>JAGDQO010000067.1:0-444743 GCA_018342035.1 Solanum appendiculatum | reverse complement strand
GGGGGTAGTAGGCCCGTATAACCGTATCGAGGGTTGGTACCTTGGTTGCCTAGTACGGGGGGTAGTAGGCCCGTATAACCATATCGAGGGGTTTGTACCTTGGTCCCTAGCTCGGGGGGTGGTAGGCCCGTGTAACCATATTGAGGGGTTTGTACCTCTTTCGCCTCTCCAAGGGGGTGGTAGGCCTTGGAAATACTATATTGATGGTCACTCGCCGCACATGTACTACGTCCAACTAAATATGATTTTTATGTAAGCATCATTATACATATCATTTCATTAATATGCTATCTATTGGGTATGATTACGCATTTTTTTCCTATGATGTCCATCTAATGTAGCATTGCATTTCATCCCATATACTTAGTACATTCAAATGTACTAACGCATACTCTATGCCTACATGATGTCACCATGTAGGGACCGGAGCACCGCTTGACATCCTCCTCCGCGTGGCTAGTACGATTTTCTATAGTGGTTATTGGTGAGTCCTCCATTTCGGGGACGTTGCTCATGATCTTTTGCTATGTATAAAACTTTCCTTTCTAGTTATGTATTGACTATGAGGGTGAGCCCGGTAGTTTGTCTTGGCCCCCGCTAAGTACTCATGTTTAGAGGTGGTGTTGGACAAGTTGTGTATTATGCTTGAGCTTGACTCATCTATGGTATTTATGTATCATTTCTTTTTTTTTGCTCCCTTAGTCCCGATTTCCCCCTTGATTATGCTTATCATTTTTGGTCATTTAATTGCTTCCGCGACCAAGGATGTGTAATGATACGCTATGAGGCTTGTTTGGGGTTCCTTCGGGTTCCCCATTCGCCGGTCACATCTAGGCCCTAGGCTTGGGTCGTGACAGCAGTTTTCTTGAAATTCGAATTCAGTTATGTTTCTAATTCTATGTTCCAATTCCTTAACAGTTGAGATTTTGATTTCTATTATGCTTATTGAATTCTAAATTGATGTTCATGTTTCATATCACATGAACCCTATTTGTTTATAAAAGTCATATTTATAAAAATTGTTATATGAGATTTCTTATACATCGATTTCGAACTTGAAAGGTGAGTCCAGAAGTATACGTTTTAAATGCATATTTTGAAAGGAGTTTTAAAAGAAAGAATACAAATTATTTTATTTGTACTATTTGACAGTTGAGAAAGAGAAAGAGTATAATTGATTTTCTGAAAAGTACTTCAGTAAAGAAAAGTGAAAGTAATATAAAGTAACTTCTCTCAGAGGACTATTGAGCATAATGATATTGATCATTTTGGGAGTAGTATCGAGCATCAAATTGAGTAAGAGTTTATTTTTAAGTTAAATCCCTATAATTCTATGTAGCCAGCGTAGGATAGGATCATACCGACTTTTCAGGTGACTCCTCACTGCATCAAGAAGACTTATGTAACAACCCGAAAACTTCTAAACTAAGGCCCGAACCACTCTTTATTTGCATGTAAAATCATATCGGGTGATTCTTAAATTGCTCATATGTGTAAAGCTCATTTCATTTGTGTTCGAATGGATTTGGATATGACTTAAGGTCACAAGGACCCCCTAGCACTAAGTTGAGTTGAAAACTTCATTTTTGACATAAGATTCTACTTAGGTCAACTTCAAACAATCATATTTCCCAGCACATAATGAATTAGGTGTCCCATAACCTATCACATTAAAGGTCTTTGAGTCCTCTTTCCAACTCCGCTAAGTTTGCCTTTTTTCGAGTTCGGAGTAAAAAGTTATGGTCATTTTACCAAAGACTGCCATAGTAGAGTTTCTGAGTCTGTGAACGACGGATCCAACCTACGGTCCGTCAGTTGAACGACAAACCGTACTGTAAAGTCATCAAAAAGTTCAAAGAACTCAACTTTTGGGACCCAAGACTTGCGGATCCAACCAACGGGCCATAGGTACTACTACGGGCCATCGTTTGGACCCGTAAGTGGACTTTTTAGCCTTAAAAATTTAATATCTATTCCACGAATGGTATCTACAATCCGTAGATCAAACCACGAACCGTAGATGGTCTCATGGAAGGTTTTATCAGTTTTTAAAGAGGGGTAGTTTAGTCTTTTCCCACCCCTTCCAAGCCTAACCCACGTCCCTTTTTCACCTAATTAGGAGTCTAAGCAGTGTTAAAACATTACTTTACGTTCTTTAACACTTCAACGACTTAGAGCAAGGATTCAAGAGGAGAAAAGCTAGGGTTTTCAATCGTTCTTTCGATTTCACCAAGAACTTCGTTCTTCCCAAGTATGTAAGGCTTTCATAGTGTTGGACTAGTGCGTCCACACGCCCTACGTATATCAGAATTTTAGAAAAGAGTAATCTAGGGTTTTATTTCTTGATTTTGAGAAATTTCGAGTTAAGCCTATTGTTGAATCTTAATTTAATTCTTGAGTTGTTGTATTCATATCATTGAGTATTGTTGTGATATTAATCATGTCTATATTTCGGTATGAACCCTACTTACTGAGTTGATTTTTTAGTATTTGAAAAGAGATCATTTTAACCATATAATTGCTTGAATTGATTTCTGAAAAGAGTTTTAGAACAGTTTCAGAGTAGAGTTTCAAAGAAGAGTTTTAAAGAAGAGTTTTGAGAAGAGTAAAGGGAACTGAGTATTCCCAAATATATCACTTTCTATATTGAAAAAAGAGAAACCTTGATTTCCAAATATTTATGAGTTCAGAGATACTTCAGAGCTTTTCCTTTTTAAGAGGATCTTTTGTGAAATTACCTCAAAACAGAGAAAGAGTATGTGTTTACACATTTGAGCATGAGTATATATTATTGGGAGTAGTATTGAGCACCGATATGGGGATGAGTTCAGACAACTCGAATTCCTGCTAAACCATGTATGCCAACAGAGGTAAATGATTCATACTTTTTAAATGATTTTCTTTTGCCTTAGGGTAGAGCTTAGTGGATCCACTTAGTTGAGGTTTTTCTATACCCCGGCAAGGTATAGGACAGTTCTGGCAGCGTGGGTGAGACACTGTATCATCACTTAGCTCAAAGTGATGGTTGTCGGTTAGAGAATATCCCAAATAAAAGTAAAGAGTAATGTTTTTTTGTATTTTTATATACCTCCTAGAGTTAGTATCTTTTATTTACAAAGATGTAAATATGTCGTCTCTTATTATTGATTTGCATTGAGTTGAGTTGAGTTGAGGTGAGTATTCTCCTAGCCTTACCAGTTCATTTATTGTTTTACTCAACCATTTTACATATTCGTGCATTCCATGTACTGATATCATTCGACCTGCATCTTTTTATGATGCAGATAGAGGTGTTCAGGGTCATCAACAGGCGCTTCGTTGATACCATTTGCACTCCAGCTATCTTTGGTGAGCCTCTTTGCTTTCCGGAGGGCTTCACACTTATATTTTCCTTTTTTATTAAGTTGTCGAGGGTCCTGCCCCGACATCTATCTTAGTATTTAGAGGCTACATAGAAAGTTAGAGTTGAGGAGTCTCTCAGTATATTTCCCTTTTGATAAGATGTTTTGAGACTGTTTTGCAAAGTATTATCATTATTGAACTTAAGTATTTTCAGACAGTTTGAGTTAAGTATATGTTGGAGTTTGAATGTTCTAAATGTTATTTCTAAGCTTGTTATCATTTGAGTAAATCTTCTGCTAAGTAATCAGGCATACCAAGGGGGCCCTAGGGTGTCTATGAAGCCATGTCTGTAGAGTCCTTCTTATCGGTGTGAAGCGCGCCACATCTATAATTAGGAGGCAACGACATTTTGGAACTTTCACTCTCTTCTTACTCTTGTTGGTGTGATAAAGTTCAACTCTATAAAAGTTTTCTTTAACTCGTGCTCACGCGTGTCTTTTCAGATCATGCCTCCATGAAGAGCTGTTCGAGAACGTCCTGCTAGGAGAAATGTTAATGCTCAAGGTCCAGAGGTTCCCATTGCACCAGAAGTGCAACCCCCTCAAGGAGATTTCACCAATGTTGAGTTCAGGAATGCTATTCAGATTCTGACTCAGGTTGTGGCAAATTAGGCTGGCCAACAAAGAGTGGGTCATCAGGATGTGGCTGATACTTCCAAGATCCGTGAATTCTTGACGATGAATCCCCCAGAGTTCACAGGGTCGAATATCACAGAGGATCCAGAGAACTTTGTGAAGGAACTTCAGAAAGTGTTTGAAGTTATGCGTGTTGCTGATGCAGGGCGTGTGGAGCTAGCTTCATATCAACTCAAAGGTGTTGCTAGAATATAGCATGACCAGTGGAAGAAGAACATAGCAGAAGGGGCACCACCTTTGAGTTGGGCGGTGTTTGAAGATGCTTTCTTGGGGCGCTTCTTTCCCCCTGAACTAAGGGAAGCAAAGGTAAGAGAGTTTCTAAATTTGAACCAGGAATCTATGAGTGTGCAAGAGTACAGCCTCAAGTTCACTCAGCTATCTCGCTATGCTCCAGAGATGGTGGCTGATATGAGGAGCAGGATGAGCTTGTTTGTGTCTGGGCTATCCCGCTTGTTAAGTAAGGAAGGGAAGGCGGCTATGTTGATATGGGACATGGACATAGCCAGACTCATGATCCATGTGCAACAAGTTGAGGAGGATAAATTGAAAGGCATGGAAGAGTTCCGCAGTAAGAGGGCTAAGACAGCAAATCATGAATCCGGCCAGTAGAAGGTCGGGAATGTGAATTGGTCATATTTTTGACAAAGGTCACCTAGACTTGCTCCATCATCAGCTAGAGCACCTGCACCAAAGAACAAAAATGAATTCAAGAACCAGAACTCCCAGAATTTTAGAGCTCGACCTACTCAGTCTCAGGGTAGCATGGCGCAAGGGGCTAATTGGACCTTCACATTTACCAAGTGTGGTAGGAACTACCCAGGAGCGTGTCATGATGGCTCAAGTGGCTGCTTCAAGTGTGGTCAGACGGGTCACTTTATGAGAGAGTGCCTTAAGAACAAGTAGGGTAATGGGGGCAATAGAGCCAAATCTTCTTTAACAGCTCCAGCAGATAGAAATACCTAGAGATGAGCTACTTCAAGGACAAGCGGAGGAGCAAACCGTCTGTATGCTATAGCTGGTCGCCAGGATCAAGAGAACTCACCAGATGTTGTCACTGGTATGCTTAAAGTCTTTACTTTTGATGTGTATGCCTTAATTGATCCTGGTGCGAGTCTGTCTTTTGTGACTCCTTATGTGGCCATGAGGTTCGACATTTCCCCCGAATAACTTCTTGAGCCTTTCAGTGTTTCCACACTTATTGGTGAGTCTATTCTAGCAGAAAGAGTCTACCGTGATTATACCATCTCTGTCTATCACAAGGGCACCATGACTGACATAGTTGAGCTAAATATGATGGACTTTGATGTTATTCTAGGTATGGACTGGCTTCATGCTTGTTATCTCTCTGTCGATTGTAAAACTCGAGTAGTCAAGTTTCAATTTCCTAATGAGCCAGTTTTAGAGTGGAGGAGTAGTTCAGCAGTACCTAAGGGTCGTTTCATCTCATACCTTAAGGTCAGAAAGTTAGTTTTCAAAGGGTGCATCTATCACTTAGTCCGAGTTAATGACTCTAGTGTTGAGACACCACATATTCAGTCAGTTATAGTTGTGAGTGAGTTTCCAGACGATCTTCCCAGAGTCCCTCCTGAGAGAGAAATAGACTTCGGAACAGATATTCTTCCTGATACTCAACCCATCTCCATTCCACCGTATAGAATGGCTCCAACCGAGTTAAAAGAACAGTTGAGAGATCTTCTTGATAAGGGTTTCATCCGACCAAGTGTCTCACCTTGGGGCGCTTCGGTCTTATTCGTGATAAAGAAAGATGGTTCCCTTAGGATGTGTATCGATTAATGCCAGCTGAACAAGGTCACCATAAAGAATAAGTATCCCCCTCCGAGAATTGATGACCTTTTCGACCAATTTTAGGGTGCCACTTGTTTCTCTAAGATAGACCTCAGTTTTGGCTATCATCAATTGAGAGTGAGAGAAAATGGCATTCCGAAGACAATTTTCAGGACCCGTTACGGTCATTATGAGTTCCTAGTTATGTCCTTTGGTTTGACTAACGCTCCTGCGACATTCATGGATCTTATGAACAGAGTATTTAAGCCATATCAGGATATGTTTGTTATCGTGTTCATTGATGACATACTGATTTATTCGAGGAATGAGGAGGACCATGCTAGTCATCTCAGAATAGTCCTCCAAACTCTCAAAGATCGAGAGTTATATGCCAAGTTTTCTAAGTGTGAGTTCTGGCTCGAATCCGTGGCATTCTTAGGCCACATTGTGTCTGGCGAAGGAATTCGAGTCAACACTCAGAAGATTGAGGCAGTGCAGAATTGGCCAAGACCCACATCTCCCACTAATATAAGGAGTTTCTTGGGATTGGCTGGTTACTACAGAAGGTTCGTTGAGGGGTTCTCATCTATTTCATCCTCGTTGACTAAATTGACTCAGAAAACAGCTAAGTTTCAATGGTCTGAAACTTGTGAGAAAAGCTTTCAAGAATTGAAAACTCGGTTAACTACAGCTCCAGCGTTGACCCTACTAGAAGGTACAGAGGGTTTTGTCATCTATTGCGACGCGTCCAGAGTTGGACTTGGTTGTGTATTGATGAGGAATAGTAAGGTTATAGCCTATGCCTCTAGACAGCTTAAGTTCACGAGAGGAACTACCCGACTCATAATCTCGAGTTACCAGCAATGGTTTTTGCTCTCAAAATATGGTGTCATTATCTCTATGGTGTTCACAGACCACAAGAGTCTCCAGTATGTTTTTAGTCAGAAGAAGCTCAATCTCAGACAAAGGAGGTGGTTAGAGTTGCTCAAGAATTACGACATGAGTATCCTCTATTACCCAGGTAAGGCTAATATTATTGTTGATGCTTTGAGCAGGTTGTCCATGGAGAGTACTGCTCATGTTAAGGAAGGCAAGAAGGAACTAGCTAAGGAAGTTCACAGACTTGCATAGTTGGGTGTTTGATTATTGGATTCCAGTGAAGGCAGAGTTGTTGTGATGAATGGAGCTGAGTCTTCATTAGTGGCAGAGGTAAAGGAGAAGCAAGAAAGTGATGGCTTTTGCACAAGGGGGAGATGGTGTGTTGAGATATCAAGGAAGGTTATGTGTTCCAGAGGTGGATGATCTCCAAGAGAGGATTATGGAAGAAGCTCACAGTTCCAGATATTCGATTCATCCGGGTTCCATAAAGATGTACCATGACTTGAGAGAAGTCTATTGGTGGAGTAGTATGAAGAGGTGTATTGTAGAGTTTGTTGCGAAGTGCCCAAATGGCCATCAAGTCAAAGCTGAGCATCAAAGGCCGAGTGGTGTGGTTCAGAATATACCCCTTCCGGAATGGAAGTGGGAGATGATTAATATGGACTTTATTACAAGTTTATCGCGCTCCCCCAGGCAGCATGATTCCATTTGGGTGATTGTGGATCAGATGACCAAATCAGCCCACTTCTTACCAGTAAAGACTACAGACACAGCAGAAGAGTATGCAAATATGTACATTCGTGAGATAGTTCGACTGCATGGAGGCCCCTTATCCATCATCTCAGATAGGGGTGATCAGTTTACCGCACAGTTTTGGAAGTCGTTTCAGAAAAGTTTGGGTTCGAAGGTGAACCTTAGTACTGCTTTTCATCCTCAAACTGATGGTCAAGCAGAGCGCACAATTCAGACCTTAGAGGACATGTTAAGAGCTTGTGTTCTAGATTTCAAAGGTAATTGGGATGACCACTTGCCTCTTATCGAGTTCGCCTACAATAATAGTTACCATTCCAGCATTGAGTTGGCTCCGTATGAGGCTCTATATGGGCGAAGGTGTAGATCTCCCATTGGCTGGTTTAAGATTGGTGAAGTTGAGTTGATAGGACCAGATTTGGTTCATCAAGCCACGGAGAAGGTGAAGACTATTCAGGGAAGGTTGAAAACAGCGCAAAGTCGTCAGAAATCCTATACAGATGTGAGAAGGAGAGACTTGGAGTTTGAGGTTAATGATTGGGTCTATTTTAAGGTTTCACCTATGAAGGGTGTTATGAGATTTGGTAAGAAGGGAAAGCTCAATCCCCGATACATTGGTTTTTACAGAATATCCAAGAGAGTTGGCAATGTAGCTTATGAGTTGGAGCTACCGTCAGAGTTAGCAGTAGTCAATCCGGTATTTCACATCTCTATGCTAAAGAAGTGTTTGGGTGATCCTTCACTTATTGTGCCTACCGAAGATATTAGTATCAAGGACAACCTACAACCTATCTTATGAGGAGATTTGCGTTCAGATTCTTGATCGTCATGTTCACAAGTTAAGAACAAAAGAGGTTGCATCTGTCAAAGTCTTGTGGAGAAATCAGTTTGTTGAGGAGGCTACATGAGAGGCCGAGGAAGATATGAAGAAGAGATATCCTTATCTCTTTACCTTCGATTTAGTTCCAATCCAAGGTATTAACCCTTCCTAAAGTGCTCATTCAATTCAGTCCCTCTTTCACTATTTTGAGTTCATGAGTTTTATGTGTTGTTCAAACTAAATTGGGCTATTAAACAATTCCCTACCCTCTTCATTCTCAGTTCATCCATCATTCGAGGACGAATGATTCCAAGGGGAAGATATTGTAACACCCCGAAAACTTCTAAACTAAGGCCCGAACCACTCTTTATTTGCATGTAAAATCATATCGGGTGATTCTTAAATTGCTCATATGTGTAAAGCTCATTTCTTTTGTGTTCGAATGGATTTGGATATGACTTAAGGTCACAAGGACCCCCTAGCACTAAGTTGAGTTGAAAACTTCATTTTTGACATAAGATTCTACTTAGGTCAACTTCAAACAATCATATTTCCCAGCACATAATGAATTAGGTAGCCCATAACCTATCACATTAAAGGTCTTTGAGTCCTCTTTCCAACTCCGCTAAGTTTGCCTTTTTCCGAGTTCGGAGTAAAAAGTTATGGTCATTTTACCAGAGATTGCCATAGTAGAGTTTCTGAGTCTGTGAACGACGGATCCAACCTACGGTCCGTCAGTTGAACGACAAACCGTACTGTAAAGTCATCAAAAAGTTCAGAGAACTCAAATTTTGGGACCCAAGACCTACGGATCCAACCAACGGGCCGTAGGTACAACTATGGGCCATCGTTTGGACCCGTAAGTGGAATTTTTAGCCTTAAAAATTCAATATCAATTTCACGGATGGTATCTACGGTCCGTAGATCAAACCACGAACTGTAGATGGTCCCGTGGACGGTTTTTATCATCTTTAAAAGAGGGATAGTTTAGTCTTTTCTCACAGTTAAGCATCATATACCACAGAAAAGTATATGATAACCCTTGCAATGTGGGTGAAACGTTGTATCATCGCTAGGCTCATAGTGATGGTTGTCGGCTAGAGAAACTCCGCATAGAGTAAAGTTTTCTATTCTCATATTGCTTTATCGCATATCTTATTGTAAAGTATAGATAGTTTTCAATACTTGTTCATATATTGTTTTACTTTATATATATTCAGTCGTCAGTTCAGTTATTATTTTATTTAGCCATATTACATACTCGTACATTCAATGTACTAATGTCATTCGACATGCATCTATTTATGATGCAGATTCAAGTATTTAGGATCATCAACAGACGTTTTCTTGAGATCACTTTATCTACTCGTCACCTTCTGGTGAGACCTCCCTGCTTTCGGAGGACTCCATTTTTATTGCTATATAGTAGTAGGGTTTTGAGGTGTCGTGGATCTTGTCCCGACACCAATCTTTACATAGTAATTTAACATTCAATTCAGGGAGTTTATACTTTTAAGATAGTATAGAAGATAGATAGATAGATATAAGAAACAATTTTAATCATATATAAACTGTGTAATTTTTTATTTTTTGGATGAACTCCTCAGGTTTACCTAGCTCTGCCCCTATGTTCAATACTCTTGTTTTCAAAGGAAAAATAATATTGTTCAAATGTAATTTGAATAAAATATCACACTTCTACGTAGCAGTCAATGGCGGAGCCAGAATTTTCAATAAGGGGGTTCAAAATCTGAAGAAATAGACACGCAAAGTAGCCGAAGGGGGTTCGACATCTACTAAAAATACCTAAAAAAATATTTTAACCATGTATAAATAATATAATTTTCCACCACTGATAGCAGTTATACATAATAGTCAATTTTTTTGAAATTGATTTTCATGGTATATATATTTTCTCTACAATAACATTTAATGGCTTAAGTCATATATAACCCTTAAAGTTGTCTGCATATTTCAGTTAGACACCTTAACTTAGGTCTGTACCTATTGAACACTTTAATCTTAACAAATTTATACATATTGAAAACAAAATGAAAATCAGTTGAAAGATAAAAGTGTGTGTGTCTCAAACACAAATACATTAAAGATGGACCAATGAAATGATGACACGTGACAATTAGATCCAAAAAAAAAATAAAACTCAATCTAAATAATTCAAAAAGAATTTTTTTAAAAACAAAAAATTATTTTGAATCAACCCACCCCCACCCCTCTTCTTCTTCTTCGTCAAAACTTGCTACCCTTTCAACGGCGGCAGCGTGCTGCTACCATCAGTAAACCATTACTCTCACCTCTTTATTCTTCACCATTGAACCTTACCCTTTTCACTGGCACAAACACCCAAGCTAAAAACTCATTTCCTTTTCATTCTGATAGCATCAAAGTTTTTTACCAATTGCCTTTATTTTCTTTCCGCTAATAATCATTTACTATCATAATTAAATAAAAAAAATTAACGATTTTTGTTGGAAAAAATAATCAATTCATTTTTTTTTTCATCGAAAAAAATGGAGCTTTACTGAAATATTTGAGATTTAGATCTATATAATAATTCAAAAAATGAAGGTAAGAGCAGATGAAGAATCATAAAGGGTGAGAGAGGCGTACAGGATGGTTGCAGTGAGGAAGAGGATGGACTTTCCTTTTTTTTTAAAATAATAATTTAAGTGTATAAGTTGGAAAATTAAAAAAGAAAAAATATTATTTTTAATTACTTTAAGCACTCACGGAGTGTGGAGCATACTTTTTTTGCCATGTCAACATTTTGTTTCTAATAGGAATGATTTTTGAACAAATAAGGTGTTCAATAGGTACAAAGCTTAGTTGATGTGTCCAAGTGAAATATATGGACAGCTTTAAGTGATCGCAACTTAAGTCATTTGACCAAAAAAAAAGTCACATTTAATTATAGCAATCAAAAAGTTATCTAACAAACATACCGTTATAGATGAGTTTGACCATATAATTTAACATGTAGAAAATAGAACAAGTTCCAAGACTAAACACTCTCTACTATAAGAGAATGTAGGAGGGTATGGAGACACGTAGAAAGAAAGAAAGTTGTTGTTTGTCGTCAAACTAGCGGGTATAGTACTTATTTTTGATATCTATTATCGTCTATTGTCTATTGCATTTTGATTATCGCATTATTTTTATTGCTCTTGTTTCTTTCTTGTAGTCTTTGCACTACTTCCATTATAGTTATTATATTTTTACAATGTTTTTTTTCTTCTTTGTTCTTGGATTTAGTATACTTGAGCCAAAATTCTTCTGAAAATAACTTCTCTATCTCAACAAAATATGCATGCACTCTATCTTTTCTAGACTTCACTTATGAAATTTCATTGAATACTTAGGTTGTTATTGTTACCTTATTGGGACTTGTACTATTATGCAAGGTGGGGCCAAATTTTACAAAAGATAAAAAACAAAGGTTGAAGAAACGGCTAGTTCTAGACTTCTAGTAGTATTAAATTTGAATGTACGACCAAGTATATATATATTATGATGGCAAAGAGGATATACTTTTTTGATTTACCACGCCGGAGTCTACTAGTCATGCATGTTTTTATTGTATATAATACAAAGAATGTATTAAGCATTATTAAAAAAAAAATTACACCTAAGAATGTGATCTCGTGGACTGTGGTTATTGAAGTAGTTGAAAATCATGAGATTTTAGATTAAAATTAAAGCAAAAACAATATTAGATAATTTATTTTCATCTACCCGAACTTTGATGGACAAAGTTATCCATAATTATGTTAATCGGAGGTAACAATAAGTAAATAAATATTTACTTGTATGGTGTGTTATCAAAAAATCAATGCAAGTTAAGTCATGATTATAAATCCCAAACTCTTGACATTTTTGTTCGAAATTTGGCTTGGCACTTGGCAGTCCAAAATTTGGTTTTGGTGTTTCACTTGTGGTATCCTTAATGGATGAATTAACTTTGGCTTAACGTTTCACTCATGGTATCTTCAATGAATAAAGTTCTTTAGTTTTGACGGTTCACTCGTTATACTTTCAGAAAATAAAATTTGACTTTGGCTTGATATTTAATTCATGGTACTTTTATTTTATTTCACTCGTGAATACCTGCTTTAATCTGATTTATTCCTTTTTCACTTCGAAATTAACCCAAAAAAATATAGAAATTTTCAAAAACTTTATAATATAATAAATTATGAAATCACTATTAACCAACATCGAGCAAAACTTTTGAAGAAGAAGATGATACAATTTTTTTTAAAACTCACCTAAATTGGATACCAATTAAACATTTTACTAAAACTAAAAATTTTAATTAAATAAAGTGCTCCGTGAAATTTTTATAACAATTTTGGCTATGAATGCGGCCACAAAACCAAGTAATTCTTAGGCTGTTTAGTTGTCACAACAGAAAAAAAGACTTTGACGTAAACTCTTTGCGTGAGGAGTTATATTTTGATCTTCCCATTTAATTAGTATTTCGTTTGTTTTATATTATTTATTTATATTATTAAATTTTTATTTATTTATTTGTTAATTTATAAAATTAAAATATAATTAATTAATATTTCTCATTTTGTTCTTAATTTTTTAATATTTTTTTATAACATAAATATTATAAAGTTTTTTTAAAAAAAGTTTCTATAATGTTAATTTTGATATTGATGAATAAAACATATAAATAGGGTCCTTATAAAACAACTATTGTTGATGGCAATAAGTTCTTTTTAATGGTAGTTGATGATTTTTCATGAATGACTTGGGTGGTTTTGGTGAAACTTAAATTTGATATGTGTAACTTTACAGTACTTTATGATCAGTTTTGTTAAAAAAACATTTTGGAGAAAATGTTAAAGTAATTAGATTTGATAATGAAACTGAATTATGACAATCTGTTTAGAATAACTCTTGGCATCATACATAAAAAAAACATGTTCATACACTCCTCTGCAGAATACACTACTAGAAGTTCAGGCATGTTAGGATTTTGCCTGATTTTCTTACCTTATTTGAAGTTTATTTTTTCCTAAAAATAAGTCAAAGTATTACCATAAATGCTTTAACTTTTTCTAAAAGGAAAATATAATTATTTTCCATATTTGGTTTATTATTTCTTTAGAGGAAAAGTCTGGAATCCTATAAATTGAATACCCCTCTTCTCATATCAAGAACATAATAGCATCCACTACCCCTCTTCTCATACTAAGAACATAATAACATCCACAATGTAGACGTTTAAGAATTTAGTTTATAGGGAGATTATTCTCCTAGTAGAGTCTATGCTTTTTAATATTATTTTTCAATATGTAGGTCGCTTGACCAAACCATATTAATAATATGTTTTTAGTATGTTGTTATTTGTCATTTGATTTATCAACCATATGATTTGCAATTGTAATCTTCCGCATGACGTCCTAATCACTTTCGAACCCAACAAGAGAGCTTGGACCCACTGCTAGAAGCTTGTGTCACTTAATATGCATAAATAATTTCCTTACTCCTTGGACAAATATGTGACATATGATAAGCTGGCTCCATAATATCATGCTTATATAGCTGCTACATCTTCCTAAGTTGAACCTAGCTACCACTTATATTGTTATACAGAAGCTGTGAAAGATCCCATATAGGTAGAAATAATGAAACAGAAAATACAAGATTTTAAAAAACAATCATATTGGTATATATGTAGTCTCACTATCTTCAAGATTAAGTAACAAACGAATGGGCAACATGTTCATTAACTAGGAAATCAGTTACTTATTTTCTCATTAAGGTAGGAGATTCATTTATATGCTGATGAAAATCAGAATATAGAAGTTTGGCCACCACAGTAGTAGAATTAATTTGGCTATAAGGTCTACTTAAGGAGGTTGATGTGAATGTTTAGTCACGCCTATATAAATATATAGTGACAACAAAGCTGTAATTCAAATAGCAATTAGTTCAGTATTCCATGAAAAGCCAAAATATATAGAAATAGACTGTCACTTCATCAACGAAAAGCTTAACAAGGTCGCATTATAACCAAGTACATTCCTACTCAACATCAACTTAGCTGATTTGCTCACTAAAAGATTTACCAGAGTTCAGTGTCACGGCCTTAGACTTCTACTATGCACTCCATGCGGCACTTGACAACCTACTCACGAATCTTTCACGATCTTGTAAGCTCAACTAAGCCTTTTCAAATCGTGAAAGATTTGTGAGCAAGTTGCATCACACAATGTGCTTAGTAGAAATCTAAGGCCGTGACATCAGTATGAATATATTCTTTCTAAGTTAGGTGTTTTAAACATTTTTCAACACTAAGCTTGAGGGAGAGTGTTAGAGTGTATAAACATAAATGTATAAGTGAGGGGTAATTTAATAATTTCACTACATACCAGAATATTGTTAGGGTAGTTAAAGATCATACTAGTGGTTAAGTTAGTTATGCTAATCACATTTTTTTTCTTTTCTTAAAACGGAAGGATTTTCTTTAATATTAAGGAACATCCATATAAAAGGGAACTGATCTAAGTGAAGCGGTTCCATTTGCATCTCTATCAAGTTTAGATGTAATACAAGATAGAGATGCGTCAAAAATATATAGTTTGTTTCTAATTATAATTGATTCCTTAGATTTGCTTCCGTATTCTGCTAGTGCATCTACAGTCCTATTAGCCTCCCTAATCACATTATTATTATTAGACACAATGTATATAAGTTGGAAACTATCTTTGTATACTTGTAACTTTTGAAATGAGAATTAGACCCTCTCAATTTGTATCTAACATTCTCAAATAAGCTACCGTGGAAAATGTAATTTTTTTTTCAAATTAGAATCAATTGCAATAACAACATACTCAATGAGTCAGTGAGATTACAAGAATATGAAGTATATGCAAATTTTGTCTCTACTTTTATAGGATATAAAAAGGTTGTTTATGATAGATTAAACTCAAGAAAATTATTTTTCAAAACTGATTTAATTTAATTTAATTTAAAAATATCTGTCTCGTGACATGTAGTGTTACTAGAGACAAAAAAAAAAGAGCCAAAATGTGAATACTATGACTTCATCAAATAGGTATATTATAATATGAAAGCAAGAACATGTGATATGGAATCCTCCTCGATTGTTCCACCACCTAAAAGATGATGGCCTTTTTTTTCAAACTAAAATAAATTGTTTTAGTATGGGCGTTACCTTTGTCCTTTCTAACTTTGACAATTTTTATTTTTATTATCACTATCTACCCAATTAGTTGACACTGGTTTTGGACTCATCTAATCATGAAGGAGATTGGATCGGATCATGTAAAAAAAGAAGATATATATAATTATGTATTATATATTAATAGTAGCATATTTCTCGAACTTGGATGATTTGGACTTGATTTCCATAATTCGAGGGTCGTTAGTGGCGTATTTCTCAAACTAGGATGATTTGGACTTGATATTCATAATTTGAGGGCCGTTAATGGCGTATTTCTCGAATTAAGATGATTTATATTTGATATCTTTATGAATATTCCATGAATTTGCAGAATATTCGAGATTTTGATCTCTTTATGAATATTCCACGAATTTGTAGTGGAATTTTCGAGATTTTGATCTCTTTATGAATATTCAAGATTTTATTATTCAAGATCTCGAATCATGGAGAAATCTAAATAGAGAGAAGAATAAAGGAAGGAACAGAATTGTACTCACAATTTGATCAATAAAATTATGTTTCTTCTTATTTTAAAAATAAAGTATTATATATTAATAAATATAAGAGAAAAGACATAATTATTTGAAAAGTTGTATTACTTTAGAATTATAAAAGCATTCTCACAAGAGCATATTTTCATTCTCTGTAAGTTCAAAAGAACAAACAAAACTTCTATACTTATCTCTCCAATTTCAATAAAGTTTGTGTAAAAATTCTTTAAAGATTATTCAGTGATCCTGTAAACTAAATGTTTGATGATATTCTTCAAATCAGATAAATTTCAAACTCGAAAAGAATGTATAAATTTCTTTGATTATATAAGTGTTTTTCCACTAATTAACCAAATAAAGTAGTAGCAGCAGCAATAGTAGAATTTGGGTAAGTGGTGGGGACTTTAATTTGTATACTTCCTTTTCAAGTGAATGTTCTACGCAAAACCTAAATAAAGGTGTTTCTCCATTAATAACGAAACCTAAATAAATGTGTCTCCATTTATTCGTGAAGTACTTTACTCTGGTTATTCCCTCTGTCTAATAATATTTGTTCACTATTAACTGTGCACATTTCTTAAGAAACTATAAATAGAAGGGTATCACCTTTTGAATATAATAAATACATGTCTTGAAAAGTGTAATAGAGAAATGACTATAATTAGTGATAAAAGTAAATTAGGAACTAGGTGTAAAATTATCCATTGATTTCATAAAGTGGACAAATATTATTGGGCATTCCAAAATAGTATGGTGGACAACTATTATTGAACGGAAGGAATATATAATCTATAGTCAAATAATAAAATTTATTGTTAATCTTATTAAATGATAGATTAACAAAACTTATTGTTAATTCTAATCAATCGAACTCAACTCTATATAGCCTACAACTCTATAACATTACAAATTACAAAATCACAGATTCAAAACTTAAGTCAAATATTGGTGGTCCCTAATTAAGATGTGTACCAAAACTAGAAAAAACAATAGTTCACATGCAGGATAGTTGTAATATTTTCACTATTCCAACTTATGTGACAGCTGTTTATATTTCGAGAGTCAAATAAATAATTTTTTTAAGTTTTAAATTATTTATTATTCTAGTTCATAGTATTTTTTTTATATTTTTTCAAATATATAAAAATAATTTTAAAAATTCTCTGTCTTAATATAAAATTAAAATTTAAAAATTTAAATTTCAAAAAATAGAATAAAAAATCACATAAACTGAGACTGAAAAAGTATATAATATAGTAATTATTGTTTCAATAATCCTACTCCATATATTCTTCTTTGTTTTGACTAATAGTCTAATACTACAAAAATTTAATTGTTTTGGCTATATATATTATATTAATTATATATGGATTCTAGATTGCAGTATTAGCTAGCTAGTCGGCAATTGAAAAATATAGTACAAATGTGAAGAGAACAAAAAGAATGCTATGTTTTTCATAGATAATGACTGAACACAATGGGTCATAAAAAGTAAACAATATTATCATTAATATCCCACCACAAAAAAAAGGCACAATATGTCTATAATTTCTCCACATTCACATTCATCCTTTAATTTGGATTACAATAATTCTGTTTCATTTTCTTGTAAAAAATGGTGGATATAATAGTAAAACATTTTAAAGTTAGTAACTAAGGAATAAATCCCCAAGGGAACAATCCATTAAAAAGCAAGAAATATATATAATTAATTCAATTGCAGTATCACACAAGTTTGGGAGAAATTACGATTTTTGGCCACTTACAAAATATAATAATAATAACATATTTAGTATAATTTCATAAAATGGAATATAAAAAAGATAGATTGTACGCATATCTTATATATACTTCCCTCGGATGTAAGACTATGCCAATGGTAGACCCTCAATTAAAGAAAAATCGTTCAAAACAATCTAGAAAAAAAGTAACAAACTTACAAAAAAAAATAGATAGTAACAAAAACAATAATTGTATGTAAGAGAACAGTTACTATAAAATGAACTTATCAAATGAATAGAAGAAAAAAATCTCTTCTGATCTCTTATGTATAAGAATGAACATCTCTTAGATGTAAAAATGAAGATCTTTTTATTAATAAAAAACATAAAATTAAATAATAAATTTATAAATAACCTATAAAATCAATTTTCCCGAACATTTCTCCGTTAATTATCTATAAAATATTAAGGAACTTGTCATATTTTCTTTTTATTGAATTATATGAGGCTTGCATCTGAAAAGATGACCAATCAATTTTAAAGAAATATACGTAAAAATGTAGTTATTTGAAATCAAATTTAGGTATTTTTATAACTTTGAACAATTCTATCAATTAACTATATATGCTACTTGATGAAATGATTTCATCGTTTTCATTTATACTCTTTAACTACAATTTTACAGTTTAAAAATTGATGGAGTCCTTCGCTTTTTATTTTAAAAAATATTTTTTGAAGTAATATGTCGATTTCCTTTTAAAAAGTGTTTTAAATTTTTTATAATTTTTCGCATTTTTTTACGGAAAAAAAAAACTCAACGGACATTGTTCGATTTTCTATGAAAAATGACATTGGATCAATTTTCCCTTAATTTTTCTAATCGACCTTGTCTGTCGATTTTCTATCTCTCGATTTTTACATTATTTTTAGTGAAGCGCTAGATCCCTTAGTTTAATTCAATCGTTTATCGTAGCTTGTATTATTTGGTTATGTTTAATAATTGAATAAACATGAAAATAAATAAAAGGCCGACACAAAATGCACAATTGCTGATATGACTTAATACATATCTCTAACAATGTTAATAACATCGAAAATAATAGCATATTTTATGTAATTTCACAAACGAAATTTGAATAAGATTAAGTAATTTTTATTTTTAAAATTTTTATAAAGTAAAAAGACCGTTCCAAATCGATCTTCACTCCAATAAAATGTTTCTAACAATATTATTTATTTTAGACAAGTTAACTAATTAAAACAAATAAAAAGGGAATCGGCGTTCATATAATATATCCTTGTAAGTAACAACTCTTATATTATGTTGTGTTACGTTTTAAAACTTTGTTTAAATTTCAAACTGCTCATAATTTTTTCCCCATGAAACTATACCATAGCGTATATATGAAATATTGGCAACTAGCTCTTTTATAAATTATAAACTAATTGAGTTTAATTTATATATTATATAAATCATAAAAAACTTTTTATATTATCAAGCCACTCGAGAAATATTACATATATGACGTAATATTTTGTAAAAAAAGAGATTTGTGATCTTAAAAATCAGATCATGCTATAACATAGTAAAGATGATTTTATAGCTTAAATTTTTTTTCTTATGCTTAGTGGCAAAATTATAGCCTACAAATGAGGTCCGTAAGCTCTATGGTCTCTCGAAAAATTATTATTATATATGCATATTTTTTTTCTTCTAAAATTGGTATGATATTATATGTTGGTACCTATACTATATTATAAGGTAACATGGAGCCAGTTTTTGCACACCTCGACTAATTTTACGGGATATTTGCTACCTTCCACCAATAATAGGTACCACGTAACTCTGTCCACCAAGACTAGGACAGTTGAAAAGAATCACCTAACGTTTTTTGTCTCCACTGAATTTTGAACCTGAGACCTCAGAGTTCTCAACCACTTCATTGACTATTAGACCACATCCTTAAGTACACCCACATTCTAAAAAACACATATTCGTTAGCCTATGAATGAATAGTTAAACTCTCATTATTTTTGATCAAATTCATTTTAGATACTCACTTTGAAATTTGACTAGTTCAGAAACACACTAAAATATTTCACTCCAAATGGTTTTTTTTTTCTTTTCATTTCATATATACATATAGAAAACAATTCAATATTTAAAGCTTAAACTTGAAACCTAAATCACCCACAAGAAATTCCAACTAAATTTGCATCCATAATAGATGATGAAACAAACTTCCTATATATTCAAGAAAAATGCCCCACCACCATTCCCTCTATCACCTTCCCCCTCCACCCCCACACCCCGCACCCCCCACCCCTCCAAATATAAGTGTGGAAACAACCATTATGTCCATTACCCCATCCCCACAAAGAAAAAAAGAAATAAAAAAGGAGTATTACTAAAAAAGAGTTCTCTTATTTAAATGGAAAAAAAAAGTTCATCTTCTTAGCTTCTTTTTCTTCTAAGTTATATCTCATTTAATAGTAGCCAGACCACCATTTTTTGCTTCACTCAACAACCAACATACCTCCACCTCTTTAATACATTACAATAAATAATAATTAAAAATATTTATTCATTAATTTCTTTTGTGAGCCTTTATAAATACACAACAAAACTAACACTAATTAACCAACCAAAATATAGAATTCATAAACCCCCTTTTAATATTCCCCTCTCTCCCTTTGTCTTCTTGATTATCTTGATATATATTCTTAGAAACCTTCCCAATCTCCAAAAAAAAAACTATGTTGAAGAAAAGTGGCATTGATGTTTGGGCAATATTTTTAGTATTTGTTGTTAGTTTTATTAATACAAACTCAGCACAAAATATTAGCAGAAACAATTTTCCAGAAGGCTTTGTTTTTGGTACTGCTTCTTCTGCTTATCAGGTTTGTCTTCTTCTTCTTGACTTCTTTTTTCTATACATGCATGTGAATGTGAATCACTCATTTCTATATCTATATTCAATAATATTTTTTTATTTATTTTAATATATTATTATTATTATTATTTACTATCCTTTACCATAACCAAGAATTATCTTTCTTTCTTCTTTTTCATCTTTTCATAGTATATATAAAGTTAAAATGTATTTTAACGTGCACACAGGATCGAAGCCAGGATTAGGAGTTTGAGGATTCTAAATTTTAGGATAGAACCTTCCTTAGCACTGAGTCATCAATTAATTTTGTTAGGGGTTCACAAGTTAATATACATATATATTTATTTAGTTTTTAAATATAAATAAATATAGGGTCTATGAAAAAACTGTTGAA
Organism: Solanum appendiculatum; assembly: GCA_018342035.1. Taxonomy (NCBI): domain Eukaryota; kingdom Viridiplantae; phylum Streptophyta; class Magnoliopsida; order Solanales; family Solanaceae; genus Solanum; species Solanum appendiculatum. The sequence continues at coordinate 423,756 of JAGDQO010000067.1, read as the reverse complement.
TTCATCCGAACTCACGCGTGTATATAAGAAATGATAAACTCTTTTGATGAAAATTCTGCATCCGTTACTGATTTTAGTAGGTATTTATCCAAGGTACTTTCAAGAAACAAGAGTTTCTAATTAAAACGTCTCACTAGATATTTTTTTTAGAAATTAGCGATAGATAAAAGGAAAAAATTGTTGCTAATCACATTTGACGATTGATTATAAAAAATGTTGTTAGTTACAGAATATTGTAATGTCTTCTCATGGCTTTAAGATTACTTTTCTCTTTTTTTATTCTTTACTTCAAGTTTGGTATAAATTTTGGCATAAAAAGTAGTAAAATCTTGAAATATCTTATTCCGTTTTTTAAAAAAAATAAATTCCCATTGGTGCTTTCCATGAAAGTAATTCTCTATTAGAATTAGGGGCGGTCATGGTATGGTATAATATTGTATTTGAAATTTTGATATTCGGTCTTTAAAACTATTATACCATTACCATACTAATTTAATTAGGTATGATTCGGTATTTTAAAGTTCGATTTCGATATTTTGTGGTATGATAAATCAATAACCATAATTTGTTCAACTTCGACTAACATATACTCGTATCTAGTATTATGACTTCGACAATTCAAAAAAGATTTCAATTGTATCATACTAATACATTACACATGTAGAAATATATATTTAAAAGAAAGTACAAACAACTCATTTTGTTACTCAATTACATTTAAAATACATTTCAATCAAAATACAGTAGCCAAAGTTTCAACTTTTAAACATTTAGTTTTTACTAATACTAGGTTGCATATTTGTTAGTATTTTAACAATAAATATTAAGTTATTTATGTAACTATATACTTCGGTATGATATTCGGTATTTTGATATGTCATTTTTAAATACTAAATATCATATGAAATACCAAAAAAATTTAAAATGTATACCATATATCATACCAAATATCGTAATATCAAAATTACGATATCAATTTTTTTAATTTAATATAATAATTCGATATATACTATATCATGCCCATCCTTAATTTGAATGTCTTTGTTTTTACTTGTCATTTTCTATTTCCTGCCAAATAACCAGTGTAGAGACAAAGAAAAGACTGCATTAAGTAGGGAACAAAGTATTAAAATGGTACTCTAAAAGGAACAAAACAATTTTGTTGGATCTTCATTATGTAATTAATTAGCTAAGCGTGTAGTAGTTATTTAATCCTCTAATTAATTATGAAATATCCACCAATAATGTGACTTTATTGTTCTAGAATCAAAAAGTAGATAGATAGATATTCCAAATAAAGGGAAAAACTCAACAAAATAAAAGGGTTAATTTTAATTTTAGTCCCTCAATTTTTGTCAAATTCTAATTTTAAATCCTTACAATATTTAGCTAAACACTATAATGTTAAATAATTAAAATGTGTAATATATTGTTTGTCCCTTTATATAAGAAATATGTTATATTTAGAGTATTTTTAGAACATAATCATCCTCAATTATGGAGTAATAATATAAATTGAACATATTATTTCAATGATTGAATGGTTTATATATTAGTTGAAGGTTGATTATGTTTAACTAAAAAATTATAATAACAAAAAATATAATTTGTTGATATTTCATAAACTTAAAATGCTAAATGTAAAAAGTAAATACAACAGAAATCATATAAAAAAATAAAGTTGGTTTGGTAAAATTCTCAACAGAATCTGTTATTTGATGAGGGAGAGCAGCTCAATTGCGTCAAGAAAGTGGCAATTTTTTACTAACCATCATTATATATGTATACACATCATTTACTAAAATAAAAATTTTATTGTGACAGAATTAGAATTTTCACTAATATATATATATAATAAATACAAAGAAATTATGAAAAATCAACATAAAATATATGTATATTAAAAATTGACCTAATTCGTAAAAATAAAGGTAGCTTCGCTTCTGCTTATTGGATACAAGGGTGAAGTTAAGGGATATGTAAACAGAAAATATGACAAATATTTTGAGACGGAGAAATATAAAATTGAAAAGATAAAAGATAAAACAAACTTTATTGGAAGCTTGGAGCCACAATTAGATAAGCGTGTGGATATATGACTGGATTATAAAGGCTATTAAAACCATAAATTCTATCATAAATAATGAAATATGTCCCCACTAATTAGATGTGACTTTATTGTTCAATAATTTTAAAGAGATAAATATTCCTTATTAAACACAAAAGCTTTAAAAGAAAACCATCAAGTTGAAGTTCCTTTAACCTTTTTGATAATGTCATTTTTCTTTATGGTTTCACATCATATAAACCAATTATCCAATCATTCCCGTGACCTCCCACCCCACTAGATAGAAGTTTGTTTGGTCGACATTTCAACAAAATCCACTTTTTTGTTTTGTTTTAGGGTGGGGTGGGGTGGGGTGGCTTAATAGTTTTTTTCAATCTTGATTATTTTATTGAATAGAAATTTAACTATAAAATTTTATTTATTTGCATCAAATAAATATGTATATACGTTGTGTAACTTTTTTCTAAGGAGTGATATAACATATTATATATGTACGAGTTCAATTGAATTTAATTTTTGATATAAAGTACTCCCTCTGTCCCATATTAGTTGATCACTATATTAAAAATAGGTATCCCATATTAGTTGATCACCTTACTAAATCAAGAAAGCATTAATTGATTTTTCCCATATTACCCTTACAATTAATTTTTTTTGAAAGTGTTCACACTTGTTTGTAAAGTTCCAAAGAAGTTCTTAAGGGGTGAATTGGTAAAACTACCGTCTTATTTATGATTTCTTAATATGCATGTAAAAAAGAAAGTGATCAACTAATATGAGACGAAGGGGAGTACTAATTTTATATGAAAATAAGTATTAAAATTACAATAAATAATAAATATCAACTTATACTTTTAAAAATATAATGATTCAATGCTAAAGGTTGAACTCTACTTCTCTCACTTAATCACAGTTTCTTGCAAAAATCAAATATCTGAAAAAATGTTAAACGAATAATATCAAAAGAAAAACTATATTTTTCTGTGAATACTAATATATAATTACTTACTTGTAATAGATATATTTTATTTGTGTGTATCTAATTTAATCCTTTTAATTTTACTCATTTAACTGATTAATATTTATGATAATATGTTGGTTGCAGTTTGAAGGAGCTGTGAAAGAGGATGGGAGAGGTCAAACTATATGGGACAAATTTTCTCATTCTTTTGGTAAAATATTTGTGCATGCACTTTCCCCACTAATATTGTTTTTATCTTTTTTTTTATTTAGTAAATTTTCTCATTATTTTTATCTTTCAACACTAGTAAAGTAATAATTCGAAGAGTTCGAACAACATAGTTAAATATTGATTGATAAATTGGATGGATTTTACAGGTAAAGTAATTGATTTTAGCAACGGCGATGTAGCTGTGGATCAGTATCATCGGTACTTGGTAAATTTATTCATACTAAGTAATTTATTGTAGAGTTTAATTTTCTAGATAATTCTTTTTGTTTTTTCATTTGATGTTCGGTATCTGTATTGGAGCTCGACTAATTTAGATTTGTGTCAGATGGGGTCCTTTCAAAAATAGACATTCCCATCAAAAAAAAGTTTCATACCCAAAACTCAAAATTGGGACACTCCATCAAATAATTCCGATTCTTTTTCTTCTTTTTTTACAGGAAGATATACAACTTATGAAGGATATGGGAATGGATGCCTATAGATTTTCTATTGCTTGGGCCAGAATTTTCCCTAGTAAATCTTCTTTCCCATTTCATACTTATTCCCTAATGAAGGATATATAGCACTGGTTAAATAATTAGCATAATATTATTTGCTAAAAACTTATGCTTTAATGTTGATGTTTAATAATTAATAAATATAAGACATGTATCTCTTGCACATTTATCACTTGTGTTTGGTAGGAAGGACAACATTTTTCTGAAAATATTTTTTAATTTTTTTATGTTTGGTTGGATTAAATGTTTTGTAAAATGTTTTTCAAATCAACCTATTTTTTAAAAAAGTAAAGAAAACCTTTCCAAAACTCATTTTGAACCTCACACTTCAACTTTACATCCTACCTCAAGTCTCGAGTATCAATTCTCGATACTAATTCTTGATATGACTCCTGATTCTCAATTCGAGACCCGACTCTTGACCTCAGTTCGAGACCCAACTTTTGAGTTTTCAGATTGAGTCAGGGTCGGATCTTGAGTTAGGATTAGAGGTCGAATTTTGAATTAGGTGTCGAGGGTTGGATCCCCAATCTGGTGTCGGGATGAGGTTTCGAGTCGAGTATCAGATTCAAATTTTGGATTGAGAGTTGAGGTTGGGTATTATGTTAGATTGGGTCTCAAGTCGTGTGTTGGGGTCGGGTCTTGGATGGGGTGTTGGGGTCCAGAGTCAAGGTCGGGTGTCAGGGTCGAATTCCAGTTCAAAAGTAGGATCCTAAGTCGGATGTACGGGTTAGTAGTTAGGATTGAATCTCGGGTTGGGGTGGGGTCTCGGGTTTCGGGTCAGGGTCTGGTCTCGGATAAGGTGTCGAGGTTGGATTTCGATTCAAAAGTTGGATCCTGAGTCGTATGTTGGGGTTGGGAGTCAGGGTCGAGTCTAGGGTCGGGGTCGAGGTTAGGTTTCAGATGGGCATTCGAGGTCGGGTGTAGAGGTTAGGAGTTAGGGTCGGGTCTCAAATCGAGGTCAGATCTTGTGTAAGGTATTGGGGTCGGGTCTCAAGTCGGGTGTTGGGGTCAGGAGTCAGGGTTAGGTCTCTAATCAGGTTGGATCTCGAGTCAGGTGTTGGTTCACAAATTGGATCCTTAGTCGGATGTTGGGGTCGGGAGTCGGGGTTGGGTCTTAGGTCAGGTGTTGGGTCAAGGTCGGGTCTCGAATTGGATCTTGGGTTGGAAGTCGGGGTCGGGTGTCAGGATCAGATCTCGATTCAAAAGTTGAATCCCGAGTCGGATGCTGGGGTCGAGAGTAGGGGTCAAGTCTCAGGCCGGAGTCTTGGGTCGGGTATCAAAATCAAATCCCAGTTCAAAAATTGGACCCTGAGTCAGATGTTGAGGTCAGGAGTCGGGATCAGATATCAGATTGAGTCTCGGGTCTGGGTCAGATCCCGGGTTGGGGCCGGGTCTAACTCAAATGTCGGGTCCCAGTTCAGGAGTTGGATCTCGAATCGAGAATCAGAAGTTGGATCAAGAATTAGTATTGGAAATATATATCCAAGACTTAAGTTAGGATGAAAAGTTGAATTGTGAGGATTAAGTAATAAATATGTGTATATTCTCTTTATTTTTTAACTATAAAATTAAATTATTTGATTTAATATAAACATTAAGTGCAAATAATTATTTTTTATTTTTTTTTATTTTTTTTTTGTATTTCAACCGGTTAAGTAAGAGCCTGTTTGGCATTGCCGTTGGGAGGTCAAAAGTGCTATTTTTTGAGAAAAAAGTATTTTTTTTGAAAAACCGTGTGTTTGACAAACTCTTAAAAATGCTTTTAAGTAGAAGCAGAAGTAGAAGCAGTTTTTCTGCTGTTGGGAAGAAGCTAGAAATTTCTGCTTCTTAAAAAAAGCAGAAGCAGAAACAAAAAATTATTTTTTTGAAGACTAAAATATCACTTACATATATACATATCTCATAACTTTGATTAAGTTTCATTCAAGAATTTTATTTTTAATTTTTATATGATAAACTTTTTATTTTATTTTATGTTTATATATTATTATTTATATTTTATACATTATTTTACGTATTATTAGAAACAGGTAACAACAATATTTTTGTAGGATTTTTAAAAAAAAGTAACAAATGAAGATTTCAACCCTCACAAAAAAAGTAACAAATAAAAAAATTTTCTTTTCTTAATTTACGTATTATTTATTTTAAATTTTTTTTAACTTCAGAGGATTATGACAAAAAAAAGATAATAGCTAAAGATTGAATCCAAAAAATAAAAAAAAATAGGTAACAAATAACAAAAAGATTCTTCTTCTCAATATGTTTCAACAATACTTTTGTAAAATTTTAAAAAATAATAATTAAAGATTTCAATTCCCCTAGAAAGGTGACAAATAAAAGATTTCCTTTAGTAGTTTACAAATTATTTTTTCTGATTTGAATTTTTTTTTTACTTGAGGAGATTATAGCATACAAAGATAATAGCTAAAGCACATTAATACTTGCTCTTTTTCATAATTTGACTCTCAAAAAAAATTAGTCAAACACATATTGCTTATCAAAAGTACTTTTCAAATGAATTTGCCAAACACAAATTGTTTTTCTTGAAAAACACTTTTCAGAAAAGCTATTTTAAAAAAATACTTCTAAAAATAAACAGTTTCTAGCAGTAATGTCAAACAGGCTCTAAGAGTCTAAAACACTTTTATGCTAGCAAAAAAACTATCAGGCCAATAAATAAATGGGCTCTACTTAAACGGTCATATTTCTCTATAATTACATTTTACTATATTTCGCCAAAACAAAATCATCACAATAGCAGTTAATTTTTTTTGAAGTTTTTTATGTTTGTTATATTATAAGTATCTCAATAATAATATTTTTGTAGAAATAAAAAAATATCGGAACAAATAACCATGCACCACACTACAAATATTTAACTCTGATTTTTTAAATCATTATCAGATGGAACTGGAGAAATCAATCAAGCTGGAGTTGATCACTACAATAAGTTGATCAATGCTTTACTAGCTAATGGTACAATTGGCATTCTTACTCTCCTATCTTTAGATACTGCTTTTCCTTCGTCTCATTTTATGTGAAGGTGTTAACCGTTTTCCGTTTTACTATAATTTTCTCATATTTTTTTTTTCAAAAATATGTTACAAGCTCACATCATTAGTTATGTTGACTTGTAGTACTTTTTGAATAATTTTCAAATATTTAATTTTTTTTTAAAAAAAACTATAGCTGAATTCATAGTCAAAATTAAGTATTTTGATCCTTAGTATTTCGAACCACCCCTTCACATAATTTGAGACACAGAGAATATATATAATTTTTTTAAGCAATATGTCAAACTTTTTTCTTGCATTAAACATAGATAAATTATGTGTTACAATGTGTATGAATCCTTAGGAATTAAACCATATGTAACACTGTACCATTGGGACCTTCCTCAAGCTTTAGAAGACAAGTACAATGGATGGCTCAGCCCACAAATAATGTAAGTTTCATCACAAGTTATTTATTCCAACTTAATGTTTCAACTTGTCTGGATTTTGTGTCATGAGACAATTGGTTGGTCATTTTAACAGAGAAGATTTTGCGATATACGCGGAAACATGCTTCAAGGAATTTGGTGATAGGGTGAAATACTGGATCACTATCAATGAGCCTCATACTGTTGCCATTCAAGGCTTTGATGTAGGTCTACAAGCACCGGGGCGATGTTCCATCCTCCTACGAGCTCTTTGCAGAGCCGGAAACTCTGCAACTGAGCCTTACATTGTCACTCACAATCTACTTCTTGCTCATGCCACTGTTGTTGACATTTACAAAAAGAAGTACAAGGTAAAAAAAAAATTGAAAAGAAAAGAACATGCAATAAATTGAAACTTTTCCTAGCCAGTATACATAGATTATGCACTAATTATACATAATTATACCCATAGTATACATAGAATATACATCCGCGGAGAATTTTGTGATTAATCTTGTGATTAATTGTTGTTGAAGCCAACACAACATGGATCAATTGGGATATCACTAGATAGCTTTTGGTATGAGCCTTTAACAAACTCCAAAGATGACATTGAAGCAACACAAAGGGCCATTGAGTTTAATTTGGACTGGTAAGGATTTTGTTGTAGTAGTCAAAAATACTCCTCAGCTTTTTTTCCTTTTGATGGTGAAATGTTCTGTTACTGAATTCAGGTATCTTGAGCCTGTGATACTTGGAAGGTATCCGAGTTCGATGGTAGAAAGAGTGGGAAGCCGGTTGCCTAAATTTTCGCCAGCTGAGTCTGCACTCGTGAAAGGTTCCTACGATTTCATAGGCATAAATCACTATACTACATGGTATGCCAGCAAGAACAAAACAAACATAATTGGTGTTCTGCTCAATGACTCTGTCGCAGACTCTGGTGCCATTACCCTTCGTATGTCGTTGACAACTCTATTAACTAATTACATGATTCATTCTACTTATCGTGAAATTCATTGTACATTAAGAACTAAGCATTTTTTTCGTTGTGCTTTCATATATTGCAGCATTCAAAGGTATAGAGCCAATAGCAGACAGGGTATGTAACTTGATTCAATATACAGTTAAACCACTATATAACAATATTTTACCAAAGCAACTAAGTTTTATTTTGAACCAATTTTCGTGTTATGTTATATTATATGTTCTCTTTAACAACATTTCACTACAACAACCAAAAAGTATCCATACAATGTTGATGATATTTACTTGCAGGCAAGTTCAATATGGTTGTATATAGTACCTCATGGTATTAGAAGCTTATTGAACTACATCAAGCAAAAGTATGAGAACCCTCTAATCATAATCACTGAAAATGGTAAGTCTTTAAATCTACAATGTAGCTATTAAACTATACGATCAATCAATATTTATTGAATTTGAAAAAGAGTCAAGAAGAAATGGTTCGAGCCTCTTATTTTGATTTCTTGAATGGTTACAGGAATGGATGATTCAAATAACATATTTACATCGCGACAAGATACTCTCAAGGATACAAAAAGGATCAATTATCACAATGACTATCTTACTAATTTGCTAGCTGCTATCAAGTAAGTTATCGTGTCTAAAATCCTATTTGATCGATAAATTTAAAACACAACATATTCATTCGATATCAATTTTGGTGAATATGCAGAGAAGATGGTTGCAATGTGAAAGGATATTTTGTGTGGTCTTTGATGGATAACTGGGAATGGGCAGCTGGATTTTCGTCGAGGTTTGGCCTTTATTACGTGGATTACAAGGACAACCTCAAGAGATATCCCAAAGATTCCGTGAACTGGTTCAAGAATTTCTTAGGATCTAGTTAAATTGATACATGTTACTTACAAGCACCATATATACCTAGCTTCCACGAGTAAAAAGGCATAACGCGATGTATACAAACATATATTCTTTCACAATACCTTAGTGTCATTCAATATATTCCACTCAGTTTGCTCATACAAAGGTTGATTGGTATCATACAAATTTTGTCATTGCTCGATCACACTTCCTTTTCTGCAATTATGTGATTAATTTGTGCTCAAATTAAGTAGGAACATTCGTTTAAATGAGCTCAAAATGGGCATTTCCAGCTAGTTTTGAGTTTTAGGAGTTAGAGTTTGAGACTTAGCCTAGAAATAAGGCTGGCAATTGGACCGGTTTTTGCCCTGTTCGGTCCGGTTCCTGTTTCGGTAAATCCGGTACCGGTTGAACCGATAAGGAACCGGTTGGATAGGGTACCGGTACAGGTACCGAAACAGAACCCAGGTTTTTACCCGATTGATCTGGTTCCGGTCCGGTTCCAAGGGTCACTTTTGAATTTTTTTATTTTTTATTTTTAAAAAAAATTGTAACGTTGGGCCTTGGGCAGCCCAATGTATCCGTTGGGGTGGGGCCCAATAACGGTTGAAAATCAGCCCCCCACCCCCAAGGCCCCAACAACAACCCCCAGCCCTCTACCCCCCTCCCCCCTCTAACCCCTTAACACTATAAATATGTCCTATTTTATTTCATTTAACTCACAAATTTCACAAACTATTTACAATAACAATTTACCATCTTACAAAATCTCTCAATTCTCAATCTCTCATAATTTTTATTTTGTGCTATTGATAATTGATTTGTTGGAGACTTAGAGTTCGGATTTAGGAGATTTTTTTGAAGTAAATTGCAAGCTTCAAATTGGCATCTCTCAATTCCAGCTATTGGTTATACATCTACTTTTACGTAGACGTTCGGTACATTCATTTCAACTTCCAACTTTTATTTATTTATTCAAGTAACTTTATTTTTTTTGTTATATTTATCTTGCTTGATTTTCTTAATATTTACTTTTTTAAAACTTAAACATGAATTTCGAAAAAAATAATGGTAAAAGATCAATGTCTGAAAAAAATAATTCTGGGGGAGGAAGTAGTAGTTCTACTTCTAAACATTTGCCACCTAGATTTAGAATTAATACTAATGATTATACTCATGTTGATGAAACTTCTTTTAGTTCACGACCAAATATTATTGAATTAAATTCTGAAACTGAATTAGATCATGAGACATTAAATAAATATTTTACTAATTTTGAAGAAGAATTAGAGGAGGAACTAGAAATAGAAGAGGAAAATGATGATGAGACAGAGACCCCTACCCCTACTAGTCTGGCTACCGATTTACCAGAACAAAATGATATGCCCCCTTTACCTACGTTTTCAAAGGCCGATGTACGTGTTAAAAGATCTTTAGTTTGGAAATTTTTGACACAAAATGAGGAAAAAGCTACTGCTACTTGCATGAAATGTAAAAGAGTCATGAATCATTTGACTACGGGAACGCATGGGGGAACGGGACGGCTAAGAACGCATTTGAGAAAGTGTAATAAAGAATTTGCTCGCCTAGATGATATCGAAAGTGCTAATAGAAAGGGAATACCCATAACTGAAAATTTTGTAGCACCCGAAGGTTCTAATATGGTTCAAAGTGTGTTAAATATGACTAACTCGGCTGGCCCAAGCACACACCGTACATATAGTAAAGAAAAAGATCGTAGAGAATTAGCTAAAATGGTTGCTGTTTATGGTTTGCCTTTTTCATTTCCTTCACATCCTGGTTTTATTCATTATATTCGGGAATTGTATAACCCAAATTATGAAGGTATTCCAAGAAATACAATTAAAAGTGATCTTTTCAAATATCAAAAAGAATATTGTCATTTTCTTCGTTGTTTATTTGCTTATTTTGATGGTAGATTATCTATTACTTCTGATATGGGATGTAGTCCTAATGGTAATGATTGTTTTACTCTTACTGTTCATTGGATTGACCATGATTGGAAAATGCAAAAACAAATATTAGCCTATAAATATGTTAAAGAAACTAAAACTGGTTCTTATATATCCTCAAAAATAGGTAGTATTTTACAATTTTATGGAATATGTGATAAAATAATGAGTGTCACTTTAGATAATGCTTCTAATAACTTAAAAGCAGCTGATTATCTAAAATGTAGACTTTGTCCAATTGATAATGATGCTTTTCATATTAAGCGTGCTGCACATGTTTATAATTTGATAGTAAAAGATGGTATTTCTCAATTTGAAATTTCTTGTGAAAAAATTAGAATTGCTTGTAATTGGATTTTTAAAGCTAAAATAAAGCTAGAATTACAGAATTTAAAAATCGTTGTAATGAATGTGGACTCGCATATAGAAAAGTTCCAAAAGAAGTATGCACTAGATGGAATTCTTTATTTGAAATGCTTGAAGTTGCTTATAAACATCAAGAGCTGATACAATTAGTTTTTAATGCTCATAATGCGGACCAAAATTTAAGAATTGGCTGCGAAGATTGGGATAATATAAAAGAACTTATTGTTTTTTTAAGTGTTTTTTATAAAGCAACAAATGCTATTTCCGGTCAATATTATCCAACTATTTCTTCTGTTTTAGTAAATATTTGTGCTATTTCATCTGAATTTGCCAAATATAAAAGAAAAGATGAGTTTAAAGAATCACTTGTTTTTATGATTGAAAAATTCAAAAAATATTTTTTTCCTATTCCTCAAATCTATTTGACTGCTACTTTATTCAACCCAAATTGAAAATTAAAAGGTGTTGAAAGAATGGTTGAAAAAATTTATGCAAATTTAGAAATTACATTTGATGAAACTCCTAGTGTTGAAGATTGTAAAAAAAACATAATAACAAAAGCTAGAGATTTATATAATACATATAGAGCCATAGAAATAAATGTTCCAATGGTAGTGCCTCTATCTGCTTGCTCCGAAGAGACCGAAGATGCTTGAATCGCTAGCACATCTCGAACAACCCTAACAAGGTTCGAAAATTGTTCTCCACGATTCTTCCACCATATTAGTAGTTGAGATGGTCCTTGATCATTCCTAATCTTTTCCCGTGTCTGATTAATATATACATCAAAATCATTATTAGTAGAGGATTCAAGACCAAGATAATCATCCATAAATTCATCTAAATCATCACTTTTAGGCCTATAACGCCGAAAGAAGAAATGGTGGACTACCACTATTAAGTAGCCAAATAGAAGACGAAATAGATGAAATATTCGGTGATAATAGTAATGATGGAATGGTAGCAATGGCGGAAGAACGACAAATACAAGTTCCAAATAATGTTTCTTGGAGTATGATACAAAATTTACGAAAAGATTTTCAAAAGAAATTCAATTATTAGTATAATATTCAATACCTAGTTCAAACAGAATCCTTTCTAGAAGGTAGCTGCGTAGATTATGTATTCTTTCTAGTATTTGTATTTGTACAATTTATTTATTTGAATAAATAGACGGCTATTCGCCTTGATTTTCTTTTAAAATAGTCTCTTATATTTAATGCAAGTCATTTTATAAATTTAATTTCAACTATTTTAATATTAGCCTAATATAATAATTTTAAATTTTAAAGTTTAAACTTTAAAGTTTCAAATTGAAGTTTACTTTAAAATTGAATTTTAAAGTTTAAAGTTTACTTTAATGTTTAAACTTTAAAGTTTCAAATTGAAGTTTACTTTAAAATTGAATTTAAAGTTTAAAGTTTACTTTAATGTTTAAAGTTTAAACTTTAAAATTTCAAATTGAAGTTTTATAAAAAGTTAAAAACTTAAAGTAAATCAAACTTTTTTGTAAATTGACTATTATAAAAGTTATTATATATTAAGTTAATAAATATTTAATAATTTAATTAAATATTTTAATGAATATTAAATAATATAACTATAATATATATATATATTTAATAATATTAAAAATATAATAATTAATAATATATATTATATAATAATATAAAGTAATAATTAATAAGTTAATTTGAAAAAAAATTACCGAATCCGTTGACCCGGTTCCGGTCCAAACCAGTTCCAACCCGGTAGCTATAGGACTGGGCCGGAACTACGGAAAATTTTGCAGTAAAACCGGTTCCGGTAATCGGGAACCGGAACCGGTAATCGGGAACCGGTTCCGGTTCCGGTACCGATAAAACCGATCCTGTTTTGCCGGTCCGGTCCGATTGCCAGCCTTACCTAGAAATGAGGATCAAATTTATCGGAGTCAAAGTAGTGTGTAGTGCTAATTGAGTCCTCCCTATGCATCCTAACCAGTAACCTCCTTCATTTGAAAATCACGTTATATATATACTCAGAGCGATTCAACACCTTTAAAAATGAGGCAAAGATGTCTTAGGCACAAAATTTAGGGGATCGCATTTCATAGTTAGAATTATTATAAGTTTTTTTATAAAAAAAACTACACTAGGTCTTCTAGTTCGTTTTGAAACATTAAAAAATATTTCTTTCTTTTTTTTCAATTTTTTAATTCCCTTTAACTTTCCACATGACATGTTTAAGACCACAAGATTAAAAGATTTTTGGTATATATATATAATTTAGTTTAAGACCATAAGATTCGAAAATCGCCTTTACTCTTTTAAATTTCATGTTAAGTCAAAATTGGGCAAAAGATTTAAACTGATGGAGCACTATTTATAGAAAAAAATAGACTTTTTAATGAAAAATAAAGAAATAACTTTGCATATCAAAACTAATTTTAAATATAGTAACAATTATATACCTTAAAAAACTTGAAGAATAGATTTTATATAAAAAATTAAAAGTTATGAATCTTCCTAAACTAAAATCCTTGTTATCAGAACATGAACCTGGAGTGAGAGTCGGAGTATGCTAACCAATTAGACTACAACAAATTGTTGGGTCGTTAATTTTTAAAACTGCTTAATATTTGGAAACTAGTCTTTGGTAAAAGACAAAAAAAAAAGAACATAGTCCAAGTTTTTTTTACAACTTTATATTCATTCCCCTTAGTAAAAATAACATAGCGGGATCAGAATTTTCACTAAGCTATAGTGTAACATTATTTAAGTTGATATTAACTTTAACTTTGATTTGATTAAAGTATAGTAATATGAAAAAGATCAAGATTTGAAGTTTGTGTGCAAAGTGGTGTAACTAGAAGTATCATGTGGGAAGTCACTTGGGTTACGTCTCATCAAATTTGAAGCTAATAAGTTGGAAAGGTGGAATCTTGGAATAGTAATAGTGGGAAGAATCAATCAAGTTTGAACGTGTTGGGATTCCTTCTGGTTATGTTCTTAGAGAAAAGCCAAGAAAACTTGGAGGCCCTGAGGATTCCAAGTTATATTGGTTGAATTTTTCAAAAATAATGACCTCACAACACTACTAGATCTGAAACGCACCTGAATTGGAGTAACATAGATTCTAAGTACACCACCCCTTTGCCTCAAGAAAAAATTCGTCAACAATGTGAAAATGTGTTTCAATCAATGAAACCCTTGTGTGGTCATGCACGTAGACATGCTTCAAGAAATTTGATGATAGGATGAAGAACTGAATCACTATCAATGAGCCTCATACTGTTGCAATCCAAAGGAATGATGTAGGGATGCAAGCACTGGGGTGATGTTCCATCCTCCTATGAGCTTTATGTAGGGCCGGAAACTCTTCAACTGAGCCTTACATTGTTACTCACAATCTACTCCTTGCTCATGACACTGTTATTGACATTTACAAAAAGAATTACAAGGTTAAAAAAAACTTGAAAAGAGATAAACATGCAATAAATTGAGATTTTTTCTAGCCGGGTATATATAGATTATACATTAATTATATAGAGTATACTCATAGTATATATAAAATATACATATATTATATATCTGCTTACTATTTTTGTGATCAATTGATGTTGCAACCAACATAACATGGATCAATTGGGATATCACTAGATAGCCAGTGGCGGAGTCAAAATTTTTGTCAAGGGTGTTCAAAGTTTAAAGGAGTAAATAATTTTTTTTAGTTGAGTAGATGCACAAATTATTTTTTCCGTACTCATGAGTGGGAGCACACACTTAGCTAAGGGTGGGTGCATAATTTTTTTCAACTCACAATTCTTCTGAACAAAAATCAAGCAATAAAAAGTAAAAAAAAATATTTAAAAATCTAGGTGTGTTTGGTATGGAGAAAAATGTTTTGTTATTTTCATGTTCGTTGGTCAATATATTTTGGAAAATATTTTTTTTCTAAGAAAACAAGCTTCTTAAATGAGAAAAATTACTTTCCTAACAAAAGTAGAAAAAAAAGTTCCAAAGTAATTAAATTATGTTAACATTTATAATTATAAAAAAAATAATCTATCATATAAATCACTATTGACATAGAAAAGTCAAAATAATTAACTTTAGCTAATAGTTAAATTATATACATTAAATAACACACATATCAAAATAAATATAATAAAACAATAATTAAAAAAATTATCATAAAACATTAAAAAAGATATTGAAAATCTCAAAAAGAAATAATAGTTGAAAGGAAAAAAATGCAGCAATTTTTTTCTTTTTTATTGACCGATGTAAAACATTCAAATAAGGAGAACAATATAGACGTATTTAGTTGATGGTCATGTAGTTAACATAAAAAAAAAAATAGTAAAAGAATATGTTAAAGTGTCTAAAGTTATTTAAAAGAATAATTGGTAGTGTCTAATAAGAAAACCCAAGAAAAAAAATACTTATGTAGTATGAGTAAAATATGGGGCCACGGCTAACAATAAAGTGAAGAAAACAAAAGATAAAAAAAATAGGTGGTAGCAGGGATCGAACATCAAACTTCCAAGTTCCAACCGAACACCCTTACCACTAAACTATCACCCTCAATTTATTAAAGCATGTTCATTTATTTAAATAACAACATAATACATAATATTTTACTTGTATGCACAATGTATTAATTTTTCGACCAAGGGTGTTCAGTTAACCACCTTTGTCGCATGTTGCTCCGCTAAGATAGCTTTTTGTATGAGCCTTAAACAAACTCCAAAGACGACATTGAAGCAACACAAAGGGCCATTGAGTTTAATTTAGACTGGTAAGGATTTTGTTTTAGTAGTCAAAAATGCTCCTCAGTTTTTTCCTTTTGATGGTGAAATGTTTTATTACTGAATTCAGGTATCTTGAGCCTGTGATTCTTGGAAGGTATCTGAGTTAAATGGTAGAAAGAGTGGGAAGCCGTTTGCCTAAATTTTCGCCAACTGAGTCTGCACTCGTAAAAGGTTCATACGATTTCATAGGAATAAATCATTATATACTACATGGTATGCCAGCAAGAACAAAACCAACATAGTTGGTATTCTGCTCAATGACTCTGTCGCAGACTCTGGTGCATAACCCTCCGTATTTCGATGACAACTCTATTAACTGGTTACATGATTCATTCTACTTATCGCGAAATTCATTGTGCATTAAGAACTAAGCATTTTTTTTGTTGTGCTTTCATATATTGCAGCATTCAAAGGTATAAAGCCAATAGCAGACAGGGTATGTAACTTGATTCAATATACAGTTAAACCACTATATAACAATATTTTACCATAACAACTAAATTTTATTTGGAACCAATTTTCATGTTATGTTATATTACATGTTCTCTATAACAACATTTCGCTACAACAACCAAAAAGTATCCGTACAATGTTGATGATATTTACTTGCAGGCAAGTTCAGTATGGTTGTACATAGTACCTCATGGTATTAGAAGCTTATTGAACTACATCAATCAAAAATATGAGAACCCTCTAATCATAATCACTGAAAATGGTAAGTCTCTAAATTTACAATATAGCTATTAAACTATAAGATCAATCAATATTTATTGAATTTGAAAAAGAGTCAAGAAGAAATGGTTTGAGCCTATTATTTTGATTTCTTGAATGGTTATAGGAATGGATGATTCAAATAACATATTTACATCGCGACAAGATACTCCCAAGGATACAAAAAGGATCACATATCATAATGACTATCTTACTAATCTACTAGCTGCTATCAAGTAAGTTATTCGTGTCTAAAATCCAACTTAATCGACAAATTTAAAAACACAACGTATTCATTCGATATCAATTTTGGTGAATATGCAGAGAAGATGGTTGCAATGTGAAAGGATACTTTGTGTGGTCTTTGATGGATAATTGGGAATGGGCAGCGAGATTTTCGTCTAGGTTTGGTCTTTATTATGTGGCTTACAGGGACAACCTCAAGAGATATCCCAAAGATTCCGTGAACTGGTTCAAGAATTTCTTAGAATCTACTTAAATTGATACATGTTACTTACAAGCACCATATATACCTAGCTTTCACGAGTAAAAAGGCATAACGCGATGTATACAAACATTTATTCTTTTCACAGTATCTCAGTGTCATTCAATAGATTCCACTCAATTTGCTCATACAAAGGTTGTTTGGTATCATACAAATTTTGCCATTGCTCGATCACTTCCTCTTTTGCTATTATGTGATTAATTTGTACTCAAATTCAGCAGGAACATCCGTTTAAATGAGCATTTCCAGCTAGTTTTGAGTTTTAGGAGTCAGAGTTAGAGACTTAGCCTAGAAATGAGGATCAAATTTATCAGAGTAAAAGTAGTGTGTTGTGCTAATTTAGTCCTCCCTATGCATTCGTTGGAAAATCACGTTATATATACTCAAGGAATCACGTTATATATACTCAGGCGCGACTCAATGCCTTTAAAAATGAGGCATCCGTCTTAGGCCCAAAATTTAAGGCATCCCATTTTATAGTTATAATAGAATTATTATAAGTTTTTAAAAAAAAAAAAATATATACTGTGTCTTTTAGTTCATTTTGAAACATTAAAGAATGTTTCTTTCTTTTTTGTCAATTTTTATTTTAACTTTCCACATGACATGTTTAAGACCACAAGATTAAAAAAAAATTGGTATATATATATATCTAATTTAGTTTAAAATCATAAGATTCCAAAATCTTCTTTACTCAAATTTTATGTCAAGTCAAAATATTAAAAACTGACGGAGTATTATTTATAGAAAAAATAAACTTTTTCATTAAAAAGAAAGAAATAATTTTGTATCTCAAAAATAATTTAAATATACTATAAATTCTACATCTTAAAAAATTAGAAGAATAGACTTTATATAAAAAATTAAAAGTTTAAAGCGACATATTTTTTAATTGAAATGAAGCTTCCAGTATTGAAAATAGCAAAGCTTCCTTTACTCAAATCCTCGTTGTCAGGACTTGAACCCGGAGTGACAGTTGAATATCCTAACCAACTAGACTACAAGTCTACAACAGATTGTTGAACATATTAAGATTGTTAATTTTTAACACCGCTTAATATTTGGAAACTAGTCTATCTAAAAAGACAAACTAAAGAACATAGTCCAAGTTTTCTTACAACTTTACTCAATTCAATAAAAATAATATGGCGGACTCAAAATTCTCACTAAGGTACATGTGGCATTATTTAAGTTGATCTTAGTTTTTAATCTTGAAGTTTGTGTGCAAGTGGTGTAAGAAAAAGTATACACGTGGAAAGTCACATAAGATCTCATGCACTTGATGAAAAATTTGAAGCTAGTAAGTTGTAAAAGGAGGAATCTTGGAATAGTAGTAATGGAAAGAATCAATCAAAGTTTGAACTTGATGGGATTTCTTCCGGTTATGTTATTAGAGAGAACCAAACAAAACTTGTAATTACTTCTAGTTATGTTATTAGGGTCGTTTGGTAGGAAGTATTAGAAGAAATAGACCATACATTATGTATGGTATTATTTAGTACTATGTTTGGTAGGAATTTTGGATCTATGTATAACTAATCCACTCTACACCCTACATGGTATTATGTGATGTATAACTAATATCTTCCATTTGTTGGCATTAGTAATACATAGAATTTAATACCATGAGATTAAGTATGTAAAGACAAAAGTACCCCTCAAATCCTTTTATTTATTTTCTTGATTTCATGTTTTATATTTGTATTAGTAAATTTATTTAAATAAGTTAGCTTACAAATTTTATTATTTAGAGAGAGTTTTTTATTGCTAAATAAATGATTATACGCATAATATATATAGAATATACATATATTATACATCTGCGGACTATTTTTGTAATTAATCTTTGTGATCAATAGATGTTGCAGCCAACCCAACATGGATCAATTGGGTTATCACTAGATAGCTTTTGGCATGAGCCTTTAACAAACTCCAAAGGTGACATTGAAGCAACACAAAGGGCCATTGAGTTTAATTTAAACTGGTAAGGATTTTGTTTTGGTAATAAAAAATTGCTCCTCATTTTTTCCTTTTGATGGTGAAATGTTCTGTTACTGAATTTATACATGCGATTCTTGAAAGGTATCCGAGTTCGATGGTAGAAAGAGTGGGAAGTCGTTTGCCTAAATTTTCATCAATTGAGTCTGCACTCGTGAAAGGTTCATATGATTTCATAGGAATAAATCATTATACTACATGGTATGCCAGAAAGAACAAAACCAACATAATTGGTGTTCTGCTCAATGACTTTGCCGCAGACTTTGGTCCCATTACCCTTCGTATGTCATTGACAACTCTATTAACTGATTACATGATTCATTCTACTTATCGTGAAATTCATTGTGCATCAAGAACTAAGCATTTTTCATTGTGCTTTTTTATCTTGCAGCATTCAAAGGTATAAAACCAACAGCAGATAGGGTATGTAATTTGATTCAATATACAGTTAAACATCTCTACAACAACATTTCACTACATCATCTAAGTTTTATTTGGAACGATTTTCATGTTATGTTATATTTTAATATGGTTGTACATAGTGTCTTGTGGTATTAGAAGCTTAATGAATTACATCACGCAAAAGTATGGGAACCCCTAATCATAATAACTGAAAATGGTAAGTCTCTAAATATGCAATGTAGCTATTAAACTATACGATCAATCAATATTTATAGAATTTGAAAAAGAGTAGAGAAGAAATGGTTTGAGCCTCTTATTTTGATTTCTTGAACTATCACAGGAATGGATGATTCAAATAACATATTTACATCGCGACAAGATACTCCCAAGGATACAAAAAGGATCACATATCATAATGACTATCTTACTAATCTACTAGCTGCTATCAAGTAAGTTATTCATGTCTAAAACCCTACTTAATTGACAAATTTAAAAACACAACGTATTCATTCGATATCAATTTTGGTGAATATGCAGAGAAGATGGTTGCAATGTGAAAGGATACTTTGTGTGGTCTTTGATGGATAACTGGGAATGGGCATCTGGATTTTCGTCTAGGTTTGGTCTTTATTACGTGGATTATAAGGACAACCTTATGAGATATCCCAAAGATTTTGTGAACTGGTTCAGAAATTTCTTAGGATCTACTTAAATTGATACATGTTACTTATAAGCACCATATATACCTAGCTTTCACGAGTAAAAAGGCATAACGCGATGTATACAAACATTTATTCTTTCATAGTACCTTAGTGACATTCAATAGATTCCACTCAGTTTAATTGCTCATACAAAGGTTGTTTGGTATCATACAAATTTTGTCATTGCTCGATCACACTTCCTTTTTTGCTATTATGTGATTAAGTTGTACTCAAATTCAGCAGGAACGTCCGTTTAAACGAGCACAAAATGGGCATTTCCAGCTAGTTTTGAGATTTAGGAGTCAGAGTTTGAGACTTAGCTTAGAAATGAGGATCAAATATATTGGAGTCGAAATAGTGTGTTGTGCTAATTGAGTCCTTCCTATGCATCCTAACCAGTAACCTCATTCGTTGGAAAATCACGTTATATATACTCAGGGGCGGCTCAATGCCTTTAAAAATGAGGCATCCATCTTAGGCCCAAAATTTAAGGCATCCCATTTTATAGTAATAATATAATTATTGTAAGTTATTTTTTTTTTTTAAAAAATATATATATATACGATGTCTTTTAGTTCGTTTTGAAACATTAAAAAATGTTTCTTTCTTTTTTATCAATTTTTATTTTAACTTTTTACCTGACATGTTTAAGACCACAAGATTAAAATAATTTTGGTATATATATATATATATATATATATATATATATATATATAGTTTTAAATCATAAGATTCGAAAATCTTCTTTACTTAGATTTTATGTCAAGTCAAAACTGGGTGAAAGATTAAAACTGATAGAGTACTATTTATAGAAAAAACAAACTTTTTCATTAAAAAGAAAGAAATAACTTTGTATCTCAAAAATGATTTTAAATATACTAACAATTCTACATCTTAAAAAACTAGAAAAATAGACTTTATATAAAAAAAATTAAAAGTTTAAGGCCACATATTTTTTAATTGAAATGAAACTTTCTGTATTGAAAATAACAAAGCTTCCTCTACTCAAATCATTGTTGTCAGGACTTGAACCCGGAGTGACAGTTGAGTATCCTAACCAACTAGACTACAAGTCTACAACGGATTGTTGAATAGATTAAGGTCGTTAACTTTTAATACCGCTTAATATTTGGAAACTAGTCTATCGTAAAAAGACAAACAAAAGAATATAGTCCAAGTTTTCTTACAACTTAAAAATAATATGACGGAGCCAGAATTTTCACTAAGGTACCGTGTGACATTATTTAAGTTAATCTTAGTTTTCACTTTGATTTGATTAAAGTATAGTAATATGAAGATTATCAAGATTTGAAGTTTGTGTGCAAGTGGGATAACAAGAAGTATGCATGTGGGGAGTCACTTCAGGTCACATAGTCTCATGCAGTTGATGAAAAATTTGAAGTTAATAAGTTGAAAAAGGTGAAATCTTGGAATAGTAATAGTAGGATGAATCAATGGGATTCCTTGTGGTTATTTTATTAGAGAGAACCCAAGAAAACTTGGAGGGCTGAAGATTCTAAGTTATATT
This sequence comes from Solanum appendiculatum, assembly GCA_018342035.1. NCBI lineage: Eukaryota > Viridiplantae > Streptophyta > Magnoliopsida > Solanales > Solanaceae > Solanum > Solanum appendiculatum. The sequence continues at coordinate 401,745 of JAGDQO010000067.1, read as the reverse complement.
GGTTGGACTCTTCTTCAAAAATAATGATTCACGATATTATTATTTTTGGAGAATGTGACACGCACCTGAGTACGAGCAACATAGACTCTAAGTACACCACCAAAAAATTAAAAATAAATTGTTAACAATGTGGGAAGGTGTTTCAATCAATAAAAGCCTTATAGGGTCATACGCGGAGACATCAAGAAAAGAAAAATTGTCAACAATGTGGGAAGGTGTTTCAATCAATGAAAGCCTTGTGTGGTTGCTTCAAGAAATTTGGTGATAGGTTGAAGTACTGGATCAATGAGCCAGTATACATAGATTTCAATGAACCTCATACAAAGTTAAAAAAAAAAAACACTTGAAAAGAGAAAAACATGCAATAAATTGAGATTTTTTCAAGCCAATATACATAAATTATACCTTGATTATCGTAGATACGTGATTTTGATCGAACTTGATGTTTTACATCATTTCCAGTGCTTAAATATTTCTTTTATATCTAAATTAAATTAGATATTTTGATTTTATCTTATTTTAGTATGTTTATTTTAAAATATTTGAAAACTAGTCACATTTTAGGCTAAGTTTTATTTTCAATTTCTTTAAGAAAAAAAAAAAACAAAAGAACAAGAAAATTTACAAAAAAAAATATTTTTTTTAAATTTAAATTTAATAAATAAGCTAGTGTTTCTTAATTATATTTTTAGATTAGCTATTTACCTTTTTTATACTTTTATTAGTTCAAAATAGTTAGCTAATATTTTCATTATTATAATTTTTATATATATTTAATATTTTGCACACTCCCCATTTATCTTAACTACTACCAAAACCCCCCTATACACATTCCGCACTCCCCACTCCCTTAAATCTCTCACCCACATCCACATTCCACTCCATTCTACAACCCCCACACACCCACACACAAAGAAAAGAAGACTCACGCAGCCAAGCAAAAAAAAAAGGACACTATACACACATCTGCACACAAAGAGAAAAGAAAACCCAGACACATACGAGAAAAAAAAAAGAGAACGGAGGAACACAATACATATACCACTACATATAACTTACAAAAGATTTCTGGGTGTCCTAATCGAACTTCGGTCAAGATTTTGTGGTATTTAGAGTTTTGTTTTTCATAATTTGTTGGGTTAAGCGTTATATCTATGTTTAATGAATGAAGATAGCTTCAATTGATGATTATTTTAGTTTGTTTATTTTTATTCTAGAGTTGTTATCTTTCAAAGATGAACGGATTGTGGCGCTGTTTTTGTCTTGATTTAGATGTCAATATTCAATAATGATAAAGTTTTTATTTTATTGAAAAAAATGAGATATTCTTTTAGCAATCAATCAATGTTTAGTAGGATGAAATTAAAGTAATTTGTATGTTTAGTTTTTCATTAGTTTTGAGAGCAACTAAAATCAAAAGAAAAAATAAACCACGTATTTATTTTGCCTCTTAGGAGTTTCGATCTATTGTACTTGATTTCATTTATATTAGCAATTAGCTACCGTCTCTTAATTAATCTGGTGACTGGATCATATATACTTAATATTTTTCCCTCATGTTTTGAGTATAAAGGGAGTTCGAATTGTGATTTATATTGGTTAAACAAAAATAATTCGTTTAGATATATCAAAGTTTTAACGTTAAATGATGATAAACCCATTTAAATCTTGTTTAAATTAAGAATGTGGTCACATGTCTTTTTAGATTCTTAAAAGAAAGTGAACACTACATAAATGAGCCATAAAATTCAAAATAATTACATGTTGATACCCAAACCCAAGGTAATTCAAGAAATATCCATTCTTTCATAAATAATTATAGCCCATGCCCCCATTCATTAAGGCAGATAATTTTCGCTTAGCTCCTGCTAAATCAGTATCATATATTGTATTGGTATCATTAAGGCAGATAATTTCGCTTAACTGATACTAAATCGGTATATATATACTGTATTTGTATCATTAAGGTTTCTTTTTCAGAAATTAATACTATAAGAGTATATGTATATTGTTGTAGTATTATTAAGGTTTCTTGTCCAGAAATTACTCATTGGTATGTATATTGTTGTGGTATCATTAAGGTTTCTTGTTCAGAAATTACTCAGTAGTCAATGATACTATATATATATATATATATATATATATATTTATGGTATCATTAATGTTTTTTGTTCAGAAATTACTCATTAGTCAATGATACTATAAGAGTATATATATACTTTACAGTATTAGACTTTTATTCTCGCTTTACTTCCGCATTTATCATATTATTTGGGTTTTAGGCTGACTTGTCTTGATGGGATAAGACGAGTGCCATCACATCCATTTTTGGGTCGTGACAAAATGGTATCAGAGCCCCAGGTTCATAGGTCTCACGTGTACAAGCCAAGTCTAGTAGAGTCTAGTTATTGGTGTGTAATGTGTTGAGAATGGTTTGAAAGGTTTATTAATTTATTGTTGATGTTGTATTACGATTGTGTTGTTGTGAAGTGTGCATTGTTATGAAAATGATCATCTCTTCATTATTTGTGTGAACATGTCATTTGCATTGTTCAGAGACATGGTTGTGATAAGTGTTATGTGAATTGAAGAAGAATAAGAAATTAAAGAGGATGTACCATTTCGAGGGACGTGTCACGCGCCGCGACGGATGTTATGATTCGAGAGATGTGTCGCGCGATAGATTATATTATTGAGAGACGTGTCGCACACCACGACTAATTGTATTATCTAGGGTCGTGTCGCACGCTGCGACGGATGCATGGGCAGATATGTCTCCCATGGGTCCTGGACTGAGAGACAGCGGGTGTATATCGTTAGGTCAGACATGCATCATTATACTTGACATTGCATTTCATTGCATCATGCATCTTTATTATTTGTGAACTTACGAGTACTTTTTTTGTGGAACTTATGATTGGTGAACTTAATCATGTGTGTTGTTGATCTGTAATTGTTGAAGTGATGCGGTTGAACTATGTGCTATGTAAATTGTGAACTATTAGGTTGGACTGGTTTTTATGCAGGTTGTACTTGTGGAGGTTCGGTTGGGGTGTAAGGAGTACCCGTGTTCAATATCCTTAGCTTGTATTTAGGAGTTTGCTTGCTGAGTACCGTGTGGTTTGGTACTCACCCCTTGCTCCTACATTTTTTTGTAGGTTACGAACTCGGGTCTTCGTGATATTTTCTATTCTCTTCTTTTCCGAGGCTTCATGTGGAGATTTGTGAGGTAGTTGTTTGTTATCTCAGCAGACCTTCTTACTCCTTATTTATGATCTTGTTCTATTCTAGAAACAATGTCATTTGAGACTTGTAATTTTCTTTCGAATCAATTGTAATATTTTAGAGGCTTGTACACGTGACAACCAGGTTTTGGGGTTTTATTTTGAGTTGATTATGATTTCCGCATTATTAGTAGTGTTAGTCTCTTTTTCTTGTTTTACTTCCGCATTTTTTGTGTTAGTTGTTTTAGGCTGACTTGTCTTGGTGGGATAAGACGAGTGTCATCACGTCCATTTTTGGGTCATGACATATTTAGTATCAGTTAAGCGAAATTAGTTGGGGAGTATATAGTGTAATTATTTAGTGAGGTATGAATGTAAAGGGGTATATGTTCGTAATTATTTTGCTTTTATGGGGTATTTGTTTAGTTTCCCCTAAAAGAAATTCAAGGATGCGGTATGGGCCTTGATCAAATTGTTTTAATAATTAATTTTCATTAATAAAATCAAGACATATAGATAAAGATATTAGTAGGTGATGCACTCGAGAGAAGAAATCATTTATGCTTCTAAGTCGGTGTATATCAAGACCATAAATGCGGTGACGTATCTAGGTTGAGACTATTAAAAGTTCAACAATAAAAAATACAAGCGAATAATGGCTGTAGACACAATTTTTCTAAATAATTTAAGTTAAGTATAAGTTAATAAAAGCGACCATGCTAGAACCACGGGACTCAAAGGGTGCCTAATACCTTCCCCTCAAACAACAAAATTTCTTATCCGGTCTTTTATTTTCGCAGAACAAAATAAAGAATCATTTCCTTTTGATTAGGGATTCAAAAAAAAAAGGTGACTTGGAACACCGAAATTCAATTCCAAGTGTCGACTCTGAAATAAATTAAAATAATCTTTATTCAATACCATCACTTAAATTGGAAAAATTCTTCTGCAGTCGAAAAAAGGGGGTGTGACAATTATACATGATTGTACCCATAGTATACATAGAATATGCATATACTCCCTCTGTCCAACAATTCTTGTCCACTATTGATTTTGCACACTTCTTAAGAAACTATAAATAGAAGGGCAATTTTACTATATCACCCTTTAAATATAATAAATATAATGTCTAGAAAATATAATAGTGAAATGACTATAATTAATGTTAAGGATAAATTAGGAACTAAGTGTAAAATTATCCATTGATTTCATAAAATGGACAAGTATTGTTGGACATCCTAAAATAGTATAGTGGACAACTATTATTGAACGGGAGGGAGTATTATACATCTGCTGACTATTTTTATGATTAATCTTTGTGATCAATTGATGTTGTAGCCAACACAACATGGATCAAGGCATAACGCGATGTATACAAACATTTATTCTTTCATAGTACCTTAATGTCATTCAATAAATTCCACTGAGTTTGCTCATACAAAGTTTGTTTAGTATCATATAAATTTTGCCATTGCTCGACCACTTCCTTTCTGCTATTACTAATTAATTTGTACTCAAATTTAGCAGGAACATCTGTTTAAACGAGCTCAAAATGGACGTTTCCGCCTATTTTTGAGTTTTAGGAGTCAGAATTTGAGACTAATTAGCCTAAAAATGAGGATCAGATTTATTGGAGTCAAAGTAGTGTGTTGTGCTAATTGAGTCCTTCCATATACCTTTCATATCATTTTCTTCCTTCACTTGTGACTAGGGACGGAAAGGGATTCATCCTAAGCTTCTTCGTTGGAAAATCACGTTATATATACTCAAGGGCAGCTCAATGCCTTTACAAATGTGGCATCCGCCTTAGGCCCAAAATTTTAGGATCCCATTTTTTCAGTAATAATAAAATTATTATAAGTTTTTTTAAAAACAATTATACTATATCTTTTAGTTGATTTCAAAACATTAAAAGATATTTTTTGTCAATTTTTAAATTTAACTTTTCACATAACATGTTTATGATCATAGATTAAAATATTTTATATATATATATATATATTTTAGTTTAAGATCATAAGATTCAAAAATCTTCTTTACTCTTTTAAATTTTGTGTCAAGTCAAATCGGATAAAAAATTAAAACTGATGGAGTACTAGTTATAGAAAAAATAAACTTCTTCAGTAAAAAGAAAGAAATAATTTTGCATCTCAAAAATAATTTTAAATATACTAACTGTTAAAGTTGACAACATCACTCCTATTTTAATTTGACCAAGTCTGCAATATAGCTATTTTTTAGCTTAGTTGTTATAAGTTTGATATTTTATTTAGTACGTGGGTGTTCTCCTATTTTCTAGAGTAGTAGTATCATGCCCCGAGCCTATACCCTGGATGTGGCCGGTACTCGATGTCACGCCCCGAGCCTACACCCTAGACGTGGCCGGCACTCGAGAACCATCTCTGGTCCCCAAGCGAACCCTTGGCCTGGCTTACTATAAAATCACATGACTCTAAAAGATATGTGGAAGCTTAAATAGATGATCATTTAGACATTTAAAGAAAAGTTTTAAATCGCTGTCTTGAAATAATTAGCATAAGTCATAAGGTAAATAAACATCCTGAGAAAACAATGGAAACATCTAAATATGTCTACCTATGAAGCCTCTGACAATTCAAGATAGACGTCGGGACAATACCCACGACAACTTAACAAAAGTGGAAATTAAGTGTGAAGCCCTCCGGAAAGCAAGGAGGCTCGCCAAAGCTAGCTGGAGTGCAAATGGTATCAACAAAACGCCTGCTGATTACCCTGACCACCTATATCTGCATCATAATAAGATGCAGGTAGAATGACATCAGTACATGGAATGTATGATTATGTAATATGGCTAGATTAAACGATAACTGAACTGAATGACTAAGAGCAACTCAACAGTATATCAATACATGAATAAGACATGACAACTCTTTAAGTTTTACAATAAGATATGCAATAAAATCAATATGAAAATAACATACTTTACTTGTGGGAAGTTTCTTTAACCGACAACCATTACTATGAGCCTAGCAATGATACAACGTTTCGCCCACGTTGCAAGGGCCATCTTATACCTTACCGGGGTATAGGATGATATTGTGACTATGGATCCATCTAGTAGGCCTTCTCAGAGCTGTATGAAGAATCAATGCTATCCTATCCTATGCTGGCTACGTAGTTTTATGGGACTTTTGAGTTATAAAAGATTCTAACCCGATTCGGTGCTCGATACTACTCCCTAAAGGTGGCAAAATCAAACTCAACCCGTTAAACCCTCCCAAACCGTTTAAGATTGGGTGGGTTATTGACCCGCCCATTCATTAGCTCAACCCATTTGAACCCAACCCATTAAAAATTGGGTTGATGTAACCCGAATTGGCTCATGAAAATCTAGTCAAAATATTTTTAAAAAACTTTTTTTTCCATTTGGCATGTTGTACACAGGCATAATAAAGAAAAAAATTATTTTATTAGACACTAAAATAGTTTAAAAGAACAAATAAAACAATTAAGTTTAGTAAAAATTGGGTCGGGTTGGGTCTTGACCCGTAATATAACCCATTACCTAACCCATTTTGACCCAACCCGTTTTGACCCAAGCAAATTTGGGTTGGGTTGGGTTGGGTCTTGACCCGATTATTGTCTTAAGCCATTATGACCGTCCAAGTTTAACCCAACCCGCCCATTTGTCACCCCTGCTACTCCCAAAATAATCAATATAACTTTATGCTCAATTCACCCTTTACAAAGAAGGGACTTTTTACTTTACTGAAGTTCTTTTCAAAACTTTAGACATACTTGCATCCTTGAAACATGAACTCATGAACTCATGAACTTATCTTTCAAGCTCAATAATCAACATAGGAACATATATGTGTATATATAAATAACATTTGAAGCTCTTAAGTTTTTATGAAATAGAACCTTTAAAGTTTCCTCTTATCTTACGTAAATTTGGAATGTAAATGAAGACATGTGAGTGGGACATGTAGACTCTCTCAAGGATTAATGAAGACTTTAAGAGTTCATATTAAGAAGAGAGCGAAGACACGATTTGAAAGAACACATACAATACGAAGAATGGAGAATAAAAGAGTCTGGTGACCCTGGTGTAGCAGTGGTGCGCCACGCCAGCCCCAGAAGTACTGGGGCTTCTTTGGGGCGTACTGCAGGCACAGGGCACCAGCCCTTGCGCTATGGTGGAGCATTGCCCCAACCTCGAACCCAAAAATCCGACGAATTATCTTGCTCAATTTCGGGTCCTAACTCATCTAGAATCGATTGGTTTCTTCCAAACTCTCTTTGATTCACAAAACCAACACGAAATTGTCAAAATTCCACTCAAATTCTATCAAGAAACACCACTCATTCGCAAAACCCTCACCTCAAGAATTCAAGACCTCCATTGTTAAAGAATGAAGCTTTAAACTTAAGAACTCCTCAAGAATACTTACATAAACAATTATATGGGTGAATTAACAAGAGAATTACATGTATGGCGTGAGGATGAACAAATCCATCACTATGGGAAACCTCACATACCTGAAAAGAACGATTGTTCTTGGCGAAATTCCTCAGCCCTTGAATGAACGCTTGAAAACCCTTTTTTCCTCTTCTTGAAACTTCGCCCTAAAATTATAAATGTTTAGGAATATGAAAAATAACTTAGCGTTTGATTAAACCCCTAAATTTGGTGAGTAAAAACGTAGGTAGGCCTATTGGGATACGGAAAAGACCAAAATATCCTTTCGTTAAACGGATGAAAAGCCTTAACTAGAGAGGCTTTACTCAAATGGCCATAACTTTTCACTCCGAGCTTGAAATTTAGCAAACTTGGCGGCGTTGGAAAGAGGACTCAAACGCCTTTGATTTAATACGTCATGGGCCACCTAACTCTTTATGTGCTACAAGATATGGTCATTTGAAGTTGACCCAAAACTGAAAACTGATCGAGGTCTAAGGTGTTACTCTCGAGAACCATTATTGGTCCCCAAGCAAACCCTTATCCTGGCTGACTACTAAGTGGAAGACTAACTCAAGCATACACAAGCATCAAAACTAAAGAATTGTTTTAAAACAATTTATTAAATCTCAAAGTTATCTCAAAATACTGAGTATTAAACATCAAATTTTAAATAAAACATCTGAAATTGAATAATGAAAGACTGGCTAATATTGTCTATCTATGACGCCTATACTGTATAAAGATAAGTGTTGGAACAAGATCCACGACACCTCAAAATGCTACTACTAACAAATCATAAAATTGGAGTCCTCCGAAAATAAGAAGGTCTCACCAAAAGCTGACGAGCGGATGATGTGATCTCAACGAAACTTCTATTGATGATCCTAAGTACCTGAATCTGCATCATGAAAAGATGCAGGTCGAATGACATCAGTACATTGAATGTACGGGTATGTAATAGGGTTGAATAGAACAATAATTGAACAGAAAGACTGAAGGTAACTCAACCGAGGAATAATATAAATCATGATGAAAATCATTTAAACTCTTTATGTAGGAATGCAAAAATAGTAAATATTGAACTGAAATATATAAATAAAAATATAGTTTACTTTACTTTACTGGGAGTTTCTCTAACCAACAACCATCACTACAAACCTCGTGATGATACAATGTCTTACCCACGTTGCCAGAGCCGCCCTATAACTTGCGGGAGTATAGGATGCAACTGAACTGTTGGATCCACTAAAAAGCCTTTTTGAGGCAGGTGAGGAGTCACCCGTCTTGCGGTACAATCCTATTTATGCTGACGGTGTAGGTTGTGGAGTTTGAGTTATCTTATCTCTTGCACCCAAATCGGTGCTCAATACCACTCCCAAAATATAACTGTATGCTCATGTAAAAGTACTCTCTGGGTTGAGATAATTTCTCAAAAGGTCTCTTTAAGAGGTAACTGAAGTTGTACTAAATCTTTTTGAAATACTCTGAAATTTTTTTATGCTTTTCTTGAAATAATACTTTCTTTCTCAATGTAAAATAATATATTTGAGACCACTAAAGTTTCCTTAAAACTGTTGAAAATAACTTGTATTTAGGTTGTAATCATGAAAACTATATCTGAAATCATATTGACATCTGATCATTGATGACTCGGGAAGTCATACTGCATAAACATTGATGACATATCTAGATGTCATACTCGATTGTCATACTAATCATGAATAGTAGTTCTTTTCTCAATGTAAAAATAGTATTTTTAGAACCATTTGTGTTCCCTTAAACTTTTCTCAAAAGATACTTTAAAATACTCTTGAACTCACTTTAAAATTCCAAAATCAATGCATGAAAAGAAATGCAGTAAATCTTTCAACAAAGTATCATCAACTAGGGTTGCATGTGAAATAAAAGTATGAACAACAACTCAATAATCTCAATGCATAAAATATCATAATCTCATAATTAAGAAATCAGAACTAGGAATAAGAATACAATTCAAATTTAGAATTTCATGGATCTTTGAGTAGAATATTAGATTTAACTCTTAGTGACTGAATTTAGATGTAGGGCGTGAGGACGAACTAGTCCAACATTATGAATAACCTTACATACCTGAGAAGATGAGGCTGACTTGAAACCTTGAACTGAGGCTTGAAGCTGAAGAATCCTGGCTTCTTCTTTGAGAGAACTTAGAACGTGTGAATTTGATTTGTCTGAGGGTTGGGTGTGAATGGGGAGGTTATCAGTCCATGAGATAGATTTAGGAAAGTTAATTGAGGGTAAAAGGTCAAGAATACCCTTTTGAGAACTTAAAAGGACCATAAAAATAAAAAAAAGTGACCTTTTAATGAATCCCATAGGCCAAATCGGTTATCTGAGGTCTCCTTGCCGAATATACTCGGCGAATCACCCATTGGGACTTTAGATTGCCCAAATAGATAGAAACTTAAGATTTTTGGGACATTTAAGTGATTTGCCAACCCATTCAGCGGATCGCCAATTGAGCAGGTGACCTTGCCTAATTTCCCAGTCCGAATATATTCCAGTAAAATGATCAGAACTTTTTATTCCAAACTCGAAATAAGACAAACTTGGTAGCGTTGAAAAGAGGACTCATAGACCTTTAATTTTATAGGTAATAAGACACCTAATTCTTTATGTGCTGGGAGATATGATCATTTGAAGTTGGCCTTTATATGAACTCATGCGAGAACTTAGCCGATAGAAATGCTTTGAACTTGGCTTGGTGTTTGAGATCCCTTATGACCCTAGATTAATTTATATACACTTGATAACTTGGTAAAAGACCTTAAAACAGATGATCAAGTAGGATATCACCCGGTTCAAGCTCATATACTTATGACGAACGATTTAGATTTTTAAGAGTAGAGTTGCGAGGTGTTATAGAATGATTCGGGTCTTCGCTTAGAAGTTTTTGGGGTGTTACAAGCAGAGAGCTTAGGAGATTTAGGTTAGTGGATTCAGTTATGGTTTAGTGGAATTGTGACTCTATTAAAGTTGCAATTCTATATAAGGTCATTAACTGATTGAATAAAAAACTAGTCTATCATTCTTTTTCTCTGGAAACTATTTTCTTAGACCCATCCAGTTATATTTTATTTTGAAATTATTGTATCTTAAGTTCTTCATTTGGTATTAGAGCAAGGTTGTTCCTTGGGAGATCATTTATTGTAGTTCTTTTTCTGAGAGCAAGGTTGTTCCTTGGGAGATCATTTACTATAGTTCTTTTTCTGAAACCTTTGTTGCTGACACAATGACAAACCTATAAGTTGTCGGCGGAATAAAAAAAACTCAACAACAGCAACTACAGTACATGGTCAACTTGCATAATGTCTTACATGCAAGGGCAAGATCTGTGGGAGGTTGTCAACAGTAGCGAGGTGACATAACCAGTAGCAGAAGATGCAAACGACACTCTGCGGAAGTGGAAGATAAAAGCTGCCTTTGAAAACAACAGTCAAAGAGGATATGCTAGAGCACATGTGAGACGCCACCACCCCGAAGCAGGCTTGGGATACATTCGCCAATCTATTTTCAAAGAAAAATGATACGAGGCTCCAACTCTTAGAAAGTGAATTACTCTCGATAGGACAATGCAACATGACAATTGCACAATACTTTCATAAGGTGAAGATGCTATGTCGAGAGATTCAGAGTTAGGTGCACAAGCTCTAATTAGAGAGACGAGGATGAAGAGGATTATCATCCATGGTATGAAGCTAGAATATAGAAGCTTCATTACTGCTGTACAAGGATGGCAAAATCAGCCATCACTTGTAGAATTTAAGAATTTTCTAGCCGGTCAGGAAGCCTTGGCTAAGAAAATGAGTGGAGTCTCTCTTAAAGGCGAGGAGGAAGCACTCTACGTCAACAAAAGCAGAGGGAACCCCAAGCAGTACAATGCCAGTGGATAAAAAAGAACTGATGATAAGTCAAAAAGTCATCAAGGAGAAGGAAGCTCTCGTCTAGGGAAAGTTCGAAGAAAAATTGAGGCAACAACAAGAGGTTTGAAGAGAAATGCCATAACTGTGGAAGAAGGGACACAAAGCCAATATGTGATTCAAAAAGAGAACTATTGAGAGAAATGTTGTTGCCACCTCTGATCCAAAGGAAAATGGTGAAGATGACTGGGATGTTGAAGCATTCTTTATTGTAGAACAAGAGGAGTTAGCTCTTATAGTAACAATCTATAAACAAATTGACTATGAGAATGACTGGATTGTTGACTCAGGATGCTCTAACCATATGACTGGTGATAAAAAAAAGCTGCAAAATTTGTTCGAGTACAAGGGAAGTCATGAAGTGGTGACAACAGATGATACAAAATTATCGATAGCTCACTTTAGTAAGATTGGTGTGTCTCCAAATAGCTGTGCTGATCTGATGCTGCTTCAAAATGTTTATCAAGTCTCAGATATAAAGAAAAATCTTCTTTCAATAGCTCAGTTGACATCTTCGGGTCATTATGTTCTATTTAGTCCACAAGATATAAGAATATACCATGATCTTGAGATTAAAGAAGAGCCCGTGACGAAGGGGCAAAGGTTGAATTATGTCTACGTAACGTCGACAGAAACCGTATGTATAGACAAGACAAGAAAGAATGAGACTGCGGACTTATGGCACATACAGTTGAGTCACGTTAGCTACTCTAAACTCAGAGTCATGATGAAAAAGTCAATATTGAAGGGTCTTTCTAAACTTTTAGTAAGGATAGATGTAATATGTGCAGATTGTCAGTATAGTAAAGCGCATCAGTTGTCATATTAGGATTCGAAATATACAACCAAGGAGCCATTAGAATTAATTCACTCAGATGTGTTCGGCCCTGTCAAGCAATTCTCTGTTGGTGGGATGAAATTTATGTTGACACTCATTGATAATTTTGCTAGGTATGTGTGAATTTATTTTTTAAAGGAAAAGTCTGAGGCATTTTCAAAATTCAAAAAGGTTGCTGAAGGAGAAGTTGGTAAGAAAATTCTTTGCCTACGAACTTACAATGGTGGAAAATATACCTCATATGAATTTTCTAAATTCCTTGGAAAGTGTAGAATACGCCATCAGTTCACATATCCAAATACGCCACAACAAAATGGCGTAGCAGAAAGGAAGAACAGATACCTAGTAGAAATCTGTCGGAGCCTGCTTCACGTAAAAAATATCACAGGAAAATTTTGGGCGGAAGCTATGAAGACGGCAGCTTTTGTGATCAATAAACTTTCTCAACAAAGTTTACATTTTCTTTCACCTTTTGAGAAGTTATGGAACATGAAACCATCTGTTAGCTATTTTTGTGTTTTCGGATGTGTATGCTATGTATTTGTTTCTAATCATTTACGTAACAAGATAGACAAGAAGGTTGTTAGGTGCATCTTTGTAGGGTATGACAGTCAACGAAAAGGATGGCAATGTTGTGATTCAACAATAGGAAAGTGCTACACTTCTCGAAATGTGATATTTGATGAAGCTTCTTCCTGGTGGTCTTCAAATAAAGAACTGTTGCCAGATTCAGATGTCTTCAAAGATGTGTTGGACTCTTCTCATATCCAGTTTAGTCTAGATGGAGCTGAAGGTGAAGCTAATGAAGACAATGCTGACGAAGACGTGACTCAAAACCCTTGGCAAACTGGTATGTACCAACAACCAGGTGAAGAAGGTGAGCTAATTGGAGCAAATTCACCACCTTCACTTAGAAGGTCAACAAGGATCAGAAAGTAAAATCCCAAGTTTGCCACCACTGCCATTGTAAAAGATGAAAACGAAAAGGAATCAGAAACTTTTGAGAAAGCATTCCAGAATCCAAAGTGGATTAAAGCTATGGAGGAGGAAGTTGATGCACTACAATTGAATCAAAATTGGGAGCTTGTGATAAAACCAAGGTATGTCAAACCTATTTCTTGCCGATGGATTTAAAAGATAAAGTGTCAAACAAATAGATCAATTGAATGGTGCAAAGCTCGTCTTGTAGCTCGGGGTTTTTCACAGCAATATAGACTAGACTATGATGAAACGTTTGGTCCAGTGACAAAGCTTACTACTGTTTGGGTTTTACTTGCACTTGCAGCTAGTAAAGATTGGAACCTATGGCAGATGGATGAAATAATTCCTTCTTGCACGGAGAGTTGGATCGAGAGATCTACATGTGTCAACCAATGAATTTTCAGAGTCAAGATCATCCTGAGTATGTGTGTAAGCTTCGAAAAGCGCTCTATTGATTAAAGCAAGCACCAAGGGCATGGTATGGTAATATTTCTAAATTTCTTACTCATAGTGGTTTTTCATTAGTAACGTCAGATTCTAGCCTGCTTGTGAAAATTGTTGGCAGAAAACTAGCTATTGTGCTAGTATATGTGGATGATACAATCTTAATAGGAGATTTTGTGAAGAAGAAATTCTCCGAACAAAAGAAAATTTGTCAGTACACTTTCAGATGAAGGAACTCGGACAGCTCAATCATTTTCTTGGCTTGGAGGTTGATCGCAGTGAAGAAGGACTTTGCTTGCATCTACAAAAATGTTCCAAAGATTTATTGAAGAAGTTTGTGATGTTCAATTGCAAATCAACCTCAACACTACTGGATCCAAATGCTACGATGTGTGCTCATGAAAGGAAAGGCTTGGAAGAAGAAACAATGTATCGACAACTGGTAGGTAGTTTGATTTAGTTAACTTTAACAAGACCAGACATATTTTACGCAATAGGTGTGATGAGTTGATAGATGCAAAATCCAAATAAGTCTCATTTGGATGGATTTCGTTGAATCTTCAGATATGTGAAAAGTACAATTGATTATGGTCTTTTGTATAAGAAAGGTGAAGAATGCAAGTTGATCGGATACTGTGACTCTGACTATGGAAGGGACTATGATACCCGTCGTTCAACTACTGGCTTTGCATTTAAGATTGGAGCTGGAACAATTTCTTGGTGCAGCAAAAGGCAGCCAACAGTGTCATTGTCAATAACAGAAGCAGAGAATTTGGCAGCAACAGTTGCAGCTCAAGAAAGTACATGGCTTATGCAGTTGATGAATGATCTAAACAACCAGTAGTCTACGCACTTCCCTTGTACTATGATAATCAGTCAGCACTTTCCTTGGCTGAAAATCCAATTTTCCACGCAAGGACTAAAGTTTAAACATGTGGAGATACATTATCACTTTATTCAGAAAAAAGTGTTACAAAGAGAGATTGGTTTGGAGCACCTCAAAACAGAACATCAAATTGCAGACTTGTTCACCAAAGGTTTTAGTGTCAACAAGTTGGAGAGTCTCTGCAAGCAACTAGGCATGGTTAAGACAAAGAGCTGATGTTGAGAAGGGGTGTTAAAGTTGACAATATCACTCCTATTTTAATTTGACCAAGTTTGCAATATAGCTATTTTTAGCTTAGTTGTTAGTTTGATATTTTATTTAGTACGTGGGCGTTCTCCTATTTTCTAGAATAGCAGATAGCTTAGGAGAGTTAGGTTAGTGGATTCAATTATGATATAGTGGGATTGTGACTCTATTAAAGTTGTAACTCTATATAAGGTCATTAACTGATTGAATAAAAGACTAGTCTATTGTTCTTTTTCTCTGGAGACTATTTTCTCAAACTCCTCCGGTTATATTTTATTATGAGCTTATTGTATTTTAAGTTCTTCACTGACAATTTTACATCTTAAAAAACTAAAATAATAGACTTTAAATATTAAAAATAAAACTTCCTATAACTGAAAATAACGAAGCTTTCTCTACTCAAATCCTAGTTGTCGGAACTTGAACCCGGGTCTCTGGGGTGAGAGCCGAGTATGGTAACCAACTAGACTGCAACAGATTGTTGAACAGATTAAGATCACTAATTTTTAAGACTGCTTAATATTTGGAAACTAGTCAACGTAGTCCAAGTTTCCTTACAACTGTACCACTCAGTAACAATAATTATGTCTTTCTTCCATCAAGCAGATTATTTATATAGATTATTTATATAATTTGATAATGCAAAAACTATAAATTAAAGATCAAGCCACTAGTTCTCCATTTTCGTCATTGGAAGAATTTCAACCTTTGACGATATGCAAAAGGAGTGATCTCAACACTTATATATGTCCGCTAGCAGTGGAGGACTTCCGTCCCGTTATAAGCTATGTGGTCATATATAACTAGTGGCGGAAGGGATATCATCTGAACCCCATTCGTTGGAAAATCACGCTATATATACAAGGTCAAAAACCTTTTATATGTTGAACTCCATTGTTTTTGACTTGATCTCTAGCGCACTCCTTACTGCTTTTGAGCACAATGGCTTCATTAGGGCAGTTAGTTCCATTTGATAGCTTATCATTTAGCTTCAACTAAACATATATAATTGATTACTGTTTCATTAGCAATGCAATATTTTTGAGACAATAGACAGGGAGGGAGACTTTCCCATAATCTTTGGCATACTTAGAACACAACTTAACAAACTGCTACAAATAGAGGTTTTTTCCACTGCAAATCAATGAGAAATTTATGTTATAACACATGATTTTATCACTTATTTTCTATCGAACCAACTCATTGAAAAAATACATGATAAGAAATAGATTCTCACTTAAATAATGGAAAGCTTACTAATTTTCACATGTGAAAAACACTAGTATTTTTTATTTTCTCACTCATTCAATCAAAATATATGGAAATATCCACCAAACATTTTTCACTTGGAAATTTCAATGGAAAAATAGGGATATTATTGTAGTCACTAGTAGTGACATATTACAAAGTCCTACTTCGGGAAGGGTCGTAGTATCACATACTGTTCATTTGATAAGGGTATGATATCATCATCTATCAGGTCCGACGACCAATCATAGAGTTATATTCCTATTCACGTGATCGATACGCATCGCTCTCTCTAGAAGGTTGATCGCCTATTTAGATCTTCTCATTTCCAAGAAATATTTTCTTTCACGGAATAGAATCAACCGAGGTATAAACTCCCATATAGAGCTGCCAATATGGGTTAGCCCACCCCATCCGGGCTAACTCATACAGGCTTTGAAATTTGATGGGCCAAGCCGGGCTAGCCCATTTTTTTTGTGGGCTAAAAAACCGTCAGCCCAACCCACAAGTACGTGGGCTACGGGCTTTGCCGAGTCAGCCCACTTTTTTTAAAAGTATATTTTTTATAATATTTTAAATCAAATTATAATTTAAAAATATTATCATGAATATCGACAAGACAATATTATATGGTGTTAGTGTTACTACTTTTTAATCAAATCCACAAATAAAATTATCTTTATAATATTTATTAAGTTTGATTTCAAGTAAAAGTATAAATAGCTAAATAGAAATATTAATCTAATTGTTTTCCAATGATCATAATAAAACACAAAAAATATGACAATATTTCATTGGCTACGGCCTACGTAGTGATTCCCTATAAATTTTAAGGAATTTTTATTTTATGTAGTACATATTTTATAAACATAATTTGTATTTAAATTTTAATATTTAAAACTTTAAATTGATTTTGAGTTTGGACTCTTGTTATTTTTAATACTCTATTTTTTTTGTATTTTTTAATTAATTTTTATTTGGCCCACGAGCCGCCCTACTCATATTTCTCAAGCCCCCCAAATCAACAGGCTTATTCAGGCCGAGCTAAAAAACTCTTTTCTTAAATGGACTCCAAATATTTTAGCCCAGCCCTATCAAATCACAGGTTAGGCCAGGCCAGCCCAACGGACCTAGCTTATATTGACGGCTCTACTCCCATAGTAATTTAGGGCCCGTCTAAACATAAAAGTTTTTGTTCTTGTTTTTATTTTTTCAAAAAAATAAAATCGAAAACTTGTTTGGTTATACATTGTGTTAATTTTTTTCTTCGGGACTTGAGAAAAAAGTTTTTTAAGAAAAGTTTCCTCCAGAAATTTTCAATGAATTCTACGATACCCGATTATTTTAGACTAATAGTGGGAATTATTTCTATAGCTCAATTCTATTTATGTATGCCAATTTTATTTTATTGTTTGTATTTTTCTATTAAATGTATGTTTTTGCATTTAATTTGTAAGAGATTTTTTTCTACATGCGAGCAAATACACTAATTCATGAACATGATTTGTGATAATGATAAGTTATTACTTTTAGCCAAGTGAATGCTTGAATAGGGCAAATATAACATGAACGTTACATATTCACGTGAATTCAATAACTTTTTACACATTCTCTCTATACAAAACTTTATTCAATATGTATACAAATAATTCTTGTTAATTCAATTATTAAAAATTTGTCTGTGCATTCAAAGAACACTAGCCATCTATATTAAATTGATGAAAAGAAAAATAGATAATAAACGCGGCTTCGAGAAAGAAAAAAAATAAAAACAAATTCCGTTGCCGGGACTTGAACCCGGGTCTCTCGGGTGAGAGCCAAGTATCCTAACCAACTAGACTACAACGGATTAATATGCATCATATCATTATTATAATTTAAGAATATGAACCTCTTCTAAATTATTGTGTATTGAAAATAAAGCCCAAGTTTCTTTTATAACTTGACATAAAAAATAATATAATGTTGTGTCTTCTCTCTTCATCAAGCTGATTTTTGATATATTCTGATAATGCAGAAACTAAAAGACAAGGCTACTAGTATTCCATTTTTTAATTGGAAGAACTTCGAGCTGTGACAAAATGGAAAAGAGTGATCTCAACGCTTATATATTTATCTACTGGTAGCGGAGGATTTCCGTCCCGTTATAAGCGATATGGTCATGTGACGAAAAAAGCCTCATCAACGAGTATGTCCGTAGTTGTTGAGATATGTCTATGTATATATACTTTCTTAATGTTTATTCTCGGAGATAAGTATTGAAAACACCCTAAACTTAGCGTGAATTATTACTTTAGTCCCCCAACTATTGACAGCCTTAAAAACACCCTTCTACTTGATTAAGTGAATTTTAAAACACCCACTTATACTACATGGCATCCACCTATGCGTATATATGGAATTTTCTCATATATATATATATATATAGTTAAAAAAAAAATCTTACCTCACCCATCCCCTACCCAGGTATCCCAATCCCACCACCCCCTCACTCCCCAAAATTTTTTAAAAACTTTTTATCCAACACCACCGTGTACCCCGACTCCCCCCTCCAAAAAAATCGGGATCTGATGCATATAGATACAAATGGTCCAATGAAAGTAATCCATCTGATTGTCCTTTCTATGCACATGTTACATAAATGGATGATTCAAATAACATATTAACATCACGGCAAGATACTCTCAAGGATACAAAATGGATCAATTATCACAATGACTACCTTACTAATCTGCTAGCGCTATCAAGTAAGTTATTCGCGTCTAAAATCCTACTTGATTGACAAATTTAAAACACAACGTATTCATTCGATATCTATTTTGGTGATTATGCAGAGAAGATGGCTGCAATGTGAAAGGATACTTTGTGTGGTCTTTGATCGATAATTGGGAATGGGCAGCTGGATTTTCGTCTGAGGTTTGGTCTTTATTACGCGGAATACAAGGACAACCTTAAGAGATAACCCAAAGATCCTGTAAATTGGTTCAAGAATTTCTTAGGCTCTGCTTAAATTGATACACGTTACTTACAAGCATCGTGTATATATATATAGATTACACGCGTAAAAGGCACAATGTGATGTAATACAAACATTTATTCTTTCACAATACCTTAAGTTCATTCATTTTAAAAGTCAAAAATCAACTTTGCCATTGCTCGATCACTTCCTTTTAGCAGGAACATCAGTTTAAATGAGCTCAAAATGGGCATCTCCGACTAGTATTGAGTTTTTGGAATCAGAGTTTGAGACTCAGCCTAGAAATGAGGATCAAATTTATCGGAGTCAAAGTTGTTTGTTGTGCTAATTGAGGCCTCCATATGCCTCTCATACTATAATATATAAATAGTATATGTTGAATCCGTTTGATTAAAATCTTGCATTCATCACTGCTTTTAACTAGATCTCTAGCACACTCCTGGCTGCTTTCGTGTGTCGTGGCTTCATTAGGGATAGTTAGTTCTGTTTGATAGCTTATTATTTAGCTTCAGCTAAACAAACATATATAGTTGATTGCTTGTTGTTTCATTAGCAATGCAATATTCTTGAGACAATAGCCAGAGAGGGAGACTTTCCCATAATCTTTGGCATACTTTAGGACACAACTCAACACTATGCTACAAATTAATTGAGATTTATTTCATCGCAAATCAATGAGAAATTTGTGTTACAAAATGTGATTTTACTATCTATTTCTCACCGAACTAGCTTACTGAGAAAACACATGGTGAGAAACAGATTCTCACTGAAATACTGAGAAACTTCCAAATTTTTCCGCGTGAAATCCTACTATCTTTTCTTTTTTCACATGTTCAAAATTTTTTTATGGGAATAACCACTCTACATTTTTCAGTGGGAAATTTCAATGGAAAAATAGTGATATTTTAGTAGTGATTTGTGACATATAGCAAAGTCTTGCTTCAGGGACGATCATAGTGTCACGTACTGTTCCTTTGAGAAGGGTGTAATACCACCACCTATTCAGTCCGACAACCGGTCATGGAGTGGTATCCCTACTCACGCGATCTATGCATACCAGGTGTTAATTTTT
This sequence comes from Solanum appendiculatum, assembly GCA_018342035.1. Classification (NCBI taxonomy): domain Eukaryota; kingdom Viridiplantae; phylum Streptophyta; class Magnoliopsida; order Solanales; family Solanaceae; genus Solanum; species Solanum appendiculatum. Next base: position 381,426 of record JAGDQO010000067.1, on the reverse strand, counting down.
TCCCTCGAGAATTTGAAAAAAAAAAAAAGTTTTTCAAGAAAATATTCCTCAGAAAACTTCAAGGTGCGTGGCAGCGTGGGCAAATACAATAGTTCATGAATATGATTTGTGAATTGTGACAATGATAAGTTATTACTATTAGCCAAGTGAATGCTTTAGCAGGGGCAAATGTAGCATGAACGCTACAAGTTCACGTGAATCCAATAACTTTTGTTCATACTCTCTCTATATATTTAAAAATTCTTAATTTGTACTCAAATTTGGCCGGAACATTCATTTAAACGAGCTCAAAATGGGCATCACCGGCTAGTTTTGAGTTTTTGGAGTCAGAGTTTGAGACTCAGCCTAAAAATGAGGATCAAATTTATAGGAGTCAAAGTTGTGTGTGTTGTGCTAATTGAGTCTTCCATATGTCTCTCATATCAATTTCTTCCTTCACTTATGAGTTATGACTAGGGGTGGAAGGGGATTCATCCTAATTTCCTTTGTTGGAAAATCACGCCAAATATACAAGGTCAAAAGCTTTTTATAATGTATACATATAGTATATGATGAATCCCTTTGATAAAAATCTTGTATCCGCCACTGCTTTTTGACTAGATCTCCAACACACTCCTTGCTGCTTTCGTGCACGGTGGCTTCATCAGGGAAGACGGGAAGTTAGTTCCATTTGATAGCTTATTATTTAGCTTCAGCTAAACATATATAGTTGAGTACTTGTTCTTTTGAGAAAGATGTAATACCATCACCTATCAGGCCCGATGACCGGTCCATTGAGTTGTATCCCTACTGAACGGCCGGGTCTATGCACATCTCTCTTTCCAGAAGATTGGCCGCATATCCTAGATATAACTCTTGATAGAAGGACAACTTTCCTTTCACCGAATGGAATCAATAGAGGTATAAACAGTAAACTCCATGGTAATTTAGGGCCCGTCTAGATATTATTTTATGTTTTGCTTCTTTTATTTTTTTTCAAAAAAACAAATAAAATAGAAAACTTGTTTGGTTATACTTTGTGTCAATTTTTTCCTCCAGACTTGAAAAAAGTTTTTCGAGAAATTTGTATTTAACTTGTATATTTTTCTAAAGTTATTAAAAAAGGAAAATAATTCCCGGGTCTCTCGGGTGAGAGCCGAGTATCCTAACCAACTAGACTACAACGGATCATTGTACATTAATAGTTCCCATTAAAATTTATTTGGTCATGTGACAAAAAAGATTTGATTCAGTGAATGTCCACAGTTGTTGAGATATGTATGTCTTCATAATATTTATTTTCTTGTTTCTAAATTTACTACTTTTATACAAGTAAAATAGCCCAAACTTGCGCAATCATAATGAATAAATAATATATTCATTCGCTTTATTAAAAAAATACTTCAATTTATTTCCATCTTAAACATATTAGTTTTCACAAATAAAAATGTTTAAGTAATTATTACTGCTAACAGCCAATTTTGGCCCTCCGCAATATGGATTAACTATTGAGCTTCTTCAATTTCAAACGATTTGAAATAATTAATTTTCGAAATACTTTCGAGTTATTTTTAGGTAATTTCATTATCTTTATAATTTTTTTATGTTATATATATATATATATAATGACTACCTTTTTTTGATAATAAATGTGAAATATTACCATAGACAAACAAAATTGTATACCTAAAGAGCACCTTAAAGATATTTACCACCTTACCAGAAATGGTATAAGTATCGCCAAAGGCTCAAGCGGAAAGAGTCATCACTAGTTACAAAATTCTAACAAATACCTACACTTCCTAATTATTACATAAAAAAAATATATAATGTCTAGTACCTCCATCACTTTAGAAATTGACTTAACATCTGCTTTGCAAACTATCATCAGGTCGTCTGCAAAAATCAAATGAGTTAGTTCGATCTTCTTGCACATTGAATGGTATTTAAACTCAGACAGTTCACTCATTTTCTTCAGGGTTCTAGATGGATACTCCATGACCAGCACAAAGAGTAAGGGCGACATAGGGTCACCTTGCCTTAATCCCCTCTATTAAACACCCAACTCACCAAATCGTATGCCTTCCTTAGGTTGATCTTCATCATGCATCGAGGCGTGGTTTTCCTATTGTAGTGTCGTAGCAGATCATGACAAATCAGAATGTTATGTACTAGTGATCTCCCTTGCACAAAGGCTCCTTGATTCTCTACTACGATGTGACTTAATAAATGACGTTACAACATGATATAGGCCTGAATTAGCTTGCATTCTGAGGTACACTCACCTTTGGTATCAATGGAGTAACTGTCGCGTTGATTTGTTGTAGTAGCTCTCCATTCCTGAAGAAATCTAAAATAGCTTGGCTTAGATCTTCTCCTATATTATCCATCAAGTTGCTTTGAAAAAAATCACTCCCATAGCCATCGAGGCCAGGGCTCTTATTCCTATCAATGCTAAACACTGCCTCATTTATCTCTTTTATTGTATATTGCTGCACCAATTCCAACTGTTGGTTGATGGTAAGCTTAGGCCCATTCCGCAGGAAGCTTTGGAAAGCTTTCATTCTGTGTTACATTTTCTGCCCAAGCATCTCTTGATAGAACTCTACTAGTATGTTAACAATTTTCTCAAGATCAGTACACACAGTGTCATGTTTACCCCGTAGTTGTGCTATTACTTGTTGTAGCATCCTATGTTTTATCACAGAGAAAAATATTTGTTGTTGTCATCCCCCAATTCTATCCAGGTAGCTTTACTTCGTTGTTGCAAAAATAACTCAGCCATATAAGAAGTTCGTTTTAACTTTTGACATAATTGCTTCTCTATTTGCTGAAGGTTCTGATCTCCTGGATTCAAGTGCAAGGTCTTCTGCACTTGTTCAAAGGCTATTCTATCTTCCCCTGCTTCCAACACAATGTTTCTAAAATACTATTTGTTCAACTCTTTTAGGCTTTTCTTAAATATTTTCAACCTAGTTACCACTTGCTTTATCTTATACCCCTGCATAGTTTGTTTCCGTATATCTTCAACCTTGGCCAAAAGCTGAGGATGGATAGACCATGTATTACAGTACTTGAAAGGTTTCTTCCTGATTTTCTTTGCAGTCACCATCTGTATATGTATTGGGCAGTGATCACTGATTCCTTCCAGCAAGAATGTTGCTATATAGGTAGACTTATTATCCAACCAATCTCTATTCACAAAAACCCAATCGATCTTTGAGTATATTTGTTAGCCGCACTTTTATCGTTCCATGTGTATCTATTTCCATTTTGTGGCATCTCAATCAACTCACAACCCTCTAAACAATCATGAAAATCAGCTATTTCCCGGCAGGGCTACCTCTTATTCGATCATCCATTCTCAAAATTGAATTGAAGTCTCTGACAAGTAGCCATGGCAACTGCAACTTATACTACAGGCTTCCAAGAACCCTCCACGTGTCTCTTCTTTCCTCCTCAGTATTGAAAGCATACGCTATAGTTACTATAAAAGTCTTATATTCAACAATATTCACCACTTTACATGTCATAGCTTGAGCAGACATATTATTGACGCTTACTTGAAGGAAGTCTGGTCTCCATGTGATTCTGATCCTTCCATTATAGTGCTTTTCCAAATTTGTTTCCACCAAATCAATTAACCCCATATTTTGCTCATTGCAAAAGAGCTTCACCTCCTTTTGATTATTGGGAGTGTTAAGTCCCCGCACATTCCAACATAGTATGCTATCCATTCCCTAAAATAGGAATAGCCTGGCCACCCACTTTAGTATCTCTTTTCCTGGATCTGAGGTACTTGTTTCACCCAGAGTTTAGAATTTATTAGGAAATCTCACTTGCTGAATTTGTTTATTCATCATTCCGTATTGTTGTTTCTTTGTTAGTAAGGAAGTAACCTATGTGTTTGATTCTATATCCTCAAATTTTGTTTCCCCTTTCCATGTTACTCGCCCCCTAACACCCTTATAAACTTATTTTGGTTTGGTTCGTGTCATTCGGATCGTTTCCTGATAACTCTCATGTATGTCTCATGTAACTTACACATGTATGCCTTCATTCTATTCCTCTCTAGGTGGTGCTTGGCTTCCCTTCTTCATTCTACATGTCATCTCCTCATGTCCATATTTATGGCAGTGCTTATATAGAGTGGGTTTCCATTCATAGATGATCTTTTGCTCAATAAGGTTTCCCTTCTCATTCTTAAACCATACCTTTTCTGGTAGTTCCTCATCCATCCCCACTTCAATACGTAGCCTAGCAAAGTTCAAACCAGTTTTCTTCTCAGTATTCTTATCTACCATTAATGGTTTTCCCACCAAACTTCCAATTTTACTCAACCCCTTTGAACTCCAATACTTGAAATCCAACCTAGGAAGCTTCACTCATATTGATATTGTGTATAATTCGTCTTTAGTAAACTCCATATCTAGATTCCATGCTTTCACAATGAACAGTTTGTTGTCGAAATGGTAGATTCCACCTTGAATAGCCTCATTCTTATCTACTTCAAAATCGAACCTCACCAGAACAATGTCATTTTTAGCGTTGAGATCTTATTTATGCCATATTTTCCCCACAACCTCTGTATATAGCCCCTGATAACTGAAAATGGTGGGTGAGCCCCAAGAACATAGCAAACAATTACGTTCCTTCGATATGTGATCTTACTACTTGTGTCCTCCCATCCAATTTCACAAACAGATGCTTCACCGTGTTTTGTGGGAGAGACAAATTCTAGTTTAAAACCAGCATTCGTGGTCTTACCAATGTCGAAATTATCCCAAACTGATGTAGGAGCCTGCTCAACTTGCAATTCCACTTCATCCGCCCATGAGAGCCTAGCACTACTGTTTCCACTTTTGTGTACTGCTGATGTCTCCTTTAGTGGACTTGATAGGGTTCCATTTTCACTCATTGCTTTTCAAGTTTTCATCCCGTTCTTTTGCCATTATTCCCTCTGTTTGATCTAAAATTGGACTCATACCTAGAGGCGGACCCACCTTTATCAGTGGGGTGCACATGCACCCGTTAACTTTAGAAAAAATCATATGTATACATATATATCTATCTTGAAAAACTGACTGAAACTAGGATATAATTAACAGTGCACCCACGAGGAGCATAAAAGTGTTCTTGTGCTGCTGGTACAAGACAGAGAACCACCCATGAGACAAGTGTTCAAATCTAGCTAGAGTGCTATTTCATTATTTTTATTCTAAGTTTAGCTTAGAGATCATATTTGGTTCACCCGAAGTCTTTAATGTTGAAAAACTATATATGCATAGCGGAAGCATACCCAGAATCATACTGCTTACATGAATAATAGATAACCAATAATGTTTATGCTAGAACACGTATAAACAAACTAGAACACATAAAACTTGCTGAAATTTAATTCAAGAATTACCTCTTGAAGCGTGAACAAATATCTTCAAACAAATCCACAAACCTTCAAGCGAATCTACAAGTTGGACAACAGTTCTATGGTCTTCTACGGTGATCCCAAGTTCACATCCGAACTCTCTCAATACTTGGGTGGGCAAGTATAATAGAAACCTTTTTTTTCTAGGTTAGGAGAATCCCTATTTATAGAGATTTCCTACCAATCCAAAAAGGAGAAGAAAACCCAGTTTTCTTATAATTTCTTTTCCCATAGAATTCTGAGTTCTAGTTAAATATGGGCATTGGAGGGACCACATAATTAATTACTGAGGCTTCCTATTATGGAAATAATACCAAAAATTAATTTGAATTATTCTTACCATATAAATTACAAATCATTCCACTAAAAATTCGTAATTGCACTCCTCTATTTATATTTCGAAATTCCCCATTAAACACTTATGTAACTCCTCTATTCATTATTTTTATTCTAAATTTAGCTTAGAGATCATATTTGGTTCACCCGAAGTCTTTAATGTTGAAAAATTATATATGCACAGCGGAAGCATACCCAGAATCATACTGCTTACATGAATAATAGATAACCAATAATGTTTATGCTAGAACACGTATAAACATACTAGAACACATAAAACTTGCTGAAATTTAATTCAAGAATTACCTCTTCAAGCGTAAACAAATATCTTCAAACAAATCCACAAACCTTCAAGCAAATCTACAAGTTGGACAACAGTTCTATGGTCTTCTACAGTGATCCCAAGTTCACATCCGAACTCTCTCAATACTTGGGTGGGCAAGTATCAATAGAAACATTTTTTTTCTAGGTTAGGAGAATCCCTATTTATAAAGATTTCCTTCCAATCCAAAAAGGAGAAGAAAACCCAGTTTTCTTATAATTCATTTTCTTATAGAATTCTGAGTTCTTGTTAAATATGGGCACTGGAGGGACCACAGAATTAATTACTGAGGCTTCCTATTATGGAAATAATTCCAAAAATTAATTTGAATTATTTTTACCATAATAAATTACAAATCATTCCACTAAAAATTCGTAATTGCACTCTTCTATTTATATTTCGAAATTCCCCATTAAACGCTTATGTAATTCCTCATGTTAAGATTACAGATACTAATCAATAAATTAAATTACTGTCCAATTTAATTTAATTATTAATTTCCTTTAGAGCATTGCTTAACTTATTTCTTGTGTCGGATTCATAAATCCACTTGCAAGGTTTGACACTATGAAAACTTATAAGCTTCTCAAAAAGGCATATCATCAATTTCTATATTGAGACATGGATTCCATAAACTAACTTATTATTTTACTAATACATATTATTACCATCCAATCTACCAGGCATATTGACCCGTCTCAGAATCTCACCTTTTAATAAATCAAAACGATAATTAATATATACAGATCATAATAGTTATATCAAGATTAAGAATATTAGTACATTTAATAGTTTAGAAAATACGCTTTTGTCAGTCAGTCTAAAGCAACTATCTCTGCTCGGTCCCGTTCAATACATACAAAATGCACTAGCACAAGAAGTTGGAACTATATCATTCTCATAATCAAGATAAATTATATATAATCTTATGCTACAATCGTACCGATGACATGTCCAATTTTCATCTCAGATTGTGAACAAAAACTTTATACTTATAAGAACCGATGATTTAATCCTCTGTGTATAAGCTAAATCTCTATACACTAAAGCATCTACTATATAAGTAAACAGACATCATAAACAAATATATGATCTATTAAAACTTTTATTAAAACTGAATAAATAATTATTCTATAATAAATACTATATCCAAACATATGGTTAATAGTAATTCTCCCAACAATCTCCCACTTAGACTTTTAACCATCACGATTGTTATAATGTACTATATCTAAATGCATGGTTTATAGTATATACACTAACAATCTCCCACTTAGATATTTAATCTTGAAAAATGTTAGAATATTATGTCTAAACACATGATTAATAGTATATACCCTAACAATCTCCCACTTAGACTCTTAACTATGCATTTGCAACTTTCGCAGGAATTCCTTTATTTCTTATCGAAAGAAACATACCAAGTTATTTTTTCATGCAATTTCGTCTAGTAGTGCTTCGTCGTAACAAATCGATTTTGTACTATATCGTGAGGGACCTTATCATGAAACCCTCAAAGAATGTACTTCTTTTCAGGAGTTCTATCATGAACATTCTCTCAAGCATACAAAACAAATCAATCTTCGTTATGATTCTCCTACTACGACTAAGTACTACTACAATCACACTTTCATGTTCTTGAGTCTTAATATTTTCTTCAAAATCTTTCGATATTGAAATATTAACAACTTTTTCATGCAGTGTTATTTAATTTGCTCAACATCACTCCAACTACTTGAAGTAGTAGATTTTCTTATGTCTAGTAACGTTTCTCCCACTACTTAAATGCAATGGAACACCAATTCTGACATATCAATCAGATGTTCTTGAGTGTCTGAATTTACAACTGACTCATTTGTTATTTCTTTGTTCAGTTCCTGCAAAACTAGTTTACTTCTAGGAACATGGTTTATAAAATGATCATCTTCTAGAAATCTGACAGTTGTGTCAACAATTGCCTTATTTTCTTTAGGATAGTAAAATAAACCTTCGTTCATTCTTATAGGATATCCAATTAACACATACATTCATCTCATTCTTAATTCCAATATGCTTATTCTCCCTCTCAGTACATGTGCTGGACAATCCTATATTTGAACATGTCACAAATTAGACTTACGTCAAATCCAATTAGTTTTATAGTTGTCCAAGGTACTGATTTGAAAGAAATTAAATTCAGAATGTGATATGTAGTTCTTAGAACATATCCTAAAAGAAACAAAATAACTACGAATAAGTCAATCATTAATCTTATCATCTTCATAAGAATTTATATCTTTTCTCTTTTACACCAATCTATTATAGAGTGTGTGGTGTAGACAATTGAAATGCAATTATTCTATCAAATAAGTGGCTCATGAGCTCTGCAGAGAGGTATACGTCACTACAATCAGATTGTAGTGGCTTTATATATTTTTCATGATGTTATTTTAATTTGTCTTAAATATTTTGAGTTTATCAAGACATTCAAACTTACAAAACATCAAAAATATATGTTCATATCATGAGTAACCTTCTGAAAATTTCAGAATACTCAAATTTACCTCTTGCCTGAATGTTCATTTACCGCACAAATCAGAATAGACTAATTCTAACTTATCACTACCTTTATTTCCTTTTTAAGGGAAAAGGTCTCTTGGTCATTTTTCCTTATAAACAGGACTCACATGTTGATAGTAACTTCACTTTTAATGAACCATTATGTCCATCCTATAACCAACCTCGAAGTTCTATTCAGAACAAATGACTTAGACGCTAGTATACAGATAAGTTTCATTCAATTTAAAAGATATTTTCTCTTATGAGACAGATTAATATAATTCAATTCATGAGAGATAATACTAATAAAAAAAACTCATGCATCAATATACCACAAGAGATAAAATATTCATCAAACTCAATAATAGGAGAGTTACAAGAAAATATATTAAGTATCTATCTCTTATCTAGTTAGAAATTGAAAATAATTCCTTCTAACATAATGTACATGTACAATGAATTCTTTGAATTAATATCTTATCTCTATCTAAAGAAATTTTTGAGTAGTACTAAGTGGGTCTGTAAAGTCTATTGAGAATTTGAGATATAATATATTAAATAGATCATAATATATTGAATAATCCCAAATAATAAAATTCAGGGCTCATTTTATACATATATATCCGTGCATCTCGAATAGCCAATCGATGGGATTGGAGAACTACTCATGCAATACACATATACAATGACCGATTATTCACTCCATAAATTTATACAGACCTAACTCAGTTGGAGAGTCTACTGTTAATTTAAATCAAGTGAAAATCCTCTAGTTACATTGATCCAATCATATATTACTCAGTTTAGGAGAGTTAATACAGATTATCAAAACTAGCGATTAAATACATAGTGACTTGTATTAATTTCATCCGATAGGGAGGAAGGTCTAAGCCAACACATGAAACTAATATTTCACTACTATTTAATCTTGGCAATCAAGGGAGGAACCCCTATTACCAAATATGACCAAAAACTCATATAACAATCCCAAAAAAATATTTCTTACTAGGTCGTTCTTATGAATCTACCAAATTTCAGATCAACAAGAGTTCTTTTTGTTCGAATTTCAAAACTATGATCAATTTGATTGAAAACGTTGTTTGGCCAAAATAGAATTTAAAATTTTCCGTTCAGTAATTCTTATCACATATTATCAAATAGATATACGAATCAAGAATAAAGAAAAAATTGTAAAAACTATTTACATTATCTGAGTACTATTTTCCAAAAATCTACATTTTTATGTATACATTGAATATTAAAATTCAAAACACAATTCTTAGATATTCATGTATCTTGAACGATAATTTTTGATGAAAAATAACTACTCATGCTACATACATATGTGATGTCAGATATTCATTCCAATAAATTTTGAACAAAAGCTAACTCATATGGAGAGTATAAGTTAAATTAAGTCAAGTGAATATCATTATCCCTAGATCCATTGATCCAATCATATATTACTCAGATAGGGAGAGTCAATACAGATTATCAAAACTAGAGATCAGATTAAATCTAGTGACTTGTATTAATTTCATCCGATATGGAGGAAGGTCTAAAGCCAGCACATGAACTTAATACTACACTAAAACTTAGTCATGAAGACCATAGAGAACAAACTCTATCACCACTATATCATAGTCGAGTAATTTTCATTAAAATTAAATTTCAAGATACAAAAAAAAATATTCAAAAACATTATCTAAACGATCTCAAATTGCCAAATCACTGCATAGCCATGAATATTTTCAATTTGATCGTTTCTGATGAACCTACCGAATTTCAGATCAATCAGAGTTCAAAATAATATTTATCTCCAAAGCTATGATCAAATTCAGATTCAAACTATTTAAGGAAAAATAATCGATCTATATCCTTATCATATAGCAATTCATTTTAAAGCATCACGTGTAATCATGTACCACATTTAACATAAATAAAACCGATATAAAGGAAGAACAACTTTAAAATCATATTTAACGATCACAAAAACCATAACCGCATCGCAATGAGTATTTCTTGCTAGGCTGTTTCCAATGAACTTACCAAATTTCCGGTCAATTGGAGTCTATATAAAAAAAAATTATTTCCAATACTATGACCAAATTCAAAGTCAAGTGATTTAAGCATCTTTAGAAATTAAAACAATATGACATACATTCTTATCACATATCAATTCATGTTAAATCACAATGTGTAATCATGTTCCAAATTTAACATAAACATAACTAACATAAAGAATGATCTTATCATATTCAAATCATATTTTAATCCAACATACTATCTAAAATCCAACTAAACAATTTTTGCTGGAACCGTCAAATTTCAAGTCAATCAGAGACCATAAAATTCATGGTCACCTAAACTATGACCAAATTTGAAAAAATAACCGTTTTAGGCATAGTTAAAGATTAAAATAACTTGATTCAAATTTTCATCCTCTTTTAATAATTATCTAGTGAGCACAAGACATACGTTGTGTCTTGTCTTTTGGCAAAGACACACAACTAACCTCTTTACAACAAATTGTTCTCTTAATTAATACACTTGAGAATTCAAGATATTATATTTCTCCCTTTAAGATCGGGGAAAATCTTTAATATCTCTTCTCATGAATTAATAAGGGATTACTAGCATCTTAAGGTAAATCTTCATTCAAGTAAAAAAATTCACCACTAATATTCACTTAGGACAATTTATACATGATACATTGAGGATATTCTAATGACTCAAATAAATAGACCATAACAATAAATTCTATTTATTAATCATAATTCTTTAAGAACTGTCAGTGATTACAAATAAATAAGTCATATGCAATGATTACTATTTATTTATCACTACATTCTTAATTCATTATATCATATACATATGAGGAAAAATTTTGGGCAAAAAACTAAACATGCATTCAGCCAAAGTTTATTACAATTGTCATGAAGACAAATGAATGCCCTATCTACAACCACCACAAGTGACCTAAGAAGTGCAACATGTTTTTTTTTTTCTTTTTTCTGGCCAATCACTAAAAGAGAAGCCATTGAAATTCACAAGAAGACCAACACATAACTACTATTTCTCAAAACCAAGAAAATACAACACTAGTTTAGCTTGTTATTTCTCAAAATCGAGAACTCCCTTTTTTTTTAATAATTCTTACTAACTCTTGAATTAAGATAAAGAATTATAAAAAAAAATTGCAGCAGTCTCAATTCTTTTTACAAATTGTTAAATCACAACCACACAAGTATTAAATCACAACATGGATCAATCCATTCCTGTAATAATTATACTTTCAAATATCTTCAAATGAATCCACAAACCTTCAAGCGAATCTACAAGTTGTTCTATGGTCTTCTACAGTGATCCCAAGTTCACATCCGAACTCTCTCAATACTTGAGTGGTCAAGTATCAATAGAAACTTTTTTTTTTCTAGGTTAGGAGAATCCCTATTTATAGAGATTTCCTCCCAATCCAAAAAGGAGAAGAAAATCCAGTTTTCTTATAATTTCTTTTCCCATAGGATTCTGAATTCTAGTTAAATATGGGCACGGGAGGGACCACAAAATTAATTACTAGGGCTTCCTATTATGGAAATAATTCCAAAAAATAATTTGAATCATTCCACCAAAAATTTGTAATTGCACCCCTCTATTTATATTTCGAAATTCCCCATTAAACACTTATGTAATTCCTCATGTTAAGATTACAAATATTAATCAATAAATTAAATTACTGACGAATTTAATTTAATTATTAATTTCCTTTAGAGCACTGCTTAACTTATTTCATGTGTCGGATTCATAAATCCACTTGCAAGGTTTGACACCATGAAAACTTATAAGCTTCTCAAAAAGACATATCATCAATCTCTATATTGAGACATGGATTCCATCAACTAACTTATTATTTCACCAATACATATTATTACCATCCAATCTACCAGGCATATTGACCCGTCTCAGAATCTCACATTTTAATAAATCAAAACGATAATTAATATATATAGATCATAATAGTTATATCAGGATTAAGAATATAAGCACATTTAATAGTTTAGAGAATATGCTTTTGTCAGTCAGTCTAAAGCAACTATCTCTGCTCAGTCCCGTTCAATACATACAAAATGCACTAGCACAAGAAGTTGGAACAATACCATTCCCATAATCAAGATAAATTATATATAATCTTATGCTACAATCGTACCGATAACATGTCCAATTTCCATCTCAGATTGTGAACAAAAACTTTATACTTATAAGAACCGATGATTTAATCATTATGTATAAGCTAAATCTCTATACACTAAATCATCCACTATATAAGTAAACAGACACCATAAACAAATATATGATCTATTAAAACTTTTATTAAAACTGAATAAATAATTATTCTATAATAAATATTATATCCAAACATATGATTAATAGTATATATCCCAATATTTAAATCATGGGTCCGCCTCTGCTCACTCCTCTTTGTCTTTGATTTGTGCCCACCTCTTCCTGCTGAATTTCTGCATCAATTGGGTTTTCCCCTATCTTACTTGGTGATTCTATTTGTGCTGATGGAACTTGCCCATTATCTTTCTACTTCCCTTTCAACCCAATCCGCCCATTTGACACCCCTAATTACCACATTTTACTACCTTTTATAAATATTTGAAATTCGTTTCAAAAAGATTTTGTTTTTAATTAAATATTATTGTTAATTAGTTTAGTTTAATTGATAGTTTATATTCAGAGTTAACTTATTTATAATTAATTAAATTATTTTATTTTGTTAAGATTAAGAAACTTGTTAATTAATTAATATTAATTCATCTTATTTAATTTTTAGCTGAATTCGCCGATTAAATTCAGACTAAATTCTTAATTCGTTTGCAATCTATATGACCATTTCCTAAATGCAAAATCTAACCATCTATACTCCTATTAAAACCTTTTTTGTTTTAGCCAATTTCCTCTTAAACTCAGCCTATCCCAATTCCCCCAATACAATGGCAATACAGATCCAGCAACATACAATGCATCAGCCCCATACATACATTACATACATACATGTCTTCTTCGCGAACCCAGCAAAATACGCGTATTAATTGGGTTACTAATAATCTTGAGATAACAATCTAGAGATCGAGTAGGTTTTTCCTAGGGGAACCCCCTAGTCATTGTTCAAGAGGAAGTCGATATACAAGTTTCGAAAGCTAATATACAGACACACTGATTTGGGCCAAAGTCCAAAGGAATGAGATAAAAAAAACTCAAGTGTAGCAGCAACAACAGGAAATAAATGGCACATCATGACAACTTAAATATTTAATTGGCAATAAATAGCCCAATTTTATTTATTTGGCAAAAAAAAATTTCTTTAATATTTATTTGGCATTAAATAGCCATATTTATTTTTCTGAAAAGTGGTTTTTTTTTCTAATTTTCTCTCTCTATTTCTAGACACCTTATAATTATTTTTTCTCTCTCTCCTTGTTATTTGTCAACTGTTTTTGCCATCATCAAATTCAAAACAGTTGAATAAAATTAGGAGAACAATATTTTTTATATATAAAAAAAAACATGTATCTCCACTTCTTGTTCTCCCTTTTTTTCTCATTCTTCCCTTTTTTTTCTCTCCCCTTTTCAAGATTTAGTATTTTTATCTTCTTCTCTAAAATATCCCTATTAGAGATCAATTACAACAGTAACTCTTCACTAACTTAAATAACACCAAATCTTTTTTTATATATTGATTGTTGCGTTTTTTAAAATTAAAAAATAAGAATTTTTACTTTCTTTATCTTGTAATTGGATGCAACCCTGGATTTTTTAAATAAATTTTTGTGTTTTTCATTATATTTCAATTGGTATGAATACTCAAAAAAAATTGGTAAGAATACTTCATTCTCAAAAGAGAAGATATGTAGAAAGTGATGAAGATATGTAGAGAGTGATAAAGATTGCAACGACATTGTGAAACCCTTGGAGGAAATGGGTGAACTGAAAAGCGACGATGAGTTTGAAAATCGTCAATTGGAGGTACTAATGCATAATAGTTTTGATTTTGAAAATTACACATGCAAACTCACCTCGATATTCAAAGCGAAAAAGCATTTGATTCTTATTTAATGTGAAACATAAATCGTATACATTGAGGCAAAACTCTGTAACAGTCTAATGTATACATCTTCATACTAAATGTATACACAATTGGTATTATGTATATGCAGTTGAAAGTATGTATACAAACCTAATTTTATTTATTGAAATATTTTATGAAAGGTAATATATCTATAAATATCAATATCTGCAAATTATACTTATGTATGTTAATAATGTATACAAACAAAATGTAAGTAATGTATACAGTATAGCGCGAATGTATACTTGATTAAATATAAACTTAATCACATGTATTCAATTGAATACATACTTATTTGCAGTAGATTTTAACGCTCACCACATACTAGATGTATATATAAATATATCTTGGACACCTAATACTAAGTTTAGATTATGCACGTGGATACACAAACAAAATATGAAAATAAATTGTGCATACATTATAGTGCAAACGTGTATTTGATCAAATATATTTGCCTGAATACACGAACAAATCTATAGTTATTTATACACTAAACAGATGTATATTATAGTTTATATTTAATATAAATATGGATTGAGATTCCCACCATAACTTCTAGCAAACAATTGAGAAAAATAATTTATTGACGGTAGAGACTCAAGAACATCACTTGAAAGAAGAAAAGTCATAATTAAATACTTTTGCTAATTTTAGGAGATTTATAATTCTAAATAAACCTATTACCAATTTTAAGGAGAAATAGCTGGAAGTTAGAAGAGAGAGAAGATAACAAATATTTTAAATATTTTAAATAAAAATAATTTGAAGAGAGAGATGAGTGTGACTAGAAATTTCCTTTCCTATTTTTATGCAGAATAGACGTATAGGCTATTATATGCCAATTCTTTTTAGTCTTTTATTTGCTAAATATTTATTTGGCTAAAACATGCCAATTTAATCTAAGAGTTGTATATATGTGTCAATTCCTCAAGAGCAGGAATGAATATTTTTGGGCCAAAGTTCAAAGGAAATTGCAGCAATTGGACTCTTTAAGTCCAAAATCTTGAGTTGGCAGATTTGGATCTTTATTTTATATATATATATATATATATATATGTGTGTGTGTGTGTGTATTTTTGTGACTATTCTAACTCGTCTAACTAATTTAATAGAAAATTTCTCAAATGATGACCTATTTCCTTTGTGTTGGTTTATTTTAATAAGACTTCATTTTCTTTATCAACTCTTGTATTCTTTCATTTACTTAATCAAATATCTTTAGTCAAAACTTTCACATGTATTAGTTTCTTGCTTTAATCGACTAAAATGGTTTAAATTATTAATTTTAAAATGATTCAAATAAATTCTTATTTAGTCGTATTTTTGTTATACTCCTAATTATTTTTATTTATTTCAAATGTTTAAGTAATTAAACATTGTAAATTACTTTTGTGTACTGAATTATTGTTCCAAAGAGTTAGTCAAATATTTTTCAAATCGTCGGATAATCGTGCGTTAACAGCTACTTTAAGTGTTAATACATTCTTAAAGTATAACTAAGAACCTCGCTTACTCATTTTTTTTAAAAAAATTTAAAGGTTTATTTGTTAAGACCTTTTTAAATTAAGTTTTCTTAATTTCTTTTAAAAATTAAGTGGCGATTCTTTTTCTAAATATTTTTCTTAAATTGTTTTATATTTAGAACATTTTAAAGAGCGATTTTTAAAAAAAATACTAAAATCAAGACATAACAATTACCATATATTGTGAAGCTCAAACTTTGCAGAATAAAATATAAAATTTACTAGCAATAAAAAGTCATGAGGAAGACCAGCTCCTCTACACGATTTATTAGCAACAAAAGTTCATTAAGAAGATCATCTCTTCATATCCTTGTAAAATGAATATTAAAACTATTATGTTGAAAATTGTGGGATAATTAGGCATAGAAACATATTTAAACTATGATGAATTTGTCAATTAACACCTAAATTATGCTAAGGTTCTATCATCCCTATTTAAAATTATATAATAAAGCAAACATAAATTATATATTTATTATACACAATTATAGTTCAAAAGAACTGCGAATGAACTACAATTCGAAGTTATACACTATTTATTTAATTGTTATTTTCCAATTTAAAATATGTCTTCCAATTATCATTTTTCTATACATTTTGTATTTATCAGTTATCTCTCTTTCCTTCTTCTTTTTTGTATTTATCAGTTATCTCTCTTTCCTTCTTCTTTTTTTCTCTAAATTAGCATATAACCCAAATTAACGATATCATTTCCTTTTTCATTGATGATTTTCTTTCTTTTTCTTTTCTTCCATGAACGATTCTTTGAATTCACTCCAAATTAAAATTTAATGACGTTGTGCTTCCTTTCCCTTGACTTGACAAAGCATTGTTGTCATTGTCTCGTGATAATTTATGAAACTTCGCTAACAGCCATGAGAGAAAGCTTTGAAGCTTAAATTCAAATTATGGATTTATGAAATTGTTATTAGATTTAATGGAGGATTTACGATTATACATTTGTATCAATGTGTCAAGTGTATATGTAACGTGTTATTCATTATGTATCAATGTATTTGAGTGTATCTGCAACTTGTTATAAATTTATATTAAATATCCAGATGTATTAGTTCCTTGTTATACATTAGTATGATCATGTATCTGAGTGTATACGCTCACTATTTTACATTTATATCATATGTATATGAGTGCACTATTCACTATTATATATTTGTATTAATGTATTTGACTGTTTCTATAGTGTATTCATCGTCATAATGTATTTACATCAATGACGTATCAAAGTATTCAAGTGATTTTTCTTATAACAACAGAAAATTGTATATATTAGTATCATACAAGTAATAGTTAGTGACATAGTGAAATCATATCACGACCCAAAGTACACCCTAGACGTGACATGGAGTACAGGACCCCAAGAGGCCCTACACAAGTCTCTTGACATACATACAACACAATATAATAGAGAAAAGTAAAGTTTAAGAAGAAAGTCTCACATCATAGAAAATATGGATATAAAAGCGGAAATCTAATCATAGTCTTGACAAGTCAATCTAATCCATCCCAATGAGTGATTGGGACATAACCCATACACCACGTACAACGTCTGAAAATTAAAGACATAAGAAAGTTGCCATGACCTAAAGTACACCCTAGACGTGACATGGCGTATAGGACCCCGAGAGGGTCCACACAAGCCACTTAGCATACATCACACAAGATAATAGAAACAAAAGAGTTTAAAAGTAGCATTTCATATAAAAGAGTTTGTCAAAAGTGGAAGTCTAAACATAAGTCTCTATAAGCCATCTACTACATCGATAGAAGGGATTTGGGGCACATCCCATACAAAGTCTGAAAACTGAAATGACATAAAGCTATAAAAGTGACATCGTCCTCGAAGTATGAGGACTCACCAAGTCTTCAAATCTCTAATGCAACCAACTAGCCACGAACGGAGAGAGAAGAGTCGTCAAGCCCTACATTAGTGAGACAATGTAGGCACACGTATGTGTTAGTACATGGAATGTACCAAGTATGATAGCGATGCATAAGAGTTATGAAATCATTCTAAAAAGGACTTTATATGATATGAAATGGCCAAACTAAATCATAGGATAAAGGGGGTTAGAAAACATAAATCATGATCACGGTCAATGCAATGCAAGCTTAACATATTTAAAACACTTGTGAGATACTTTGAAAGTAACTTAGTTCATTATTGTGGGAAGTTTATCATTAACCGACATAGACCATGTGAGCTATAATATAAAATTCGGTGTCTGCCCCACACCGAAAAGGGGTGTCCTCACTTTCCAAGGTAAGGATCTGAGCTAGAGCTAAGGTGGATCCACTAACCAATGTCTATCTAAGACAAACCTATGGTGGCACATAGTTATGGGACATGGATAATCGCCGCTTTTTCACTCGGTGCTAAGCATAAATCTCATGAAATAGTCATTAATCATATTCATCTTATTATCCATGGAAAGGTACAATTAAGTAGCCAATCCAAGCTAGGGTTCATTAGAATACACGTTTCATCTTCCATGGACTAGTCCAAGCTTACGTCATTTAGAATAGCTCCTTAGATAATGTATGAGAAAACCCTTCACCATCCATGATCTTTTCATAATAGCTTTATAAGGCCCATAGTCATTAACTTCATACTAGAAGTGTCATACTACTAATGGAAATAATTTTAAAAGTGTAATCTATGATCATTGATGGCATAACCGGCTATCATACTAATCAAGACCTAATTTCGAAAAATAGCCCAAAAACATTAATGACAAATCTAGATGTCATTCATGTCATGTGGTCAAGCTTCATAGAACATATAGATACATTCATTTATAAGCTTACTTGAGTCATAATCATTGCTTTCATCAAACATGCATAATTTCATAAATTCATAGACCATAGTTCATAAGCTTCATCATGGGTTCATAGTTTAAAATCATGGATCATGCATGGGTTCGTATGAATTTATCTCAAAAACAAGTAATTACTTCAATTCATGCACAAAAAGACAGAGAACAATCAATTGAATCATAATTGAAAGGAACCCATGAGATTGAATAAAACCTTAATTTTAATAGGAGATACTAACTTGTGAAATTGGAGAATTTAGGAACCCTATGGAGGAAAGGACTCCATAGGTGAATCCTATCATACCTTGATGTCAAAAGCCCACAATCAATGGTGAATTTGGAGACTTGATCTTGAAACCCTAGTCTTCTTCTTCAAGCTTTTAGAGAGAGAAAATTTGGGGGAAGAATTTGGAGGGATTTGGGGAAATTGAAGAATGATCTAGAATAGTTAGATATTTTGCTTAAAAGACTTATATAGGGTCTAGGATTAGAATCAAAACGACCTAATTAAGGCATTAATCAATTAGAAAAAAGATCAAAAAGCCTTAAAATTAACTGCCGACTCGACCTACGGCTCAAACTTACGGTCCGTAGGTCCTACTACAGACCATCCTGGTCAATAGTAGAAAGATTCAGAAACTATAAATCTGGACCTTCAAATGACGGGACCCATGTACGGTTGGTAGGTCTAACTACGGACCGTACATGGCCACCGTAGGTCACAACTTCTTCCTTAAAATTTCACTAAATCTGGGAGTGACCTACGAGACCTACCTACGACTCGTACATAGGGTGACCGGTCGTCCTGGTGAACCGTAAAAGGGTTTTAAGACTTTTTTTTTTAGAAAATTAATTCCCCACTACCTACGGATGTCACTTACGACTCGTAAATGCTTCTACCAACCGTAGGTGGGAGCCGTCGGTCATGCCTGAAACCCCAAAATTGCATTTTCCTCCTTTTTCCAAATTCAAGGTATTACAAAAGCATAGTAAAGGTGATATGGTCCTCGGAACATGAGGACTCACCAAGTCTTCAATGATCGATCAAGCAATCAACTAGCCATGAGCGGGAGGAGGAGAAGCGTCTGACCCTACATTATTAGACAGTGTAGGCACAAATATGCATTAGTAAATGGAATGTACTAAGTATGAGAATATGCATAAAGACATGAAACATGAGTATATGAGAACGTTAGAACATGATATGCATGACCAAGTTAAATCATAGTAAAAGCCCTCAAAAGAATCATAAGTCATAAACATGGTCAATGCAACTTAAAACATAATGAAAGCTTCATAAGACCTTTAAAGTAACTTGGTTCATTTTGTGGGATGTTTACTATTAACCAACATAGACCATGTGAGCTATAACGTGGATCCACTAGCTATGTCACTTAAGACAAATTATACTGGGGCACGTAGTTAGGAAGAAGAAGATTGCTACTAGAGACTCGGTCTCTACTAACGGGAGAGCCTCCATCTCAAAGTCCTCTCGGTGCTAAGTAAAATCCCAACGAAATTAGTCATAAACACACTCTTATCATCATACTTGAAAAAGCACAATTTAATTAAACCAATCTTAAGTCATCATAGAGTAGTTCCTTAAATCATGACTCTGTGAGAAATCCTTTCACCAATCATGATTTCGTAAGTCTGTGAGAAAACCTTTCACAATTTGATAATACTTACCTTAAAAGCAACCTTAGATCATAAACATCTTTCTCATAAAAAACATACATAACTTTCATACTTCATATTCATAACTTCATGGGCTTTCTTCATAAATTCATAATCAAAATCATGAATAATGCATGGGTCTTATAGAAATCAATTAAAAATCATGTAGTTTAATCAGTTCATGCATGAGAAGGTTGAAAGTGAACAACTAAATCAACATCAAGCAAGACCCATGGAGATCACATGAAACCCTAAACAATTTAGGTGAAATTGAATTAAAAACTTAGAAATCTTTTGGGACCCAATGGAGGAATGAATCTATTGGTGAACTCCCACATACCTTGATAAACAGAGACCAAAAGCAATGGAGAAAAGCATACTTGAAGCTTGAACCCTAGTTTGTTCCTTGAGACTTGAGAGAATTTTGGGAGGATGAACTTGGATGGAAATTGGGGATTTGAGAGAATGAGAGGGTTTGGGTAGTTTTAGGAATTGAAAGATAGTTATAGGTCTTAGAATTAGAGTCAAAACGACATAGTATAGGTATTAAATACATAGGAAAAGACCCAAATACCCTTAAGATTTAACTGTCGGATGACACCTACGAGACCGACCTACGGTCCGTAGAACTTTCTACGGCTCGTAGTGATCAACCATAGAACCAACTTCAGAAACCCAAAATTCATATTACTTTCCACGAAACACTTCTACGAGTCGTCGTTCAACCAACAGTCCATAGACTCCTTCCGTAGAACACAAGTTCAAGTCCGAAATTCCATGAAGTCTAGGTCTCTTCTACGATACCCTTTCTACGACCGGTAGAACCAACCACGACCCGTCAAATCCTCCCGTAGGTCTGGGGTCTTAAATCAATTCTCTGAATCCTTTCTACGGAAGCCATCTACGGTTCATCCAAATTCCTACGGCTCGTCCTGTTCATTCGTAGATCAATTTTCAGAAACTTGAATTTTTCAAAACTCAACTCAACTTCTCTTCTACGATTTTCATTCTACGGCCCATAGGACTTCCTATGGTTCGTAGATAGGTTTCGTAGTTACTGCTCTAGTACCAAAACTGAAGTTTTTCTCTTCTTTCTCAACTTCCATTTTCCGAGGTATTACAAATCAATAAAAAAGAAAAGACAATGTAGAGCAATTCCTTTTTTTATTATGGAAAATGAGATTTCAAAGTTCCATTTGATTATGAAAGATTCAGATAATGGGCGTAACTTATGCTAAATTTCCTTTTAAAAAAGATGCTATGTACAATTAATGTATTGTTCTAAATATTTTATTTGTGTTCGAAGTCACTTTTAACATAAAAATACATTATATATATTTGTAGCAAACTATAATATAACTATGAATTGTAATTAGACAAAGTATAACCAAGGAAATCTAATTTAGACCTAATATTAACTATTTCTGAAAATTTCTTTTTTCTTTTTGCATCATTACCCCTATGTTATTTGAGAATCTTATCATCTCCTCAACTTATTTTTTTATATATAATTTTCCATGGAGAAAATAAGTTTAGACATGTCATCTGCGTACACGCACTTATGCTAGGCAAAAAAAGGAGGGTTCTAGTGTTTTTATTTAATTTGATCGAATTTCATTAGGGCATGGGCTGCTCAATAGAATGGGTGACATAAAGCCAAAATTTAGAAAAGAGAATTATATTTATTTAATTTTTTATATATATTTTACTCTCATAAATTCTAAAAAAATATTATAATTGATTATAATTTAATAATTAATTTTTCTTTTAAAATTGACAATATAACATTTCTTGTAATATTTTGTAAGACAAGAATAAACATATATAAATTATTGTATGTTACGTAACAACCCAAATGTTTAAATATTTCTTATTGATTGTAGTTTTGAAAACTTTTTTCAATAGTTTTCAATGAAATCAATTGTTACATAAACTATTAAAATTATTCTAAAAGTGTTTAAAAATAAAATTAAGACTTCGCTTCATTCAATATGCCAATTAGAGTATCATTTTTTTACTTATATAACATTTTGTGATACTTTTAATTACAAAAAATAATTATAGTGATTATCACCTTTAGAAGACATTCAATGTTAAGACAATATTTTTTAAAATTTAATTATTTGATAATCTAATTAGTTTGAGCTTGAACTGTTTAATAAAACTCTCAAAGATTTGAAGACAAACTTACGAAGCCAATATTAAAACATGGTTGATTCAATTTGAAGTGAATTAGGCAAGTTAAGAAATAAAAAGGCAACTGTAAAATTGTCTACGTTTTTAATTATAATTACATCAATAATAAAATTTTAAAAATATGTGCATTTATAATTAGTAAGAGATTAACAACAAATTATTAAGAAAAATTTAATTAATAGTAACAATAAATACATACTTTTTTTTATATTTGGATGGTTGTTATGTATTGTTTCATAATGTATCGTATTATATTGTATCGTATTATATTATATTGTATTGTGTTATATTGTATCGTATTTATTGTTTTTACAATACAACGTTTGGATAGATTGTATTGTTCTCCATCATTACATAATGTCATATATTCATAATTGAATGATAAACCTATAAGAAATTGTAGTATACATGGTAGAACTATTGTGAAAAAATAGGATATAAATGAAAAAATAGAATTATTAAATAATAAATAAAGATAAAATGAGAAGAAAATATAAAGGTAAAGAAGCGATCACACCAAATCGATCGTTACACAAAATGGGTCTTTTCGTCGTTACCTAACAATAGATTTAAACGATACGACACAATAAAATTCAAGTAACAATCAAAATAAACATTATATTTAGACTAACAATACAAAATATAACAACCATTCAAATTAAACAAGGCGTAAAGGGTTTTTGTTAATATTGTGTTTCTCACAATTAATAATATTTTACATCGCCTTCATTGATTGTCTCTTTTATATGTACGTGTGTAATCTCCTTCATCTTTTGTCTGCTTAGTGCTTTTGGCTCTTCGTTTTAATCTTGCCTCTTGGTCAAATTTGTTTCTTTTTTGTACATCTTAAAATTAAACCCATCAATAAATTAAACTAATAAAAATGTTATTAGGTTATTGGGTTAATGAGTTTTTAATGATTTTATTAAAAAAGTTATTGGATTTTTAGTTCGATATTAATTTTTTAGTATTGGATTATTGGCTAAATCAATAAACCATCCAGATAACAAGAATTTAGTACTTTACCCTACATAAATATTAAATATTAGCCTTCAATCCATATTATTGTCCGAGTTCTTTTATTTGTGTTGCACTTGAATAGTTCTTTTCATGTTAGTTACTATTGTTTCTATTTTATGAGCATTTCACAAAGTTACATTATTGTCTTGTCGCGCCAAATTGTTGGATTATTGTATGAGTGTTTTCTTATTGGTTAAATTGAAAACCGATAATAAATATTTTATTGATTTAATATATTTAAAAATAAAAAACCAATAAATCGGATCGATAATACATAAAACTGAACCGAATTGATTGATGCACCCCCTAGATTTCGTCGTCTCTCAAGTAACTGAATTTACATATTATGAGTTTTTTTTTTTTTGGTTGTTGTTTAAGCTATATACATTATTTAATATTAAAAATAGAGGAGCTAGGTAAGATATATGGCATTTATGAATTCAAAATTACAGAATTCTTTTTATTGAATTCTTTATATAAAATTTAAAGAGACATGTTTATAAATATCTTTAAGTTTGCGTGATAATGTAACAAATTTCTAAATTTGACAAATTTTTATATATAACTTAAACTCTTATTTTGAGGTGATGTGATAGTTTACAAACTCTTTTCACACTCACATTGTTTGGAAGTTAAACTCAAATTCCAATTCCCACAAATGCAGACACGTTGTTTTTTTTTAAAAAAATTAATCTCAACCCTCAGATAACAGTAGCCAGCAGATCTTGACCGTTGATTTTGCAGGAATGGAAATTCCTCCTAACACTATGTTTGGACGGTTGTTACGCATTGTTCTATAATGTACCGTATTGTATTGTATCATATGGAATTATTTTAATGAATATAATATTTGGATTGATTGTATTATTTTCTATCATTACATACACATCAATAATTTAAATGATAAGCCTACAAGAAACAGTGGCGAAACTAGAAATTTCGTTAAGAGTGTTCAAGATTTAATATATATGTATGAAAAATAATTTTTAACCTAGCTATACACTTCGTATAATTTTTTCTCTATATACATATTACAATTTTTTGACGAAGGGTGTCCGACTTGCCACCCTGAGCTATATGTGGGCTATGCCACCCAACAAAATAAGTAGGGTAGGAGGAAGAGTTACAATGAAAAGGTAGAGTAAATGACAAAACAAAATTATTTAAATGACAAGTAAAGACGAAATGAAAAGAAAATATTAAGATAATGATTATATCACAATCAAAATAAATATTGTATTTAAACTATGATGCAAACGGGGAACATCCATCCAAACAAGGTGTAAGAGTACACGTGCTGCTCATTTTATTATATTTTATTTGTAATTTTTCTTTATCACAGTCACATTCCATGTATGGAATTCTCATATAACTACAACACAAAAAATAGAGAATTGGGATTGGGTATAGGAAAGAGTCTTTGGTTTGGTTTTCTGTTGTGATTTATTCTTCTAAGTCTCCTGAATATTGGCTACTTTTATGGCTATTGCTAGTGATCCATTTGTTCAAATTTTAATTTTTTCCATATAGGATTCTTGAAATCTTAATAATTAAAAAGATTTTACACCCCCACCCCTCTTCCTCCTCTCTCTCTTACCTTTTTGTTCTATGGGTTAAGATCTTCTACTTCCTAAAAAGTTTTATTTGTGTCACTTGATCCATAATCAAGATTTGAACTTTTTCAAAGTTTTGTTCTTTTTTGTTTCTTTTCTTTGATCTGAGATTCTGTTTTTTTTACTTTTTGTGGGATACTTCTGTCTTTTTGGAATTGCATAGTGGCTTAGTCAGAATTCTCACTAAGATACGGTGTTATTATTTAAGTTGGATCTTAGTTTTTACTTTGATTTGATTAAGTATAGCAATTATATCAATTGTTACCTAATGGAAGGAGATCAAGATTTGAAGTTTGTGTGCAAGTTCTGTAACAAGAAGTATCCATGTGGGAAGTCACTTGGAGGTCACATAAAGTCTCATGAAAAATTTGAAGCTAATAAGTTCAAAAAGATGAAATCTTGGAATAGTAGTAATGGGAATCAATTAGGTGGGATTCCTTCTGGTTATGTTCTTAGAGAGAATCCCAAGAAAACTTGGAGAGTTGACGATTCTAACCTATATTGGTCAGACTGTCCAAAAATAATGACACACAACCCTACTTTTGGAGAATCTGACAGCATACGTCCGAACAATATAGATTCTAAGTACACCGCACCTTTGTCTCAAGAAAAAGTGTGTCAACAATGTGGAAAAGGCTTTCAATCAATGAAAGCATTGTGTGGTCATATGGCTTGTCATTCAGAAAAAGATAAAGGGGGTTTGAAAGATGATGATGACGATGATGATAACTCATGGACTAGTAGTGATCATAGCCATTCAGATACTGAAGCTAATGAGCTGATCAGTCAGAGTTGTAGATCAAAGACTATTAAGAGGTACAACAAAATTGTAGTTAAGTCGAATAATTATAATTGTTCGTCATCTGTGTCTGAGATTGATCAAGTGCAAGAACAAGAAGAATTAGCCAAGTGTTTGATAATGTTGTCAAGGGATTCTAGGTCTTGGAATGGTGTTAGTTCACTTGTGGAGACTTCTGATACCAATTCTGCTGTTTTAGAGACTAAACCGTCGTCTAGTGACATGAAGAATAATGCTAGAAAGAACGGTCTTAAACGTGTCTACAATCAAGATGAAAAACCTCGAATGAAGAAAGAGGGAGACATAAACACGAAGGTTGATATGTTGGAAGCTGAAACTCAATCCGAGAACTCTGATTCAGCCTACTACTTAGGCGAAAATGGGAATGTCGAATCAGATGGCTCTGTTGAGAGGTTCTTAGGAAATGGTAACGGAAAATGGAGTACCTCTAAAATGAGTTTTGCAGCTTGGTTAAGCGAACATAGGAGTGACGAGAAAAAGGGGATAAACAGAATCAAACAATATCTAACAGAGTCAAGAAAGGATTTGAGCAAGAAATTTGAACGCGATGGCTATGGATTAACCTCAAATTCAGATATATGTGAATCAAAAAAGATAACCATGGATCGATATCATCATCTAGAGATAAGGAATGACTCCAAGAAGATGAAGTTTAGTGTTAAAAGTCTTGAAGGATACAAAAGTGATATCCACAAGACGAGAAAATACGAGTGCTTGAACTGCAAGAAGGTGTTTAGCTCATATCAGGCACTTGGTGGACACAGACCGTGCCACAAAAAAATCAACGATTATTCTGAATCGATATATGAAACTGGTGAGAATAGCGTTGGTGCTGATCATTATGATCCTAAATGCACAAAAATTGGCAAGCATAGGGACGTTTTTCGCAACAAAAAAACAGTTGTTCCTTCTCAAGATTTGCCTTATGAACCTGAGAAAAAGGTTAAACCTAAGAAATCCAAAGGACACAAATGTCCGTTTTGCTATAGGATGTTTAAGTCTGGCCAAGCTTTAGGAGGCCACAAAAGGTCACATTTTATTAATGGTGGTGATCAGGAGAATCTCAATCAACAATCTTCAGCTGTAAAGCGCGAAGTTGCTGATTTACTCGATCTTAATCTTCCTGCTCCAGTCGATGAGGAGGACGATGAGCATGCTCGATTCATGTCTTGGTAGATGGTTATTCACAAGATGACATACACTCAGCAGCAGCAGGTGCTTTTCCACATTAAGTTTTCATGCTCTTTTTTCTATTGTCAATGTTACCAGAGGTAGTACAAGCATTCTTTCTAATTAGTTGAAAGCTATGTTGCTTGGACTCTTCAATAATGTCGATCGGTGTGCGTGGATGGTGTATTTTTGGAGGATCTGGCTGGAGATCCGATCGGCCTCGTATGGAGCTCTCTTTAGCTCCCGGACACGGTGCAACAACGTTTTTGTAGAGTCCGAGCAAGATAGGTCATTTGTGAGAACTCTCACATTTCCCTTCTGACTTTCAGTTTTGCTAGTTAATTTCATCTACTTTTAAAGTTTTGGGATATTCTTACATTTACATCAAAGTCTTTTCTTGTCTCTATGATTAATAACTTAATTTGCTTCTTCTCTAGACTAGTTGGCATTTTGTTTCTATGGTTTAAGCTGTCTAGCTTAATTTGATTGTTTAGTTCTTTGGACATTGATTATTGGCAATTATGAATTCAGAATTTGAACACTATGAATCTTGAGTTCAGAGTATCAAAATATGTCTAATTTTATTTACACTTGCGCGTGCATACACACACATGGCCCCAGACCCCACTTATATGGGATTACACTAGGTTGTTGTTTTTTGAAATCGTGGTCAACATTTTTCTAGTGCTTCTATGGGTATGCAATCTTTGTTATTCCTTCTCTCCTATTGCTCAACGAACCAACTTCAGGCCTTAGTAGACAGATCTTGCATTCTAACACATGTTATAATCATGAGTAAGATGGGACAGACCTTAGTAATTACAACTACTACTTCAAATAGAAACTTTGTTTACTTATTAGTTTCAAAAGTGAATTTAGGATACATTTATACAATTTTAAGCATGTTTAAACATATATACAGAGCAAATTTGCAGCAAAAATAGTGATCGACATACCTTTTGCCATTGCTTTGATGTATTTGTCAATGTTTTCCTCAAGTATCAACTCTAGAGGTAGTTGGAGACCTCTAATAAACAAGCAGCAATTCTGGGAAATTTTTCATAATAGGGGGGAGGGAGTTGCATCATATATTGAAGTTACATGCCATTTTAGATAATGCTAACATTCTCCCACTTGGTCTGTATACTCTAATTCTATAAATGAAACATAATACATCAATTATGATAATAGTTTCTCTAGGTGCTAGTAGTATCTTCTATGTATCACTATGTATTATGCCTCTAAACTTTACCTTATATTTCTTAATTAGTAAATACAACATTTATTCTAGGTTCATACTTAATGATGTTTTTCAAAAATATTTATGACCCATTTGGCCATGAGAATATTTTATTGGTAAAATTTCATAAATAGCTACAACAGAAAACATAATAGGCCTCTTTAACTATAATTTATCTATTTACGCATCATAGCTATAGTTTAAATATCTACTGCGAACCATATTTGTATATTTTGCCCTTTTTATAAAATAATTATACAAAATCTTGTTTAATTATATATAACTATGTATGCAGTAAATAAGGAAAACAACACCTAAATTAAAGGTCATTTAGTTTAATTAGAATACGTTACCAAATAAGAGTTCCTCTTCTTGACGAAACACAAAGTATTCTTCTTCTTGACGAAACACAGAGTACTCATTGTGTTCATTAGATTGAAACTTCTTTAGAATTAGAACGGGATCCATATATTTTTTGTTGGGTTATATACAACAATATATCCATTACGAGTTGTATATTTTTCTTACTACGTACATTCAATTTATATGTATTTCATATATTACTTGGTTAATTTGTGTTTAATTTGCAGTGTTGTGTTATTAACTACGAATATTCGTCTGAATTGTATAGTTATTTATAAGTTTAAAATAGTTTTAAGCTTATTAACATTATATATGAAGTAGTCGATTTGTTTGAAAATCATTTGTATATGTATATAATTGGTATTGAATTTCAGATTAAGTTTGTTTGTGTGTGTTTGTGTCTAAGCATATTGTATATTGTATAGTTTGTATATAAGTCATTGCATATTTTAAGTCAACGCATGTGTATAATTGAAAAAATTTCCATTAACTTATATCAGTTTGTATATGTTACTCCATATTATACAGATTGTATACAATTTGTTGTATAGTTTAAGTCAACAAATGTGTATAATTGAATAATTTTTGTTTACTTCTATCAACTTGTATATGTTACGATTTGAACTCTATATTATATAGATTGTATACAAGTCATTGTATATTTTAAGTCAACAAATGTATATAATTAAATAATCTTTCATTGACTTATATCAGTTTGTATATGTTACGATTTGAACTCCATATTATATAGACTGTATACAATTCGTTGTATATTTTAAGTCAACAAATGTGTATAAATGAATAATTTTCGTTTATTTATATTAGTTTGTATATGTGACAGTTTGAATTCTATATTATATAGATTGTATACGAAACATACAAATAACAAATCTTCATTATACAAATAGTTGTAGTTATATAACTATACAATATTGGACTTGTATAACTGTAATATGGCAAATAGCATAACTGATTATTTATACATATGTTGGTTATTAATTATGTAATATATATACAATTAACTAAAATTACAACCCATTTATTATGTCGTATACAAATTGAAAAAAAAAATGAAAAACAAGGTTATGCCTCAAAATCTTCGACTTCTTGTTGGTCCATTGCACTATAATCATCTTCCACAATTATTTTTAAGTCATTCTTACTGGAAGATGTTTCTTGTACTTTTTTTTTCAGGAATCATTAACTCTTTTTTTCTTTGGAGCTTTTAACCCCGTCCTAATGGGGTCATTACAAAATTTAGATATAATCTCCTTCTTTGCTATGTTTGAATTAGTAGCTTTAGATTTAACAATGGAACCTGCAATTCCTTCAAAATCTGGAGTTAATCTCAATGAAAAAGATGGACTTTCAACCTAATTTGTTCCATGCAAATGTATACCTCTAGTGATACTCTTTGATGGAGATTGTTCATCCATGATTTGAATGAGTGTGATGATTATACTAAAGGAATCAAGATCATGGTTGTAGAACTATGAAACAATCGGAGAAATCGGAAAAACTATACAAATAAAAAAAATTAAAAACTGATGAAAGTAAAAAATAAAATGAATGAAAGTTACTTGGAATTGATTTGGCACGATAAAGAGGGTTGATTCAAATTTTCAAATTTTAAATTTTGATTCGGTTGAGTGATTTATGGGAGATTGAGAAATTTAAAAAGCAAATTAAGTGGGTGCGGTAAAGAGAGATAATGTGTATATTTGTATAAAAGGGGGAAAGTAAATCTACACGTTTTGATACAAAAAAAAGTGGGGCCTGGCTTAGACGTTTTCTCAAACAATAACTGTTTTCCATAATTAATTTAAATTGTAGTCATATAGCATAATTAACTATTAAATGTTAGCTTAGTTTTGTAATTTTCCCTACTTTATTTTATTTATTTATTTTTTTCACTTTATTTGAAAATTGGTCGTGAAAATTTCACTATATATTTTATTTAGAATTTGGAAAACACCCAAAACCATGCTTTCACTATATATTTTTCTTTTTCAAATTTTACCCTAATTTTTTAATTCTTATAAAAATGATCTCATTTGAATCATATTTCATGTTTAAAATCATGTTTTGTATAGGAAACACTCATTCAAACAAATCAAATATTATTTAGGGCCTATTTGGAAAGCCACCTTGGTAATTGGATTTGGTGTAATTTGATGTAATTCCACTGTTTGTCGTGTTTGATTAGCCATATAAATACTTAGTCAATAGATAACTATGTGTAATTGGCAGTGGGTAATTACACTCTCAAATTCTCATGGAGAGACTGTGAATTGCTGGTAATTACATGATGTAATTACAAGCTGATTACTTTTTAATTTCTTATTTTTCTTTCTATTTTTTATTTTTTATTTTATTTTATTTTTTATTTCTATAATTTAAATTCTTTTTTTGTAACACCCCATACTTGGAGTTAGGAAAAATGTAGAAAACTGCTGCAGCACTGGTTCTACGGAGGCCACCTACAAACCGTAGGTGGAATGACGGGTCGTAGGTGGGAACCGTCGATGGCACTGTCAGACTTCAGAAATTTCAAGTTTCTGAACATTGACCTACGGAGCAACAGGACGGGCCGTCGTTCAGTTGACGGGCCGTAGATGGGTCTCGTAGGTTCCCCTCCAGACTTAGTCAAATTTTCAGTCCTAAGGCCTGACCTACGATGGCCATGTACGGACCGTAGGTCAAACGACAGGCCGTGCATGGGTGTCGTCGTTGGAAGGCCAAAGTTGAGAAATTTCTAAATCAAACGACGGAGGAACAGGATGGACTGTAAGTCGATTCCAATAGTTTTAATGAAGGGTATTTCAGACTTTTCCTTCCCTTCTAAGCCTAAAATCCGACCCTTTTTCCTCTTAGTTAAGGCTTTATCAGTGTTTAGACATATTAGGTTGTCATTAACACTTAGGAATTTTTGATAGAAGATTCAAAAGGAGAAAAGCTAGGGTTTACAAGCGTACATCCAATTTCTTCAAGATTCGTCAAGATCTTTGATCTTCCAGGTATGTAAGGCTTTTTAGTGTTGGATTTGCTCACCCTCACGCCCTACATATGTCAGAAATTCTACAAAAGCAATGTAGAGTTTTGTTCCTTGATTTCTAGCAAAGTTGAGTTAATTCTAAATTATTGATGAGAAGTCTTTTAAACTAATTAATTGTTTTAAATTGATTTCTTAAAGAAGAGTTTTGAGAAGAGCTTAAAGAAGAGATTTGAGAAGATTTCTTAAGAAAGAAGTTTTGAGAAAAGATTTGAGAAGCAGTTGGGAAACTAAGTATTTTCCCCAGGATAACAGTATTTTAAGAATAAAAACAATGATTTCTAAAGTAAGTTATTGAGTAGTGAGATACTCCAGAAAATTGTTACCTCTTTAAGAGGATTAGTTGAGTAATTACCTCAACCCAGAAAAGATAATGTTTTTAAACATTTGAGATGAGCAAAGTAAAATATTTTGGGAGTAGTATTGAGCACCAATATGGGGGAGGGTTACACAACTCACAGCCTCCATAAACCATGTAGCCAACATGGGTAAATGATTCATACTTTTTAGATGATTTTCTTCCATATAGTACTTAGTGGATCCACTTAGTGAGTTTGAGAGTCTTATGCCTGGCAAGTATAGGACCGTTCTGGCAGCGTGGATGTTACGTTGTATCATCACATAGCTCATAGTGATGGTTGTCGGTTAGAGAAACTCCCCAGAGTAAAAATATACATTATTTTCATATTAATTGAGAAGTTGAGTTTTTAGAGATGAATTAGCTTGTGAAGTTTCAAAGTGACTTTATTCATTTAATTCTTTACATTCAGTTTTGAGTTCAAGGTAAAGTTAAGGTGTTTTCTATATACTTATGAGTCTCATGAAAATAGAGTTGAGTAAGTGAAATTGTAAAGTTTTAATGGTTTTGTTCCTTATCTCTTTGCATTCAGTTGAGTTACTCATATCTTTAATTGCCTTCAGTACTTTCATTTCAGTTAATTATCTACTCAGCTATATTACATACTCGTACATTCCATGTACTGATGTCATTCGACCTGCATCTTTGTGGATGCAGATATAGGTGTTTAGGATCATCAGGCGTTCGTTGAGGATCATTTGCACTTCCCAGTTAATAGTTTTGGTGAGCCTCCTAGTACTCTCGGAGAATTCTTCTATATATTTCATTTCAGTCTTGTTGAGGTGTCGTGGGGTTTGTCCCGACATCCGTCTTAGTTATTTAAAGGCTTCATAGACAGGTCTAGAATTGATGGGTCCCTCAGACTTATTCTTATTTCCTTGCTTTGAGTTTCGACTGATGTTCTAGTATGTTTATTAAGTATTTTACAGATATTAATTGGCTTTGTAAGCTAAGTTAAGTTTTATGAGTTGACAATGTTATGATAAGAGCCCCATATGCTCAAGTTAAGTCTTCCGCTAAGTAGTAAGCCAGGCCAAGGGTTCGCTTGGGGATCATCAATGGTTCTCAAGTGCAGGCCACGTCCAGGGTGTAGGCTCGGGGTGTGACAAACTTGGTATCAGAGCACAGAGTTCAAGAATCTTAGGGAGTCTATGAAGTCGTGTCAATAGAGTCCTAGTTATCGGTGTGAAACGCGCCACATCTATAATTGGGAGGCTACAATATTTAAGAACCTTTCACTTCTTCTTATCCCACTTTGTGCAATATAGTTCATCTCTATAAAAGTTTTTCCTCTAATTCGTGCTTACGCGTGTCTTTTCAGATATGCCTCCACGAAGAGCTGTTCGTGGACATCCCGCCAGGAGAAATATTGATCAGAAGAATCAGGAAGCTCCAATTGCACTTGAGGTGAAAAACCCTCAAATGGATGCTACTAATGTTGAATTCAGGAATGCAATTCAGATGCTGACTCATGTAGTGACTAACCAAGCTGGGCAGCAGAGAGTGGACCGACAATATGTGGCTGATACATCCAGAGTCTGTGAGTTCTTGCGAATGAATCCCCCAAAATTCACTGGATCGAAGGTTGCTGAGGATCCGGAAGGCTATGTCGAAGAGCTTCATAGGGTGTTCGAGGTGATGAGTGTTACAGATGCTAAACGTGTGGAGTTGGCCTCATACCAGCTCAAGGGTGTTGCTAGGATCTGGTACGACAGTGGAAGAAGAGTAGAGCAGAAGGAGCCCCACCTCTGGGCTAGAAGGAGTTCAAAAATGCTTTCTTGGGATGCTTCTTCCCTCAAGAGTTAAGAGAAACGAAGATGAGAGAGTTCTTGAACTTGAAGTAGGAAGGCATGAGTGTGCAAAAGTACAGCCTTAAGTTCACTCAGCTGTCTCTTTATGCTCCGAAGATGGTGGCAGATATGAGGAGCCGAATGAGCTTGTTCGTGTCTGGGTTGTCTCGTCTATCTAGCAGGGAATGTAAGGCGGCGATGCTGATCGGAGACATGGACATAGCTAGGCTGATGATTCATGTGCAGCAGGTTGAGGAAGACAAGTTGAAGGATATGGAGGAGTTTCGTAGCAAGAGGGCCAAGACTGCAAGTCAAGAAACTGGCCATCAAAAGACCGGCAATGGGAATCGGTCTAACTTTCTGCAGAGATCATCTGGACCTACTCCATCTTCAGCTAGCGCACCTGCACCTAGGAACAGGAATGATCGAAAGGGTCAAGGTTTCCAAAATTTTAGGGCCAGGGAAGTGTAGCACAAAGCACAGATCAGGTTCCCGCTTGTGCTAAGTGTGGCAGACGTCATTGGGGAGAATGTCGTGATGGATCCAACGGTTGCTTCAAGTGTTGTCAGACAGGTCACTTCATGAGAGAGTGACCAAAGAACAAGCAGGGTTATGGGGGCAATAGAGCCCAGTCTTCTTCAGCAGCTCCAACAGATAGGAGCATTCAGAGAGGAGCTACTTCAGAGACAGGCGGAGGTACAAACCGTCTGTATGCTATGGGTACCCGACAGGATCAACAGAACTCGCCAGATGTTGTTACTGGTATGCTTCGAGTTTTTACCTTCAATGTTTATGCCTTAATTGATTCAGGTGTGAGTCTGTCTTTTGTGACTCCTTTTATAGCTGGGAAGTTCGGCATTTCCCCCGAACAACTTCTTGAGCCTTTCAGTGTTTCCACACCTGTTGGTGAGGCTATTCTAGCAGAAAGAATCTACCGTGATTGTACCATCTCTGTCTATAAAAGGACACTATGGCTGACTTAGTTGAGTTAGATATGGTGGACTTTGATGTTATTCTAGGTATGGACTGGTTGCATGCTTGTTATGCCTCAGTCGATTGCAGAACTCGAGTAGACAAGTTTCAGTTTCCTAATGAACCAGTTTTAGAGTGGAGGAGTAATTCATCAGTGCCTAAGGGTCGGGTCATCTCATACCTTAAGGCCAGAAAGTTAGTTCCAAGGGGTAAATTTACCACTTAGTCCGAGTTAATAACTCTAGTGTTGAGGCACCGCCTATTTAGTCAGTTCCAGTTGTGAGTGAGTTTCCAGAGGTCTTTCCTGATGATCTTCCCGGAGTCCCTCCTGAGAGAGAAATAGACTTCGAAATAGATATTCTTCCTGATACTCAACCCATCTCTATTCCACCATATAGAATGGCTCCAGCTGAGTTAAAAGAGTTAAAAGAACAGTTGAGAGATCTTCTTGATAAGGGTTTCATCCGACCAAGTGTCTCACCTTGGGGCGCTCCGATCTTGTTCGTGAGGAAGAAGGATGGTTCCCTTAGAATGTGTATCGATTACCGCCAGTTGAATAAGGTCACAATAAAGAATAAATATCCTCTTTCGAGAATTGATGACCTTTTCGACCAACTTCAGGGTGACACTTGTTTCTCTAAGATAGACCTCAGATCTAGCTATCATCAATTGAGAGTGAGAGAAAGTGACATCCCAAAAACAGCTTTCAAGACCCGTTATGGTCATTATGAGTTTCTTGTTACATCTTTTGGTCTGACTAATGCTCCTGCAACATTCATGGATCTGATGAACAGAGTATTTAAGCCATATCTGGACACGTTTGTTATCATGTTTATTGATGATATACTGATTTATTCAAGGAATCAGGAGGACCATGCTAGTCATCTCAGAATAGTCCTTCAAACTCTCAAGGATCGAGAGTTATAAGCCAAGTTTTCTAAGTGTGAGTTCTGGCTCAAATCCGTGGCATTCTTAGGCCACATTGTATCTGGTGAAGGGATTCGAGTTGACACTCAGAAGATTGAGGCAGTGCAGAATTGGCCAAGGCCCACCTCTCCAACTGATATAAGGAGTTTCTTGGGATTGGATGGTTACTACAGAAGGTTCGTCGAGGGGTTCTCATCTATTTCGTCTCCATTGACTAAGTTAACTCAGAAAATAGCTAAGTTTCAATGGTCTGAAACTTGTGAGAAAAGCTTCCAGGAATTGAAAACTCTTTTAACTACAGCTCCCGTGTTGACCCTACCAGAAGGTACAAATGGTTTTGCTGTCTATTGTGATGCATCCAGAGTTGGGCTTGGTTGTGTATTGATGCAAAATGGTAAGGTTATAGCCTATGCCTCCAGAAAACTAAAGATTCATGAGAGGAACTACCCAACTCATGATCTCGAGTTGGCAGCAGTAGTCTTTGCTCTCAGAATATGGCGTCACTATCTCTATGGTGTTCATGTAGATGTGTTCATGGACCACAAGAGTCTCCAGTGTGTGTTCAGTCAGAAAGAACTCAATCTCAGACAAAGGAGGTGGTTGGAGTTGCTCAAGGATTACGACATGAGCATCTTCTATCACCCAGGTAAGGCTAATGTGGTTGCTGATGCTTTGAGCAGGTTGTCCATGGAGAGTACAGCCCACATTGAAGAAGGCAAGACGGATTTAGCTAAGGAAGTCCACAGGCTGGCACGGTTGGGTGTTCGCTTGTTGGATTCTAGTGAAGGCGGAGTTATTGTGATGAACGGAGCTGAGTCCTCATTAGTGGCAGAGGTGAAAGAGAAGCAAGACCAAGACCCCATTTTTCTTGAGTTGAAGGCAAATGTGCATAAGCAGAAAGTGATGGCTTTTGCACAAGGGGGAGATGAAGTGTTGAGATACCAAGGAAGATTGTGTGTTCCGGATGTAGATGACCTCCAAAAGAGGATCATGGAAGAAGCTCACAGTTCCAAATATTCAATTCATCCGGGTTCCACAAAAATGTATCACGACTTGAGAGAAGTTTATTGCTGGAGTAGCATGAAGAGGTGCATCACTGAATTTGTTGCTAAGTGCCCGAATTGTCAGCAAGTCAAGACGGAGCATCAGAGACCGTGTGGTGTAGCCCAGAATATACCCCTTCCGAAATGGAAGTGGGAGATGATCAATATGGACTTCATCACAAGTTTACCACGATCTCGCATGCACCATGATTCCATTTGAGTGATTGTGGATCGGATGACCAAATCAACCCATTTCTTACCGGTGAAGACTACCAATACAGCAGAGGAGTATGCAAACCTATACATACGCGAGATAGTTCGACTGCATAGATTTCCACAATCCATTATCTCATACAGTGGTGCTCAATTTACCGCGCACTTTTGGAAGTCATTTCAGAAAGGTTTGGGCACAAAGGTGAACCTTAGTACTGCTTTTCATCCTCAGACGGATGGTCAAGCAGAACGCACCATTCAGACCTTGGAGGACATGTTGAGAGCCTATGTTCTTGATTTTAAAGGTAATTGGGGTGACCATTTGCCTCTTATCGAGTTCGCATACAACAATAGTTACCACTCCAGCATATAGATTGCTCCGAATGAGGCTTTATATGGGAGGAGGTGTAGATCTTCCATTGGCTGGTTCGAGGTTGGTGAAGCTGAATTGATAGGACCAGATCTGGTTCATCAAGCTATCGAGAAGGTGAAGTTAATTCAAGAGAGGTTGAAGGCAGCACAGAGTCGTCAGAAATCCTACACAGATGTTCGGAGAAGAGATTTGGAGTTTGAGGTTGATGATTGGGTATATCTGAAGATTTCACCCAAGAAGGGTGTGATGAGGTTTGGTAGAAAGGGGAAGCTCAGTCCCCGCTACATTGGTCCTTATAGGATATCTAAGAGAGTTGGCAATGTAGCTTATGAGTTGGAGCTACCATCAGAGTTAGAGGCAGTCCATCCGATATTTCACATCTCTATGCTAAAGAAATGTTTGAGTGATCCTTCATTTGTTGTGCCTACTGAGAATATTGGTATCAAGTACAGCCTATCTTACGAGGAGATTCCCATTCAGATTCTTGATCGTCAGGTTCGCAAGTTGAGAACCAAAGAAGTTGCATCAGTGAAATTCTTGTGGAGAAATCAGTTTGTTGAGGAAGCTACTTGGGAGGCCGAGGAGGACATGAAAGAGAGATATCCATATCTCTTCACCTCAAATACAGACCCCGAGCAAGGTACTAACTCTTAACGAAGTACCACTTTCAGTTTAGCATGTTGAGTTCTGAAGTTTAAATTTAGTTGGACTGTGTTTGCTTTGATTTGCATTGTGCTGGTTTGTTAGGAGTGTCCCCATCCCTTACAGGCTTAGTGAGAGCTCATTCGAGAACGAATGTTCCCAAGGGGGAGATAATGTAACACCTCGTAACTTAGAATTAGGAAAAATGCAGAAAACTGTTGCAGCACTGGTTCAATGGAGGCCACCTACGGACCGTAGGTGGAAACCGTCACTGTCAGCCTTCAGAAATTCCAAGTTTCTAAACATTGACCTACGGAGCAACAGGACGGGCCGTAGTTCAGTTGACGGGCCGTAGATGGGTCTCGTAGGTTCCCCTCAAGACATAGTCAAATTTTCAGTCCTAAGGCCTGACCTACGATGGCCATGTATGGACCGTAGGTCAAACGACGGGCCGTACATGGGTGTCGTCATTGGAAGGCCAAAGTTGAGAAATTTCTGAATCAAATGACGGAGGAACAGGACGGACCGTAGGTCGATTCCGACAGTTTTAATGAAGGGTATTTCGGACTTTTCCTTCCCTTCTAAGCCCAAAATCTGAC
This sequence comes from Solanum appendiculatum, assembly GCA_018342035.1. Taxonomy (NCBI): domain Eukaryota; kingdom Viridiplantae; phylum Streptophyta; class Magnoliopsida; order Solanales; family Solanaceae; genus Solanum; species Solanum appendiculatum. The sequence goes on along the minus strand of JAGDQO010000067.1, from coordinate 342,262 downwards.
CCTTTTTCCTCTTAGTTAAAGCTTTATAAGTGTTTAGACATATTAAATTGTCATTAACACTTAGGAATTTTGGAGAGAAGATTCAAGAGGAGAAAAGCTAGGGTTTTCAAGTGTTCATCCAATTTCTTCAAGATTCGTCAAGATCTTTGATCTTCCAGGTATGTAAGACTTTTTAGTGTTGGGCTTGCTCACCCTCACGCCCTACATATGTCAGAAATTCTACAAAAGCAATCTAGGGTTTTGTTCCTTGATTTCTAGCAAAGTTAAGTTAATTCTAAATTATTGATGAGAAGTCTTTTAAACTAATTAATTGTTTTAAATTGATTTCTTAAAGAAGAGTTTTTAGAAGAGCTTAAAGAAGAGATTTGAGAAGATTTCTTAAGAAAGAAGTTTTGAGAAAAGATTTGAGAAGCAGTTGGGAAACTAAGTATTTTCCCCAGGATAACAGTATTTTAAGAATAGAAACAATGATTTCTAAAGTAAGTTATTGAGTACTGAGATACTCCATAAAACAGTTACCTATTTAAGAGGATTAGTTGAGTAATTACCTCAACCCAGAAAAGATAATTTTTTTAAACATTTGAGATGAGCAAAGTAAAATATTTTGGGAGTAGTATTGAGCACTGATATGGGGGAGAATTAAACAACTCACAGCCTCCATGAACCATGTAGCCAACATGGGTAAATGATTCATACTTTTTAGATGATTTCCTTCCATATAGTACTTAGTGGATCCACTTAGTGAGTTTGAGAGTCTTATGCCTGGCAAGTATAGGACCGTTCTGGCAGCGTGGATGTTACATTGTATCATCACATAGCTCATAGTGATGGTTGTCGGTTAGAGAAACTCCCCAGAGTAAAAATATACATTATTTTCATATTACTTGAGAAGTTGAGTTTTTAGAGATGAATTAGCTTGTGAAGTTTCAAAGTGACTTTATTCATTTAATTCTTTACATTCAGTTTTGAGTTCAAGGTAAAGTTAAGGTGTTTTCTATATACTTATGAGTCTCATGAAAATAGAGTTGAGTAAGTGAAATTGTAAATTTTTAATGGTTTTGTTCCTTATCTCTTTGCATTCAGTTGAGTTACTCATATCTTTAATTGCCTTCAGTACTTTCATTTCAGTTAATTATCTACTCAGCTATATTACATAGTCGAACATTCCATGTACTGATGTTATTCGACCTGCATCTTTGTGGATGCAGATACATGTGTTTAGGATCATCAACAGGCATTCGTTGAGGATCATTTGCACTTCCCAGTTAGTAGTTTTGGTGAGCCTCCTAGTACTCTCGGAGAATTCTTCTATATATTTCATTTCAGTCTTGTTGAGGTGTCGTGGGGTTTGTCCCGACATCCGTCTTAGTTATTTAAAGGCTTCATAGACAGGTCTAGAATTGATGGGTCCCTCAGACTTATTCTTATTTCCTTGCTTTGAGTTTCGACTGATGTTCTAGTATGTTTATTAAGTATTTTTCATATATTAATTGGCTTTGTAAGCTAAGTTAAGTTTTATGAGTTGACTATGTTATGATAAGAGCCCCATATGCTCAAGTTAAGTCTTCTGCTAAGTAGTAAGCCAGGCTAAGGGTTCGCTTGGGGATCAGCAATGGTTCTCAAGTGCCGGCCACGTCCAGGGTGTAGGCTCGGGGTGTGACATTTTTAATTTTATTATTCTAAAATTTTATGTTTTATTATTTATACTTCATTTCCTTCTCATTCTCAACCTTTACCTCATGTGATTCCATGGATTTTTCGTATTATCTATTTTTTATGCCATGTATAATTTTGTTAGTATTCTAATTAATGTTATAGAGTTACATTTTCCTTTTCTTTTACATCATATTTATGTATGTTATGTTGAAATTCGACATAAGAGTATTATGTTAAATTTTTGGTTTTGAATTTAGAACCTATGTTATATTTTCAGTTTCATTTGTTTTAGTAGTATTGACTTGAAATTTTACATTGCAAGTCATTTATTTTTTAGTTAGACTTGATAAATTCTCTTTTTCTAAAATATTTTAATAATTTATGACATTTTATTTATAATATAAATCTTTTTGTCAAACATGCATTTCATGATGTTCATAGAAATCTTGTACTTTTGATTTTTATGACTAATTCAATTGAAATATACTAATTTGAAAAATATAAATCAATTATTTTTTCATAATATTAGTTAAGAACATATGTTTATTAATTAATATATTTTCAAAAGACAATATATATCTTAAATATTCAATTGAACATCTTTTATAAAGTTTCTTATTTTTCATACATTTTAAATAATTCACTTTTTTTTTTAAAATTTAATAGAATCTTATGATTGCATGAACTGTGCATTCAAACAATACATTTGTAATTACACTATCGCAAACAAACAGACTAGTGTAACTACTAGGCTGGTTACTACTACCCTAGTAATTGCACCAATTCTAATTACCAGGTGGCTTTCTAAACAGACCCTTAGAGTGAAGGGTCAAAAGAAACCCTAAAGTATTCCGTTTTCGAGTTTCATACCCGAACTATCAGATGTACCAGTTTTCTACTTGAACTATTATCAAATATTTATCGAAACACACATCGAATAATATTTTATAGTGTGTGTACTACACTCTTTTTTACAAAAAAATTATCAAGTAACATTCCTCATGGATAAATAATTGAGAAAATTAAACAAAATGTCCACTGAGTCAAAATTCCTTACCCAAAATAACTCAACGATCACTTACTATGTCAAATGGTCATTCAACCAATGTTATTGCACGCAAAGTGCATTTTGATGCATTCTTTTCTTCTTCTTTTCCTTCTTTGGTCTTCTTCCAGCCATTAATGGCTACTTTCCTCCTTCTTCCTTCCTTCCTTATTTCTTAGTTGTTTTCCTTCTTCCTTCCTCCTCGCTCTCCTCCTCCTCCTCCTTCTTCTTTCAAAAATTTTTCAAAACTTGGCTTTAAAAATCGGCGTGCCTACCACAAATGTGAGTTGTTTTGAGTAAATAATATATCATAAGACTCGAAACATTGAGAGGAGTTCATACCTAAATTCTGAATTGTTTAGAGGAGATTTGATTTGGTTGATATTGAAAATAAATCGGTCTGCTATGTATTCCTCCTCCTTCTCTTTCTCCTCTCATTCTCTTTCTTCTTCTTCTTCTCCTCCTTCTCCTCCTCTTTCTTCTCTTTCTCCTTCTCCGTCTTCTTCTTCTTTCATGTCAAAGCTTGTTTAAGACTCGACTTGAAAAATCGACATGCCACAAATGTTAATTGTTTTGAGTGATAATATATCAAAAGACTCAAAATATTGAGAGGAACTCGTATCAAAATTTCAGATTGTTTAGAGGAGATTTGAGTATGTTGAGATTGAATATAAATTGATCTGCAATATATAAATATTGTATAAACAATGTATATAGATGTATATACATCTCCTATACATACTTATACATCATCTATACACGACTATACACTATTTTATACAATATTGATACATCATATATATGGCCATTTTGTTGGAAAGAATTTTTGTTGCTAACTCATCGATGGCCCCCTAAAGTTGGCAGCAATTTTCACTTAGACACTTTAACTAGGCTTTGTTCATTTTAGGCACCTCATGTCAAGCTTCGCGTGTCATTTTGACACTTTCTGCTGACATGGCAAAGTGAGTGTGATACACTTGCTATTGACGCGTGAGGGCCTTATTTAGCCTATTTTATTTTTTTCTTCTTCTTTCTCATTTTACGGCCACTATCTCTCTCATTATTTCTCAATGCTTAAAGTACTTCAATGGAGGTTAAATCTTTTGTTACAATAATTTCAATTTAAATTTCACACTGCAAGCTCAGGTAGACCCAAAAAGAAACAAAAAATTGAACTCATATCAACAACACCCCAAATCATGTAAAATTCAACCACAATAATTCTAAAGAAAAAGGTAAAAATAATTCTTCAAATTAAACATATTCATGGTCTCAATTGCCCACATACAACTGCCAACAACTCAAAATTTCAAGTTACCAAAAATAGAAGCCAAAAAGATCCCAATTTTCCCTATGTAAATGCTAATTTCACTAAACTTAACCCTAAATTAAGCTACAAATATCACAAAAGTAAAGAAAAAGAGATGCAATCTTAAAAATACGAACCATTTTTGTTATACATTTGCACCTCGTAACCCTAAATCAAATGAAGAAATGTGAGGGAGTGTACAATGAAGAAGACGGTCAAATCTGGGTGAATATAGCAGAAAAAATCATGAAAAAGGAGTAATAAAACAAGGAAGATGCCTGTATGGATGTGGGTGTGAAGGAAAAGACAATGAAAATGGAGGAATATGATAGAGTAGATTGTGTGGGTGTGGGTTTATGGTAGAAAAAATAAGACCCAAAAAATAATAAAATGGAGTAATACAATGGAGAAGATGGCCGGAGAAGGGGTGGGGGTGTTGCATTTTTCTTTAAATTTTTCAAAATATTTTATTTAATTTTTTGGATAAAAAGACCACATGTCATTTATTCATTGGTTACTTTATCATGTATTTTTATCCTTATTTTTTCTCTTTAATATGATAGACTTTAAATGAGTTGGTGTGATATAATTGGGCATCTAATCCATGTGGACGCGCTTGGTTAACATGCACTTGGAGTCAACATGTGTTTGTGAAAAAAGTGGCAAAATGATATAATGGGGTCTAAAATGAGGTGTTTAAAATGAACAAAAGTCAAGTTAAAGTGTCTAAATGAAAATTGTTGCCAACTTTAGGGGGTCATCGATGAATTTGGCGTATATATATATATATATATATATATATAGAGAGAGAGAGAGAGAGAGAGAGAGAGAGAGAGAAGTGTCTAAATGATTAATTTTTAACCTAACAATTTATTTAACTCTCTCCAAATATTAGTCGAAGTATATTTCAATCGACATTTGGTGATAATTCAGGTAGAAAATTCGCACATAAATAGTTGAAGTATGAAGCTTTAAAAAATTGAGACTTAAATTTTGCAATGATGATGTTTACCAAAATATATAGAGAGAGAGAGTGAGTGAGTGTGTCTAGTTAAAGGAGAGAGAGAGAGAGTACTGTGTGTCTAGTTAAAGTGTCTAAATGATTAACTTTTAACCTAACAATTTATTTAGCATCTCTCCAAATATTAGTCGAAGTGTATTTCAATCAACATTTGGTGATAATTTAGGTAGAAAATTCACACATAAATAGTTGAAGTATGAAGCTTTAAAAAATTGAGACTTAAATTTTGCAATGAGATGTTAAATAAATTGTTAGGTTAAAAATTAAAAAGGTGTAGTTGGGACCTTTTCCAATTCAAAAGGTGATTTTGTCAATCACCTCTTCTTTACTCTATCTCTCTTTTAGTGATAATTTTTTGTGTGTAAAATTTGTTGCATAAAATCTTTTTGGATGATTATTTGTTATTAGTATTTTTATCATGTAGGATTTCCATTTTTGCAAAAAGATATTTACTCTCATATTGGAGAAATGAAGAAGAAAGAAGAAGAAAAATATGACCGGTGAAAAAGGAGAACAAAATGAAGAAGAAAAATTGATTAGCCTTTATAGAAGAATAAATGAAGTAGGATGTTGATAAATAAAGAAGAAGAGGGCTTAGGATTTTAAAGGAATTAATTTGAATTTTTTTATAAAAAAAACATTAAAATTTGATGGATCGGCTCATATAACCGTTATATATGAATGAAATATTTATGAGAAAATGAAGTTGTGACACGACTAGAACTTAGAAGTTAGAAGCGATGGTATGAAAACACCTGGTCTAGTTAGCGTTGAAGTGTGTTTCAATAAATATTCAATGATAGTTCAGATACGAAACTCGCGCATCTAATAGTTCATGTAGGAAATGTGAAAATCAAGATATTTAAGGTGTGTTTTTTGATCCTTCACTTTATTATTTATAAAAACTATAACCAAACACAACTCCACTACAAAAATCCCAAATAAAGTGAAAATAAAATATTTATTTGTAATAGTATGTAGTAGCTCGTGTATGAGATCTAATATATGACATTATGTCACTATCTATTTTGAGATATTACTCTTTTAGAATTTTGCTATGTTTCAGGTAAATAAATCAAGTTGAGTAGTTTTTCTAGTTTTTAAAAATTGAGGGGTATAAACCATTTACGGAAAAAAAAACACATTCAATTCTAAATATTCTTTACAAAAAGTATGATCAAACACATTTTCAACTTTAACTTTAAAAATTTTAAATAAAATAAATAATATTTGATTTTTATTTCCACAAATAATATGCAGGTATATAATCACAAATATGACCCTCTCTCACCTGTTTGTTTGTGAAGGCTATAGAACACTTAACCAGAATAGATATAGCAGGATTAGTGCCGGTAAAATGAGCACATATTTTGGTAACCCGTCCAATTGCTCATATTTTAATGGGTTGGGTGAGTGATTTTTTATAGGGCAACTTTCACATATAGCCACTCAAAATATTTTAATTATGCTCCATAGCTATAGTTTGATAATTATGATTTGTAGCTACATGTTATAGGGAGGAGAGTGGCGAGCGAGACTGGGAGAGAGAGGAGAGAGGGAAGAGAGTGGAGAGAGGCGAATTGTATATGTATAATTGTCAAAATAATGTATAAATGTAACTGATATACATATGTATTTGTATATCTGGCGAGCGAGAGTGGAAGAGGGAGTAGAGAGGCGAGCGAGACTGGGAGAGAGTGGAGAGAGGGGAGTGAGAGAGGGCAGAGAGTGGAGAGAGGCGAATTGTATATGTATATATGTCGAATTATACATATGTATATGTGTCAAAATAATTGTATATATGTATATGTATCAAGTATTGTATTTGTATATCTACATATAATTTAAATTCGTATACAATTGAATCGAGTTAAAACATTTGTATTGTATATCCAATCTCTCTTGCTTTATACAAACACAAATTATACATTTGTGTTTGTATAAAGCGAGAGAGAGAGAAAGACAAACGAGAACTGGGCAGGGGAAGATTTGTATATGTATAATTATAAGTGTATAGGGCGGAGAGATATGTATATGTATTTGTATATCCCATCTCTCTCACTTTATACAAACACATATTATACATTTGTGTTTGTATAAAGTGAGAGAGAGATTGGCAGAAGAGAAGCAAGAGAGAGAGACTGGGCAGGGAGAGGAGAGTGGCGAGCGAGAATTCCAGAGAGATGGGGGAGAGGCGCGAGAGAGAGAGAGGAAGAGAGCAAAGAGGCGAGAGAGAGAATGAAATTATACCTTAAAGTTAGTTTCGAATTGTAATTAATGCAAACTATAGCTATGGTCGATAATTAAGTAGTATAAGTTTGCTTAGCTACGTAATTTTCCCTTTTTTATATGGGTTGATATCCATATTCAACCCATAAAAATATGGGTAAAATATTGATTAGCCAAATGAATTAAGCTTCCAACTTTTATTCACTCAAAATTCATCATATCACTAAAAATATTGTAACATCTCTTCCTTTTTATGTTCTTCTGTAAAACTAATTATTCTTCTCTATAATTGAAAAGGTGAAGTCTTTGGTCCTCCAATATATATATATATTTCTTTTGTTAATTATAATTATATATATTTTTTTGTTTAATTTTATATTGGATAACAAATAATAGTGTAAAATAAACAAAACTTGCATTAGTATTGATATTGCTTAACGTGCATTAAGCATAATTTACTCCTAAAATGTAAATATTTATTAACTTTGAAATTAAAAATATTTCCCCTTGTTATTACATAAATTTATTTTATATTGAAAAGTTATAGGATTTTTTATTGACTTTTATGATACAATAAAACTAAATAAAGTATTTTCAACATTTTTTATCCAAAAAAGATTAAAATATTTTCTCCATGTTGAATTCTTAAGTAGAGTACTATTTATTCATGTAAACATGGGTAAACTTGTATTTTACCCAACTCATTTTTTATCCAATCTTTTTTTATCCATATCAAATATGGGCGGATTGAATTTTTATCCATTTTATGTGTACCCATTTTCAATCCATCCAAATTTAACCCAACCCGCCCATTTGCCACCACTAAGCAGGATATTATAGATGAGTGAATCTATATATAATTTCATCAATCTTGCTCAATAATAAAGGATTTTTTTGTCCTTTTTTTTGTAAAGAAATGGACCATGAGACTAACTCAATTTCAAAAATTAGCTTATGGGCAAAGAATTGTCAAATATCATACAAGAACACGCCAACTCATTCTCTCAATCAATATGGTACACTTCAACATTTTCCAAGGGAAAATTGTGTTGCATGCATAGTTTGTGACATGTGGGGTATCATTATCATGGTGATTATTGTTTATATTGCTCGGACTCTTTGAAAATCTAGACAAATGCGTATCAAATATTTTAAAAACAATGCATTTTCAAAGAATTTGATACGAGTGCGATAATATTTTTGGAGAGTCTTGAGCAATTTGCAATTTTTATTATTGATTTTCTTTTTGCTCCTTGTTCTTTGTACGTGTCTTTTTCTTTTTTTCAAAGTTAATAACATCTTCAACATTGTATCTGTCGACACCACAAGACTTATAGACCATATGATATTTGCAAGTTGACAAAGATATACAACAAAGTCATCAAAGTTGTCCAATCATAATAAGTATACTTACTTTAGTGTTTCATTACAACAATCAATCATATAAGTCATTAACAAGAATTAGTCAATATGGAAACTAAGGTTCTTGGTACAAGTACAAGTCCAAGTCCTTTCTCAAATAGAGTTGAAATAACCCTCAACTTAAAGTCTCTTGACTTTGAATTCATTAGAGAGGACATTTTAAACAATAAAAGTGAACTTCTTCTTCAATCCAATCCAGTACATAAGAAAATCCCAGTTTTAATACATGGTGATAAGTCCATTTGTGAGTCCCTAGTCATTGTCCAATACATTGATGAGACATGGCCAGATGGCCTATCTATTCTCCCTTCTGATCCCTATGATTGTGCCATCGCCAGATTTTGGGCCACCTATGTTGATAGCAAGGTACTACTATGTTTATTTCATCTTTGCAAATTCAGAAATTAAATATTTAATCGTATAGTTTGTCCTTCAAATGAGCTGATCTTTCTTTAATTTTCTTACTTAGCAAGTGAACTTATGTCTAGCGGGCATAAATTCTTTAAGGGTGTGGGGCATAACTTGTGGAATACTATGATGTGAAAATATAAACTTATGTCCCGCGAAAAAGTTATTTGCCTTGAGGGGCAAAAATTAAAGATAACCACAAATAGGGATAAAGGTGCAAATGACCCGAATTTGAAGTATACGAGTGCAGATTAATATATATCTGTCTCATTTTTCTGGGCCTTTGTTTGATAAAAGATAAACTAAGAATTTTAGTTCTATGAGTTCAACATTTTAGTTTTTTTAGCCTTGAAGTCATTATATTTTTGTTGGAAATTTACCTATCTAATCAAATATAGCTACTATATTTATAATACATAGTTATAGATTTAAAATATTACTTAATATAGCTATATTTAGGGTTTTATAGCGAATCTCGCTCGACTCTCTCATCACCCTCCCTTTCTTTTTCCCACTCTCTTTTCCTTTCTCCTCTCTCGATTCCCTCTCTCTCTTTCCCTCTCTCTCTGTCCCGCCTCACTCTCCCTCTTCATAGGATGTATAACTCTAATTTTTTACCCTTCAAGATTGTATAATTCCCAAATACAATTAGATAGACAAGGATGAAGTAAATCGAAAAAGAAAAAAATTGTTCATCGAGTTTCTTAAGATGCATATATGAATCAAAGCTAATTGTGTGCTTGTGTATATCAGATACACATGTATATCTGTGTTTGATTGATGATTGATACGTATGTGTCTCTGTGTATCTATGTTTCAGTTTCAAAATTAATGTGTATTTGTATATTTGTGTATCTGTGTTTGGTTGAGAATTGATACATATGTTTATCTGTGTACATGTGTTTGGTTGATGATTGATACATATGTGTGTCTATGTATTTATGTTTCATTTTCAAAGTTAATATGTGTATCTATGTGCGATGTTGGGAGAGAAGGAGAGATACACAAATACATGTTGTATCACTATACAAACTCAGATTGAATCTGAAATACAACCTATATCTAGCCTCTCTCCTCTCTCTTGATCTCGATCTTGCTCTGCTCTCTCAAATTATTGCTATGAATTGTAATTAGGCAAACTACAGTTATTTATGAAAATTTCTCTATTTTAAAATGTTATGAGTTCATATATATCTGTTACTCTCTACGTCTCAATCTATGTAACACTCTTTTCTTTTTAGTCAATCACAAAATAGAATGACACCTTTTTTCATTTAGTAATAATTTAACTTAAAAATTTTCATTTTACCCTTCATAAAATAATTTATAAGAAAAAATGATCTAATGGTTCTTAATGTATTAAAGTTGCTTTATGTTGGTCCTTGATATATTCCTCTTGTCATGTATAGTCCTTATTGTATGAAGAAAGTATAATATTTGGTTTGATACCCTAAACATAACAGAATTTTTCAAAAAGCATGGTTGTTTTTATTCCTTGTCCCATCCACAACTTGCATGCTCTTAAAAAATTATCTTTAAATGATTTTCCTCTATATAGACGTTCAAATTGGACCAAATCCTTTGTTAGGCTATAATTCCCTCAAAGAAAACTTCGAAAGAAAATATTCTGAAAATTCTATAAAAATTGAATCAGATAGCAACAAGCGAATTAGCGTTATATATCAAAATTTAGCTTATAAGTTTAGCAAAAACTTTCTACACTTAATCCTAACTGATTGGTATGGCTTGTAAAAAAGATTTTTATTCCATTATGCCATACTAATTACTTATAAGCTTAACAAACACTTTCTAAACAATATTTAGATTACTTCAAACGAACAAAAAATGCATGGTTAATTATCATCAGTGGTTCCCTTTGATGTTGGAAATAAGAGAGTCAATGGGAAAGGATATGAAGGCCAAACACCAAGTTTGGCTAGATGGGCTGAGAGGTTCTTGTCAGAGAAAGTTGTTAAAATTGTCATTTTAGAGCATGCTATTCTGGATCTCCTTCTATAAAAATATATAATGGTGGATCCAGAATTTAACGTTATAATTTTTGAATTGAAAGAGTGAATTTCGAACGTGAATTTTAAAATTTAAAATGTATTTGTAACTCTATATATACTTATAGTTTTCCGACACTTAACTTGAAGTAGTAGTAGGTTATGCCAAACCACGAATCTATTATTGAATCCATCATCGTTAATAAGTATTATATATCTAGAAATATTGTCTTTGTTTTAGACCATCTATGTATACAATAGAAATAATTTTTATGTCCCAATTTATATATGTGTTATACTTTTCATTTTAGTTTTTCTTAAAAAAAATATCATACCTCCCATTTTAATTTATCTAAAAAAATGTCATACTTTTTATTTAGAAATATTTTAACTTTAAAATTCTCATTATAAACTCTTGAGTGATGATGTAAAATTGTATCTAATATTAGATATCAACTTGAATTTAAATACAAGTTGTCAAAAGAATACTCCTTGTATTAGGAAACTTGTTCAAATCAAACACTATCAAAACTATCTAACTAATAATTGTGGACTAACATATTAAGCTAGATGTCTATCTAAACCAAAGGATAAACACAAGAAATAAATACTAATCTGAGTAGATAAGATCTAATACCAATATGTTTATAGCTTAATAACAATATGTTTATGGCTTAATATATGAAGAAAAATGATGTATGTTAACATCTAATTGATAAAGCAGTCTATGAAGAAGAATATTCTAAGTTTGGAAGTGCTGCTTATGAGGCATAAGTTGTTATGTTTCTAGCCGCTCAATTACACTGTGCGTCTAAGACAAGAGTTATAGAGTATTCATACGTTACAAATAGTACATTTAAATTGTTGCCCATGAGGCAAACATAATTTTTTAAACCCTAAGCTGCATTTTGCATCTAAGCAAGAGTTATATAGTATCCCATTCATTAGACTTTGTGAAATAGTATTTTTGTGTGATTTGAGACTGTCTTTGAGTTTGATGAAGTCGTAGGCATTTGAGGTACCGCTATTCCTACGACAAATATATCTGTTTTATCCTCGAATGAAATAATCCAACACCTTGAGTATAGTGAGGGGATTAAATTCCTAAATAAAACACAATGAATTATGTGATCTCAGATTTCTTTTTATTAAAGTTTATGTTTTCCAGTCTATTTCAATTTTCCTCTTTTTAATTTGTTTGTCTTTCTTTCCTATTTAGTTCATTTAAAAAAGAATGTCTCTTTTCTTTTTTGACACCTCTTTAGTTTTAACTTTTCACATGACATATTTAAGATCACAAAACTAAAAACTATTTTGATAAGTTCTACGTATAGTTTAGGACTACAAAATTCAAAAGTTCTCTTTCCTTTTTACTTTAAGACTATGTACCAAGTCAAAAAGATAAATAGATTGAAATGTAAGAAATACTTTTTTTGTATCAAAAATATATTTTATTTTATATCATATATTAATAATATACAAAAGATATACATTTGCTATCTATTTTTTTTAATAGACGACTATTTATATAATTTTGTTTTAGAAAAAAACAGCTAAATCAATATTTATGATCCTTCTCAATTTGTTGCAGAAAATTCAACGACGAGGCACGGATGTTGCTATCACTAATACTACTATTGATGTATCCCAATTTCTAAAATGGGGATTAATTAATTTGAAGCTCTAATTAGTGGTGTAGTACACACATCTAATACTAAAATGAAAAAATTACTAAATTACACAACTTTAAGTAAACTATTTTCCATATTTTTCTATATCTTTTAAAAATCTCTAAAATCTCTTATTTTAATAATGTATCTGTATTAATGTATCAGCGCTTTCACTAATGTATCCGGATTGGGAAATTCCTTATTTTAATAATGTATCTGTATTAATGTATCCGCGCTTTCACTAATGTATCCGGATTGAGAAATCCCTTATTTTAATAATGTATCTGTATTAATGTATTCGCGCTTTCATTAATGTATCTGGATTGGGTTGATTTTAAGGGATTATTGTAACTAGAAAAAAAAGTAGAAATAGATAGTAATTTCATCTTTACACTATATGATTTATGTAACTTATACTAATAAAATATATGCACTTACTTAACACACCTACCTTTAATATTGACTGTTAAACTTCCTCTATTTGTTTTCTTTGTTTGTGCCAAAATATATATATACTAATTTCAGTGTAAGCATCATGACCAAAATGTGTATCTCATTTAACAACAAACACTGTTAAAAAATTGTGTATCTAATTTTCATAATTTTACGTTCGTTTATCTTATTTATAATTACTTCAACTACTCTTCAAATAATATATATAAAGAATCTTTGCAGAATACTATTATTGTTTGGTAAACTTTGCTTTAAATTGGTGTTGTACCTAGTTCATAAACAAAAGAATGGAGATCAAATATAATTAAAAAAAGGTTTACAAAATAAACCACACAATTAGGTTAAGGACAAATCCAAAACAACACTAACTAAAACATACCGCCTAATAAAAATAATTATATCTACATAGTTCATATTTTCAATATACAATATACCTAGTAAGTGGTGGAGCTGCTAGTAAGATTTGAATACACGAGCATTAGCTAATTCAAGGCGTTTAAAATTGTTGGGCTACAATTGCTTGTTGTGTTAAGAATATACAAAATATATTATTTAATCATTTTGTATATTATTTTACTTATATATACGATATTTTTTTTCAACAAAGGGTGTCTAATTGTACACTCTGACAACTACGTAACCTGTACCTAGTAACCTAGATTTCAATTCCTTCTGGAAAATACATGTGGAAAAGTAAAGATTAATTAGAGTGAAGTTTCCTTTAAAATTACAAGCAGCTGCTATTGTGTAAAAAGTATTTGTCAAATTATTAAAGTAAGAGGTGATGTTTTAGATTGGACATATTATTCAAGAAGATTATTCATTTCTAGAAAATCGATAATATTTTTATTAATTTACTATTAATCAAATATCTTTAAAAAGAAAGTATATCTTTTTAATGATTTTAAAATTATGTAAAAAATTATTTATTTAAATAAGGGCAAAAATGAGAAAAAAATCAATATCTTTTTAATTTTGTAAACATCACTTATTATAAAATAAAAATAAAAATATCACTTATTTTAAAACAAGTGAGTATCGTATTGCTAAAGAAATTGAAGGACTATCTTGAAGTTTGACAAAATAAAAAAGCCAAACAAAACGATAAATTTAAAAATGATTACCATAAAAACAATTAAAAGGACTATTTGTAAGTAACTCGTATTACTAGTCCAAATATTCAACTACAAATACATTGCACAAACACAGAAAATACGTAGTAAATATATTATAATAAAAGCTACTATTAATAATGATGGGGACAATTATAAGGCAAAATTGAATGCCTTAAGTACAATCACATCATCAATCTTTATTGTAATTTATTACTTTATCCGTTTTAATTTATGTGATATTATTAGATTTAATAAAAAAATAAAAATCACTTTTGAAATTTATGGTCTCGAATAAAACTTGGGTGCTACAAAGAGAAAAAAATTAAGTTAAACTATTTCAGTGAGTTGATTTGATAGAAAATGAGTGAAAATATCATGTTTTATAGCATAATATTTTTACTGACTCACAATAGAAAAAATCTTTATTTCTAATAGTGAATAAATTGGAATGAAAAAAAGTATTTTACGTGATCTTGACAACTATAGCGTCCTTGAAATTTCATCATTAACTAATTCAAAAATTCCTCTTATATAGTCTTCCTTTCAATGACTTCTAACAAAAAAAAAAGTAGTAGCTAGAATAAGTCTTTCCTTTCGTTGCTTCTTATTCTATAATTTTCAATGACCAATGATTTACGTATCAAATACTCAATTTGTTTTAATTTATATGATATAATTTAATTCGATGTAAAAAAAGTTCTTAAATTTATAATCTTAAATATGTCATAATATTTTTAAAGCTATAAAATATATCGTTCAGCATGTCTAGAAAGTAGAAACACAAGCGAAATTTTGTTTGTTCATGTTATTGTTACCACTAGTTGATGTTTTGTTATCCATAACATTATTTTAATTTAAAGTAAAATAAAAAAATTATAATTAATTAATTTCTAAATATAGAATATATATTTTTGAACAAACTAATAAAAAAATAGTAGTACTTCATAAACCGTTCAACGGATGGAGTAACAAACACTAAACCAAATTAATAGTACTATAATATATAATAACATCATGGGCCCACACAAGTTGTAATTTTAATCACATTATTTTCGAAATTTCAACAACATATATATGGTCTTCTTTTATCTATCGATCTAACAATCACTTTAGCAACAATACAAGAAACTATCAAACAAATATAATCTTTCCCCTTACAATTAGCTACAATATCACTAATATGGACATATTTCACAAAGCCAAGGTTGTAACATTCAAGAGCCATATAGATAAGTACTTAATAGCCGATGATGATCAAGAAACCACTCGTCAAAGCCGGCGCCACGACTCGTTGAGTCGAAAAACATGGTGGTTGGTTGAGCTTATTAGCGGAAACAACCACCTTATTCGACTCAAGAGTTGTTATAGTGGCAAATACCTCATGGCTTCTGACGAGCCCTTTCTACTTGGCATGACAGGTAATAAAGTCATTCAGAATTTACCTGAAAACTTTTTGAATAATGACTTGAGAATTGAATGGGAACCAATAAGAGACGGATTTCAAGTGAAATTAAAGGCTTTTGGTGGTACCTTTTTACGGGCGAATGGAGGTATGCCACCGTGGAGGAATTCGGTTTCCCATGATAGTCCTCACACCGGTTCGACACATAATTGGATTTTATGGAACGTGGAAACCGTCGATGTATCGGAAAATAAAACAACGACGATGGTCTCGAGCGTTTCGTCGATTTCCGATGAAGTTTCCGGCTTGGAAATGGGATCTCCGGCAATGTCGATACGTTCAAGTTTTTCTTCTTCACCTAAAATAACTATGGTATGTTTCTTAATCATGTCAACTTATTATTTCTTCCGCCTCAATTTATTTATGAATTTTAAATATCAATATTGCTAATGATGCAAAATATTTTTTTGAAAAAAATATATAAAAGGGTAATTGCCACGATCTTATCATAAATTATGACCATAGTAGGAAAGACGTATTAATATCTTTTTAATTTCCTACTTAGGGAGCAAGTAATTTGAAGAAAAGACACTTTTCTTTTCCAAAGTGACAAGGCACCATAATGAGTGGACGTAATAGTATGAGAAAACATGAAAATACTATAAATATATAGTTAGTATTACGTCACTATCACTACTTTGATTCAAAAAAATAACTAACGATTTCCCATTTTATTCTGTTTTCACAACCATAATCACTTGTCATTTCGATTATTTGATTGGAAAAAGTTTTATATAATATGCAAGTTATTGATGAAAATTGTACTTTTCCTTTTATTGGGGGTAGAGGAAGAGGAAACGGAGAGGGAATTACAATGTGGGAAAGGGAGTTCGCATAACCAACCAACTGAGCTACTAAAATTCCTCGAAAAGGAATATATTCAAAAGTTGTTAGCCAGATAAATTTAAATTTGCATTAACGTAAGACCAATAACAAATAACAAGTTTTCATTCCTAATACTAAAACTTGAAACTTTTCTTTTCCAACGTGACAAGGCACTATAATGAATAAATGATGTAATATGAAAACATAAAATACTATAAAAATATAGTTAGGAATTACGTCACTAGCACTACTTTGATTCAAAAATAACTAGCGATTCCTGATTTTCTTCACTTTTCATAACTATAATTAGTTGCCATTATGTTTACTTGATAAGAAAAAACTCTATACAATTAGTAAGTCGTTGATGAAAATTGTACTCTTCTTTTTATCAACTTGGTAGTTCTTGAAAAGGTAAACTACGATTCACACACTTTATATTGGTTGGTTGCCATCCATATACGTAACATAATTAATGAAGAGGAATATATTCAAAACTTGCTAGCCGGATTAATTTAAATTTACAACATAAGATCAATAACAAATAACAACTTTTTATTCCCTAAAACTCAAAAATTTTAATTAAAAATATAATAATCTTATTTATTATTAATTTCTCTGCACTTCTTAATGGCATTATATAACAATTATATAGTGTCTAACATGATATTAATAACTAGCAATAAAGCTAAGATCAGTAAATTGAAGTGAACGATGAAATTCTTAAGGGTGGAGTTTTTAATAATAAGTTAGGGATTATATTTAAATTATATATACTTGTCAGAACAATTAAATTATATAAATTACTAGTGTAAAAATCTTTTGTATTGTCAACATAGGTTTAATACCTGTTTTTCACCACCACCACCACCACCAAAATTGAATTCAAGTGATAAATACTCCTATATTAAACTATGATAATTTTCCCATTTTATGGACAGTGGCGGATTCAGGATTTCAATTAAGGGGGTTCGAAAAATCTCTAATCTTACATTTAGGAGGTTCAAAATCAATATATAGACATAAAAATTCTTTAAAATACTTTTAATATACAATGTAATTATATAGTGTCTAACATGATATTAATAACTAGCAATAAAGCTAAGATCACTCTTGCATTTGAACCCCTCGACAACCTCTAAGTCCACCCCTATTTATGGATACCAAAGTCAATATAAGCCTAATCTAAAATATAGTATTGTCTCATTCCTGTGATACAAATAGAATTGAAGAGTTAGACAAAAAAATTTCAAAACGTTGTATAGAGGGTTGAACCTAAGATCTCATACACATATAATAAGACTTTAAACATTAAGTTAATAAGTAGATTTCTTCATGAAATATAAAAAAATAAAATAAGGACGATAATATAGCTGCGTCTTATATAGGGAAAAATATAACCTTTGGCTAAATTCTAGAAGGTTCAAATGCAAGAGTAATCTTCCTAGTTACCTCACCTTTTTACTTGTATGTATTTCTAAAATAAAAAACAGGAAATCAACAAGAAATTACAAGAGCCTTGTTTTATAATTAATACTCGCTATGTCCAACGATACTTGTCCATTATATTATTTTGGGATGTCCAATAATACTTGTCCACTTTATGAAATCAATGGATAATTTTACACTTAGTTCCTAATTTACCCTTATAATTAATTATAGTCATCTCCCTATTACATTTTTCAATACATTTTATTTATTATATTCAAAGGATAATATAGTAAAATCACCCTTCTATTTATTGTTTCTTAAGAGGTGTGCCAAGTCAATAGTGGACAAATATTGTTTGACAAAGGGAGTATAAAATTGTTTTTACGTGTAAATAATACGTCTTTGGTAGACCACAATATGTACATATTTATGGAGTACAGGATTGACCATTTGCATGAGTCAAACTTTTGACTCTGGTCAGCTGTTTGATTAGGGCTGCTAAAATCTTATCCTTCACACTGTTGATTATTTGGTGATTTTTAAAAATAATTATCTCAATTTTTTATTTAATATATATTAATTTAACATTACTCTTAAAAAAATATTTGTTAAAGGCTTATTTTATTATTATTTTATATAATTATTTAAGTGATATTAAAAATAATTTATTTTTTTTAATTTGTTAAAATGGCCAAGTATCTTAACACTCTTAGCCAGCTATCAAACCCTAATAATTTGTGGGCACCCCCGATATATAATTAATTTATAATTAATATACTAGCTAAAGATTAAAAAAAAAAAAAACTTTTTATTGGGTTCCTATGTAGTATAAAATAATTAAATTTATTGAACTTCCAATTATTTTCAGTAAGCTTAATGGGGTCCATTTTTACCAGTCAAAACAAAATGACAGCTATAAAAAAAACCTTAATCAAGTGTAATAATCTCAAAGATAAAATACAGAACTATTTTATTTGACATGTTTGAAGTATTAAATAGTCTTGAAATTATTTATCACACCATTTACACCTTAGTGATGAACAAGTTATCTCATATATATGATAAAATATTTATCACATAATAATCTATTTCGAAATAATTAATCTGTAACTTATTCCTAACCAAACAATCGCTTATTTAATTATTATTGTTATGACCATGTTAATCCGTGTGGCACATGCTTAAGTTACAATCTAATGGCTGGCGCCGTCGGCCAGATTGCCAATTTTTTCAATTCCCTTGAATTATTCAAACACCAATCAATGAAAATGACGAAATTTCTTCTTTTTTTTTTAAATTGTGATCTAAAAAAATTCTTAAATATTTATATGATGGATAAAAAATGAATTTTAAAATTAAATTATTTCTAATTATATTACGTAACGTTATGTTGGAACAGACTAAAAAAGATATCACATAAAAGAATTACTAAAATTGTTCACATACATATACCTAAAAGAACTATTCTCTCTGTTCACTTTTACTTGACTTTTATTCCTAAAATAGATTTTCATTTTTACTTCTTACTTTTGATATATGAAGAAAAGACAATAATTTTTTTCATGTTCTACCCTCAAGCATTAAATACTTATTTCTAAATCATTTTTTAAGACATCGTTTAATAGGGGATAGTTTAGTAAAATACATATATCATTAACTATTTTCATAATGAATTTGTTAAATGAAATTGTGACAAGTAAAAGTGAACGGAGGGATTCAAACATAAAAGACCATTTTTGTCATTTTCGCCAAAAAAAAATTTCCATTTGCTCTATAAATACCTACTCTACAACAAACAATAAACATCTAGCCCCAATTGTCATTTTTTTCTCCAACTCTCTTATAAAAAATCATCTAAAACACAAAAAAAAATTCATTTTTTGTTGATTACATACACATTTTTACAGAGTTGTTTGAGGAAGAAACCAGAAGAAATGGATCTTTTTTACAAGGCAAAAGCAGTAAGGCTAAGAAGTTACCATGAAAAATACTTAACAGCAGAGGAAGATGAAGAAACAGTGATTCAAGATCGTGATGGAGCTTCAAAGAATGCAACTTGGACTGTTGAATTCATCAATAATGCTGAAAAATTCAACATCATTAGACTCAAAAGTTGTTATAACAAGTATCTCACTGCTTCAAATCAAAGATTTTTATTAGGTATTGTTACGGTTTTGTCTTGATTTTTTTTAAGTATAATTTAAATTAATCTTTTTTGTGAAAAAAAGGATCTTTTTTTTAGTGAGGGCCATGAAAATTGTGAGTATTTGAAAAAAAAGAAGGTTTTATTTCCAGAGAAAAAAATGGTATTTGAAAAGTAGAGATGTATTTGACCATGAATACAAATTGCAGTTTTTTTTGGTAGCGGTTTGACCATGTTTCATTGTGAATTTTTTTTTAAAAAAATGTTTTTTGTTTTTATAGTGAAAAATGATATTTAAAAATTGATCCAAGTTATGTTTGGACATTAATAAGAATGGCTGTAGTTATGTTTTTGAATTTTTGTGAGTGATTTAGTGTGCTTTTGGTCATGTTTCATAGTGAAATTTGAGAAAAAAAAGTTTATGTTTTCAAAATGAAAAATGATATTTGAAAATTGGAGTTGGATTTGTTTATAAATATAAATTGGAGTTGTTTTTGAATTTCCTGAGTAATTTAGTAGACGTTTGACCATATTTGATTGTGAATTTTTTTTGAAAATGTTTTTTTGTTTTCAAAGTGGAAAATGATATTTGAAAATTGGCCACAGTTATGTTTGGCCATGAATACGAATGAGAGGTTTTTTTTATTTATTTTTGTGAGTAATTAAAAAGAGTTTTGTTTGCAAGGGAGGTTATTCTCTCCAACTTATGGTCATTCAAGTTTTATGATTATTAGCTTCCGCATGATGCCCTATTATTTCGATCTCCACAGGTATGACAGGTAGGAAAGTTCTTCAAACTCTACCACAAAGGCTTGATTCTTCTGTTGAATGGGAACCCATTAGAGAAGGGAACCAAGTGAAGCTTAGGACAAGGAAAGGTCAGTTTTTGAGGGCTAATGATAGTATTCCACCTTGGAGAAATTCAGTAACACATAATATCCCATATAGGACTTCAACACAAGATTGGGTTTTGTGGGATGTTGATGTGGTTGAAATCTTGGTTTATTCACCTGTTCCTAAAGAGCCTCCACCTTTGGTTTATCATGATGATCAAGAAGAGACTTCTTTGGTTTCTGAATCTACTTCACCTTCATCTACTCTTTACTCTGCATCAGCACAAAGTTTTTCTAGACAAGAGGTATGTATTATTGTTGTTTCCAAAAAAAATAAAAATTTAGTGTTTGAAATTCTTTGATGTTATGGTGATTATGGTGTCGTATTCTTTTTGTACCAATTTATGTGACGGAGAGGGGAGTTTTGGCGTAACTGGTAAAGTTATTTTTACATGACTAAGAGGTCATGGGTTCGTGTAGTGGAAATAGCCTCTTGCAGAAATACAGGGTAAGGCTGCGTATAATAGATCCTTGCGATCCGGCCCTTCCTTGGACTCCGCGTATAGTGGGAGCTTGGTGCACTGGGCTGCACTTTTTAACAATTTATGTGACGTAGTTTGAATCTGCATAGAGATTAAGATAGAAATGAAAGACTTTTGAAACTTTGTGGTCTAAACATGACATAGCACGGAGTTCCAATTGTTGATGTTTTTGTCAACATATTGATAAGGGGAAACTTTCAGCTTAGAGGAATGTTCTTGGTAAATCTGAATGACAATTTTTCAGAAAATGAATTGATTTAGTTCAATTTAGCTCTGAAAACTAAGTCAAATTGACTCTTGATAAGCGAAAAGTGTGAGGTAATTTCGTGGATGGTCAATTAGTTTTTGTTTTATCACACCAAGATGATTAAATTATTTTTCCTAATGAAAAAAGTCAATAATGTCACCTTGGTTTGAAATTTGTGGTCTTCAACGTGACGTAGCACGGAGTTCCAAATTTTTGGTGTTTTTGTCAACATAATGATAAGAGGAAACTTACAGCTTCCAGGAATTTTCTTGTAAATCTGAATATCAACTTTTCAGAAAATGAATTGATTTAGTCAAATTTATGTGACGTAGTTTGAATCCGCACAGAGATTAAGATAGAAATGAAAGGCTTTTGAATCTTGTGTTCTTAAACAGGACATAGCATGGAGTTCCAATTGTTAGTGTTTTTGTTTCATTTGCACATTATTTCCTTCCAATATTTAGTAATCTATCTTTTAGGAGAGTTTGGAGTTCTCTATTTTGTTATGATATTGAAACCTCCATTTCTTTTTGGCAGTCGGGTGAGTTTATGGCTAGTTCATTAATGAAGTTTGGAGACGGGAGGCTGATTTATTATCACATTGCTAATGAATATGGAGAAACCAATGATGGAGTAGAAGGGGTTTGTATTCCTTTTAAGGGAAATAGTGTCGAGGAGCTGACGAAGACTTTGGAAGAAGAAACCGGGCTCGAGGATATTACTGTGTGTACAAAGAGTTCTTTGAATGGGAAAATTTACCCTCTACGTTTGCAGCTTCCTCCCAACAACGCAAATATGGATGTTGTTGTTGTGCCATCAGGCCTCATGTAAAGGTGAGATTTTTTATTTGTCTTGAATTTGGTTCTGTTTTGTAAGAGTTATCAAATATCTTTAGCAAATTTAAGATCCCTGTTTGGTGTCCATCATGTCAGAGAATGCTAAGGTTTATGGAGACTGAGATTCTTGAACGAAGAGTATTATCTTCGAATCTGTGTCTTGACAGATGCTATTACCATTTAGCTACTGAGTTAAAAATACGTAAGCTATTCGAGCTTCTTGATTTCTTTGGAGTTGGGAGATGCTTGTGTCACTCTACAGTATGCTAGTTTTCATATTATCCCAGGGGAAGAAATAGTAGGTAAATGATGTCCAACTGTTTCGGTATGTCATGTCGTGAGATATAATTAATTAAATAAAAATGTACTCTCTAACAGCAACTTTTAGATAGTGTAAGTGTATGACATGTCAATGTGCCTTTCGGTTGTCACACGGTTGTTACAAGAGTTAAAAAGGTCATAGTCAAGTGTATTGCTAAGTTTAAGCTATTATGCAACGATACGTTGTCATATGGTAGCATCAAGATCGAGTTTCATGAAACACGTTTTGTTCTGTCACTTAACGATGACATTCTTTTTTCTTAATGAGTCTTCTTCCTTCTGTGCACTTTATAATCTAGATAGTTTTAGCAAAAAGTTTGCTGATTATGTTACCATTGATCTTTTTTTACATATCTCTAAACTTGCCTTTTTCGTGTATCAGTAGCAGGAGATTTTGCAGATGCAAGGATGTCAATGTAGAGCAACTTTGATTGCACTATACATCAAATGGTGCCTACATATTTCTACTATTTCGATATTGAGTGGGTTGAGATCATGACGAACCCTTCAACAAGCAGAACAGAAGTTGACCACGAGGTCATCTCGGTGGGAGGCACTGCTACTATAAGGCATATGGGACAACCTATTTAGTCCTCATACTTATAAAGCATGTCTATATATATATATATTTGGTTTGTGATGAGAGTATATTGTTAGTTTGGCATGTATATCATTCTTTTAATTTTCCCATAGTGGGGTGGGTGGCATTGTTTAATTTCTTGAATTGATTTTTGCAGCTAGAGTTTCCTATTTATTTGTTCTTTGGAGACAAGTTTGATTGTAAATTATTTATCATTGAGAATATTGAAGTTTAGTACTTCCTTTTGATTGCCTTTGAATGAATTGCATACATGTCAAACTTTTTGTCCTGCAAAAACCTTGAAAAGTATCTTATCACACATTGTTTCTTGGGTTTTCCACTCGATGACCGGTACTTACTTTGGAATTTCAGCGAATTCGTATTTGTGCAATAAGACTCATTAAAGGAGAAATGCTTACTACCACGATTTTTTCTTATCCAAATGGTCTTAATTCACCCTGTTCCCATGTAGATGTGAACATTTTTTTGACTAAATCATGCCTTGGTTATTAAGGAATAAGTAGGTCCAAAAGGCTACCCAAAAAAAAAAGGAAATTACCTGGAATGCCCTTTAGACCAAAAACAGTAGCCCAAAAATGTCCATTTTAAAAATATATACTTCATACCTATTTAAGAAAAATATTTACAAAATTCCAACCAGGTAGGAAAGTACATTGTATACCTTTAGGTATATACTAGAAATGGGTACTCTTTCTGTTTTAATTTATGTGATATATGTGGAATTTGAAGTTAACTAATTTTTTAACATGTTTTTAAATATTAGAGTCAACTAATTTTTTATATATATATAGAGAGAGAGAGAGATATTTTAAGGTGCTAATTATTACGATTTATAATATTTTTTACGTAATTTTGACATATATATATATATATATATATATATATATATATATATATATCTCCCTTTGTGTTGATTTATTATTATTAAGAAATTTCAAAAGTCAATCAATAAGTTATTAATTATTGTGATTTACAATATATTTTACGTATTTTACATAATATATCTCATATTTAGATATTTTAAGTTGCTAATTATTGTGATTTATAATATTTTTTACATAATTTTTTAATATATATAAAGTAATAAAAGACAAAATTTTAAAGAAGAAAACATTAAAATTACCAAATTACCCCTGGCATACAACCAGGCATGTTGACGAAGTCCTTCCTACTCGCACCCTTGTCAGCACAGGCCCAATATATGTTACTTTTTTTAATTTCAATTTATGTGATACAATTAAAATTTAGAAAGTCATTCAAGTTTTTTATGATATTTAAATATTTGAAGTTATTAATTATTGTGATTTATAGTATTTTACATAACTTTCAAATAATATATATTATTTTCAGTGTCCCAATTTACGTGGTACATATAAAATTTCAAGACTCAACCAAAAATTTTAAATATTTCAAGTTGTTAATTACAGTGATTTATAATTTTTTTTACGTTATTTTAAAATAATATATGTTACTTCTTCTTTTCCAATTTATGTGGCACCGATAGAATTTTGGGAGTCAATCAATTTTTTTGTGTCTGTTAAATATTTTAAATTATTAATTATCATGATTTATAGTATTTCTTTTATGTGATTTTCAAGTATACAACAAAATAAAGAAAATAAGATAAATAAATTTAAAAAATAAAGAAAGTACAAAAATTATGTATGTATCGTCGTCTAGAAACAGGTATATCGACGAAGAGGTGTCTACTTCTAGAGTATTCTATATCGTGATTGACACAAGCGTCCGTGCTAGCACGGGCCCAAGATCTGTTATTTTTTGTCACTTTATGTGACATAGATAAAATTTAAAGAATCAATTAAATTTTAATATGATTTTAAAATATTTTAAGTTGTTAATTATTGTAAACTCTAGTACTTTTTACGTAATTTTAAATAATATATGTTACTTCCCTTGTCCCAATATATGTAGCACAAATAGAATTTCAATAGTCAATATGTTATAAATTATTGAGATTTACAATACTTTTTACATAGTCTTCGAATTAAATAATACATGTTACTTCTTTTGTCCCATTTTATGTGACTACAGATAGATTAATTTTATGAATCAATCGAATTTTTATAAGCAATTGAATTTTTTATATGTTTTTTTTAAAATATTTTAAGTTGTCAATTATCATGATTTATAGTATTTTTTTAACGCAATTTTGAAATATATAAAAAATTTAAAAAAAGACAAACAAATTAAAACGGAGGAAAAAAGTAAACAAATGTATATGTAAGTGTGGAACCACACAGGTGAAGTAGGCATGTTGACCGCCACCTGTGTGATAATTATCGTGATTTATAGTATTTCCTTTATGTGATTTTCAAGTATACAACAAAATAAAGAAAATAAGATAAATAAATTTAAAAAATAAAGAAAGTACAAAAATTACGTAAATATCGTCGTCTAGAAACAGGTATATCAACAAAGAGGTGTCTACTTCTAGAGTCTTCTATATCGTGATTTATAATTAGTCACAGTATCTAATTATACTTAATTTATTTTCTTAAACTTTGTGTCAAATTAAAATTGGACAAACAAACAAAAATTACTATATTCTATTTATTAGAGATGGAGTTTTTCTATATTTTAGAAATGGAATGGAAGCTATATTGCATGAGTTGCAGTGGCTACTAAGGCTTTTGGATTGTGACACCTGACATAAATTTTGGAAAATCACCTAAGATGACAAAAACATTCTTTAATTAAATTTTAATTCCTACAAACACACATGTTGTATGTGAGTCCTAACAGAAAAATAGATAAGTAAGTAACCAATAGTTAAAATCACACCTATAAGTACATTTGAAACTACCAAAACATGTAAATTGATGCTAAATAAATATAATAACATAGATTACAAATAAATATAAGATGATTAAAAGAAAATATGTTCAATTGATGCTAAATAAATATAACAACATAGATTACAAATAAATATAAGATGATTAAAAGAAAATATGTTCTTCTAATAGATTAAAAAAAAATACAAGAATGTCTGCAGGAAAAGCTTACTAATTCTAAATATACATAAATCCCTTTGTTATATTCATGCATTTATAGTGATATTTATATTATGAAAAGTTTAACAAAATCAGATGAAATGAAATTAAGCATTTATGTACACACATATTTGCATTTTTTTGAGCTAATTAGGTGAATGGATTGCATATTTTGGTTTGCCCAGATGGACATTCATACTGAGACTGGCTGCTCATGAAAAACTATCTACAAGCTGAAAGTTGAAGAATTGGTAAAGCAAAAATAAGTGTTATATAATTATCACCTCCTACCTCAAGTAACATTGATACAAATCAAACCTTTCACATTTCATATCTGCAGCTGCGATATAAAACTAGCAAATGTTATGAACGTTCACTGCCAAAAAAAAAAAGTGAAAACGATCTGCAGGTAACAATATCTGAAAAGGCTACTACGGCTCTATTCTTTCTCAAATTGACGATAACATTTTCCCCAATTCTTTCAGCTTAAAATAAGTCTCCAGGATGATGCACGAGCAAGTAGAAAACACTTGTGTGCATCATCCTATGTGATAGGGAAACAGCTTGACGAAGCTAGCAAAGGATCTATAATCACCTTAAATCAGCAGCAGAGTAACTGCCAGCTTGATCACCTGAAGCGTAATTATTATAACCTCCTCCACCACCTGTACCCCTGCCACCTCTTCCCCTATAGTTATTATAGTTCCTCTGTTGATAATTACCAGATTGGTCGTAGTATTGATTGCGACCATTCTGGTAGGACCCTCCTCTGCCACGTCCTCCACGACCATTGGAATATCCACGACGGTCACCCACACTCCCACCACGGTTACCCCTGTAATTCTGATTCTGGTAAGATCTCCGGGGAACAGATTGTTCATTGAAATCTGCATCCTTCATATTGTCAATGCCTTCAACCTCAAACACGACTTCTTCTGGTTCAGCGGGTTGATTGATATCCTGTCCCCCCTGCAAAGTGTATAAAAAGGACAGACATAATGTTATATACAGCGGATACAACCACTAAACTATAGAAAATTCTCTTAGAAAGGACAAGAATACCTGCTGCAGTTCGATATTGCTGATGTGAATGTCATTAGTTTCAATTGCTTGAGAACTTACAGATTCTTCCTGGAAAAAAAAATGTTCAGCGTTAAAGGATAATATGAAGGAAAGTTACTGTATGGCCCACTAAACAACAATGATATAAGACTAGACAGAGAAGTGCACAGACAAACTTCAATGCATTTTCGACCATGTAAATGCACACAGGATAGCCCTTTCCAAAGACAGTAAATTTGAAGCACATAGTCTAATAAGAAAACAGGGTTACACACTTCCAATTCCAAAAGCAGTGACTAAATTGAAACAAACAGATGGGGAAGGGTTCTCATATTTTATTTTAAGCTACTGTAAGTTAAAATTTACTACAGCTATAAATTAAGGATAAAAGACTCGTGAGAATAAAATGCTTCGTCCTTTACATAGGTTAACTTGACTAGGTTCAGTGAAAATGCTAAAAGCAAGCTTAGGTTGCCAAAAGAGTGTAAGAATATATAGCCATATTGAATAACTCAGGACCCAAGGTTAAAAGTTCTTTTCACAAAATTCTTGCTCTCACCAACCAGTATGTAGATGGACCTGCAGAAAAAGCTTTCAGACTTGAAGCAAAGAGGATGTTAATAAGTTCTTTCACAAAATTATGCTCATACTCTGACCAGTATGTAGCTGGGTCTGCGGAAAAACCTTACAAACTCGAAGAAGTAGGACATAAAGACAAAAATGCAAGTCCATCTTTGACCAGGTTTTCAAGCCTCTTCAGATTCGACTCATTAGCAATATCAATCAATCAACCAACTATGCCTCAATCTTAAACTACTTGGTTTATTGGATGAATCCTCTCTCCATCTAATCCACTCTTTTAGGGCACATTTCATTTCAATACTTAGCAAGTCTTTTAAGGCCATTAGGGGTTGTCTAAAACTGGAGCCTCTAACTTCCACATGTAATTCCTCCACTACAAGTCTCTAACTAGATGAAAAGAAACTAGGACTCTTGTCAACGTAAGTATACAACTAAGCATAATCTTAGCCAGTTTGTGTAGTCTATATGGACCATTTACTTCCATTAAGCTCTGTTATTTGCTACTCCCTCTGTCCCACTTTATATGGCTTACTTTCCTTTTTAGTCAGTCCCAAAAAGAATGACACATTTCTATATTAAGTAACAATTTAACTTTAAAATGTCTATTTTACCCTTAATGAAATGATTTATAGTCACACAAATATCTATGAATTATTTTAGACCACAAGTTTCAAAAGTCTTCCTTTCTTTCTTTAAGCTCCATGGCGAGTCAAACTAAATAAAATGGGACGGAGGGAGTATAATTTTTGAAAGTGTTGTATCACACCTAAAATCAAGATGGCAAAGATCTTTTCCATGCCTATCAGATTATCCATCGATACTTCATCTGAACACCTAGTTAAACTCTAAGATCAACAACTTTCATCCATCATTTCATGCATAACACCAAGATCAACTACTTTCATCAGTCATTTCATGCCTTATGAACGAAAAGGCGACTCCTGTTTCTAATCTCAGTTTTTGGTCTTTTGCAAGTCGAAAAACACAAAAATATCAGTATGGTTCTTGCACAATCCTAAGCACCAAAAAGCATAGAAACTAGAAAAGGTTACTCCTTACCCCATTTCCACCATAAAACTATGGCACACTTGTAACAAAAAAATGAAAATTTTCAACCAGACCCATGGATCTCAAAAAAAAATAAAAAATGAACCACTTCTATATGAAAAGTATAAAGTAAATCAACAAATAGTAGGATAGCTAGTTATCAAAGTATAAATAGACAAATAATTGGGGAGAAAAGAGTGACAAAATAAACAAAGAGGAAGTTGAAAATTAGGGGTTGTTTGGTTCGATGATAAGGATGTTAATCCTGATCTAAAGTTCAGTGTAATCTATACACCGTTTGGTTTTTGGTTAATATAATCTCTGTACATTTAATACAGCTTTTGGTGTCCTTCATTAAATTCCACATATGTTATCCGGAGTTCACACTCGAAAACCAAACACCATAATAATAATATCAGCATAGCTTATAAGTGAATCTATATACTCCCTCCATCCCAATTTATGTGGCACTTTTCGGATTTCGAAATTCAAACAAGTCTATCTTTGACCGTAAATTTTTCATACATCTTTTAAATATTTTGAATTGTCAATTATTGAGACTTATAATACTTTTTACGTAGTTTATAAATATATAAATTTCATTTCAAAAAATTTGAAGATTCTATGCGTAAATTGCCGATCAAACTTAAACTGTTTGACTCTCGAAAAAACGAAAAGTGCCACATAAATTGGGACAGAGGGAGTATACTTTTGTACTAGATACACAATGTAGAATAAGAATGTGTACTAGCAACAGGCGAATACGACAAGTTTGAAAACAAAAAGAAATGCCCTTAAAGTAGACAATCCCTACATCACAATCCCTGCGTTCGTTCATCGTTTAACATCTCTCTCCCTGTTAAGAAGTACAACATCTTTCTCCCTGTTAAGAAGTCACCACCGGATGTGTGCATAAAATACAGACTTTTTCTTTTGAAATAAACTAATATACCAGGTAACTGGGAAATACGCAGAAACCATTCAATGGTCAATCAAATAGAAGTCTAAAATGACAATTTCAAAGAAGAAACTACAGTTGAAGAGAAAAAACATTATTCAGAACACAAAAAAACAGATTAAGCATGCTCACAGGCACATTGCAATAGAGAACTGATCACAACGAACGAAGATAGATACCAAGAATTTACCAACAGAGCATTCAGATTTCAAAAGGAACCCCACTCCACCCTCAAATATTGTTAGGTTGAGTTTGGAACTGATTATTAGCACTACTTTGTACTATTGACTTTCTTATCATCTTCGGATTTTACATTAAGATATAAGCGTTCTCCTGAAATTTATCCACACAGCCAGGAGAAAAGGCTTGTCATTACTTATCTGTTGGGTTTATAGCCATGTGAACCCCAATCCTTTTAACACCCACCCACCCCACCCATGGACTTTCACCTTCAGTGAGTTGTTAAATATATAACAAAAAAAATGATGTGGAACTGGAACAAGAAGAAAATCAAAAAATTTTAAGTTTTGTTCACTTTAGAACCAACACTTAGTGAAAATGGCATATTGTAAGTCGCTAAACAAGGCTACATGAGTCTCTTAATAAAATCACAAGTGACTTGCAAAGAAGAACCTTGTAGCCATCCCCTATGCTAACCTAGAGGATAGGACACGTGCAGAGTCTTACAAGTTAAAAAACCAACACGCCAAATCATATGAACATCTTGTTCCTTTAAAGGAGTGGGGAATGGAGGCTTCTTCTTTTGAAGTACCATGAAAGTGAATTGCAAGTTAAGACAACAACTTAAGCAGAAGCTTCAACAACATAGTCTGGAGAGGGTGGTGGTTATGTAGCCTTACCCCTACCTTGTGAGGGTAGAGAGCCAATAAGCCCTCGGCTCAAGTAAAGCACATCAAAAACAATATGAAAAGGAAATACAGTAGTAAAGAAGCCAAGTAGAAATAATGAAGAAAGAACAATAGCAACAACAAATAATACGGTAACCAAAGCAAAGGACCAGAGCGAACCAAAGCAGAAGCTTAACTGGGCCTTAACATTACCTCAACAATTACATTAACTATACAGCAATTGCAAACAAGGGACATAACAGAATGATCAATGAGTTAAACCTTACCATTCAGCCATAAAAAATATAGAAACAAGCAAATTCCATGTGCATCCAACAATCAAATCAGATTTCGGTATTTCACACAAGTTTGCAATATGTTTTCAGACCTTACATATAGTAAATAGACTACAGACGCATTACTTATGTATGCATTTACCTTCTGCTCATACTGCACACTTGGGGCGTCCACTTGCAAGGGTACATCAACAGCCACAGCCTCCACATGCTCTTCTACTGGCACTGAATAAGACCCATATTTACCAGCAGCTGCCTCCACTTTAACAGGGTCTGTGGTAAAATATAGTGAACCAATGATCTTATCCAGCTTTGATCTCAGCCCGGCATCTGCAAATTTGGGACATAACCAGCTATAATCACCCCCAGACCCCAATAATTTGACACATCTAGCTAAAAATGCAATTTTTTGTACAACAACAGCTAAACCTCATTCCAACCTAGTTAAAGTTGGATACATGAATCCTCTATATCCATTCCCTGACAATTAAAAAATGTAAATGCTCGGATAACAATGACCACGACAACAACTAAACCTTGATCCAACCTAGTGGGTACACTATACATATATGCTATATCAACTCCTGGCAAAGTAAAAAAGGGTGTTTTCTCGGGAGAAGGAAAATTATACTCACAAGTAGCATCGAAATTGGGTTCAATGGGCTGCTCGGACTTCGAAAGCCATAGCTTTGCATGTTCAATACATTTCTGAAGAGCATGC
This sequence comes from Solanum appendiculatum, assembly GCA_018342035.1. Classification (NCBI taxonomy): domain Eukaryota; kingdom Viridiplantae; phylum Streptophyta; class Magnoliopsida; order Solanales; family Solanaceae; genus Solanum; species Solanum appendiculatum. The sequence continues at coordinate 310,165 of JAGDQO010000067.1, read as the reverse complement.
TTGTGTGACAAGGGAGAGTTAACAGGCCGTGAAACAAGCAACCCGCTAAGCATCGAAATCAAATCCAAATCGCTCTCCCCTAACAGATCCATCACATCCGTCGATTCATCATCCGGCATACAATCGTAGCTCAAACAACAAGCTCTCTCCATAGTCCTCGTCAACATCGTAGGTGTAAAATCACTCTGCAATGACTTCACATCAAACATACTACCAAAGTACAATAGATTAAGTAAATCCTCAACCACCAAAACACCCTCGCGTGCGGGTTCTCCCTTGTTAGCACAATCAATAGCCGTATCCACGGCGGATTCTGCGGGAGAAACTTGGCGTTGCTCACTAGCGAGGTTGATTTCTTCAACCACAGCGGCAGCTAGTGGCTGCCGAATCTTTTCAAGCTCATCAATAGCAGCAATAACAGCGGATTTGGAGCGGAGAGTTTCTTCTTGTTCCTTGTTGAGAGTTGTTCCTTTCGTGCGAGATTCTTCCATTTGGAGAAAGCGGCTGTGTTTCTTGCGAAGAGCACGGAGACGCTTGTTGATCACGCTCAGTACTGGTCCATCGGAAAGTTCTGACACCGGTGTAGATGCCATTGGTGGTTCGCCGGGGTATGACGGAGAAATGAGGAGTACGCCGCCGTGGACGGCGGTGGATGACAAGGGTTTTAGAGGGTCTGTAGAGTGGAGAGGCAGAAAATTGAGGCTGCTGAGTGGATTACCTTTTCCAATTTATAAATGAAAAATAACTACTCTAATATTTTTGTTAATAATATATTTTATATATTATTGTAAGGGTCTTTCCTAGCCGTATAAAAAACAAGTTATTCATTAATAATTCTATATAATTATAATTAATTCCTACATTATTATTACTATTTACATGGTAATTAAGAAATCATTAATATATTAATCAACTCACTATATTGTCATTTATTTATATTAATTAGCCTCCTAAAAAATTAAATTAAATATTCAAAATTTATTTAAACTTCCAAAAGGTCATATTAATTGCAGGGGTAAAATAGAAAAAAAATTATTAAATCTATCTTGATTTATAGTAAATGATCAAGTAACGTGAGAAAAATATTTTTAGTAAAATATTCATCTAATATGGACATAGAGAGTACTTGCACAAGTCTAAACAGCTACCAAACAATCCAAAAGTGTATATTTTTTATTTTTGCAGAAAAGTTAGAGTTAATTACTTTGGAACTAAGTAAGTTTTTGTTCATGATATTTTGAAGTAATAATAATCTTTTTTTTCTATCTTTTCTAGTTTTCTATAATACTTCTTTTCTTGATTTATTATTTTATAATATTTTACATTTTTCTTCTTTTTTTCGATGAGATAATTTGATTTATCTACTAATCTTGAAGAATTAAAATGTAGACGCATTTGATACGCGGTTAATATTAAAATAAAAATTAATATTTTTTTTACTTACGTATATTAGATTGTTTTTTTAATTATAGTGCACAATTATTTACATTTTACAATTATATTATATTTTTATTTGTATTATGACCTATAATATAAGCTAATGAAAAATTATGTTGAGCTTTTATCAAGACAAATATTTATTTTTAACTTATTTGTATTGTATAAAGATATTAAATAGTAAATAGTTATAAAAATAAAAACATTAGTTTATAAAATTTTAAATGCATAGATAGTGTAACAGTGGGATATTTTTCTCTTTTATTTATAAATTACAAATGCTAATCTTTTTAGGATTTCACGTAATATATTTGAAATTTTGATATGAACTACAATTAAAGGCATTTTTTCTGAGCTAATAATTTTTTTTGTTTAATTGAATATTTTATGATAGGCTCTTGTATGATTGTTTGTCTTACCAGGAATATTGATTTATTATTTTATAATTCAAATTTATTTAAATTATATATTTAAATATTTTTACCTTACAATTCAAATTTAATCCCAATTTTTTAATCTCAACTCATTTTTTTTATCTTTCAGTCCAACAAATATTTTTATTTCAAGCTTTTGACTACTGCAGTAACATATAAATTTTACATTCTATTTCAAAATTTTGACTTTGTATAATAATTTATTTTTTTTAAATATTTTCTTATAAGGATAGCATCTTTATATACATACTATTATCATGTCAACATTGGATTTAGGAACATCATTGTTTAACCCAACTTGAATGACTATAATTGAATAGATCTATGAATTTTCATGATGAAATCCAATTAGAATGACTATAATTGAAACAGATCTATGAATTTTCATGATAAAATTGAAAATTAAATATTTGAACAAATCATCATGAAAAGATAGAGAATTACTATGTTATAATTCAACTCAAAAGTCAAGATCCATTTTTTTTAAAATAAAATTCAGAAGCTTCAATTTTTACTATCAGAAAAATTATGTACGTTATAGATTTCACACAATTAAAACACTAGAAGCATTATTTGTTGAATTTCAACACAAATCTAGAGTCAAGATTTAACTAAATAAATAGAAAGATACCTTTATCCATAGTTGTTCAAGTGTCGCAGACAAATAACTTGAAAAACGATCAACTTGTAGCAAGAGCTTATGAACTTTTTAGTCTATGTCTATTTCAGTGTGAGACAATTTAATGGAGTCACATATATATTTATATGTAGGCTAGGAAATTTTTGGGCAAACCCTAGGGACTACTTCGAAATTAATAATTTTCTCCCTTTGTATCAAATATGATAATCTGAAAGAAAATTAATTGACTAAGAGTAATATTCTTTCTTTTTGTGGAAAGTATTAAGTCAAATCCTTATAAATATTTATTAGGCATTGAAAATAATCTTTCTTTTTATATTAATAAATATAAGAAAATTATCTCATTTCAAATATTTTTCATTCATGAAGAAGCAATCGTTAGTGATCTGAACGTATTTTTGAGCTACTTAATTAATAACGAAGACATTTTAAGCCACTTTATTTACGTACAGTAAGAATATATGTTTTGGTGAAAAAAATAAACGGAGGGTGAAATTATCTAATTTCAAACAATTTACGGATAAAATTATACTTTACTTTTAAAAAAAAAAAAAAAAAAAAACTCATGATGTAAAGAGATGTCTTTTATTAAAATTTTGATTATATTTGTTTTGTTATAAATCCATTGAATAGTGGATTGTCCATTTGGTTTATTCGTGAACTACCTAGTTTATGTATATATATTTTCAAGGTGATATGAACCTTTTTGGATAATGATGTATCTATTAATTTGGCATTCACCATAATGGCCTTTGGAGTGATTTCTCTACCTATAAATAGAGATATCATTCTCCATTGTAAGATACGCTTGAATAAGAAGAAAAGTCCTCTTTTCCATTTATATTTCTTGTCTTCTCCTCTTTATATTAATATTGCTCTGAGCTTGATTTTATAACACGTTATCAGCACGAGTCTCACACTAAGTGAAATAGATGAGCAGGTAATCTTTCATCACGTCAGATTCTTCTTGTTGAATTAATGGAGTCTTTTAAAAAAAAAAGTTATCACATTGATAAGTCATTTAAATTAGGGGTAGTAGTAATGTTAATAGTCCATGGAAGGTAAAAAAAATGAATTGGCTAATGAGACTCTATTTTTTTCACTTTTGAGTTTCTGGTATCATTTTATTAATGTTGTGATTAGTATTTATCTCCACTTGCTTATTTGATTTACTCCCTTTAATTAAGGGTGATATGCCCAAATTGTTGATTTGTTGGTACGTCACATATGCCACGAGAGAAGTAAACACATATATTAACATATGAAGATTGCCTATTATACAATTGATTTTGTATTTCTGTTACTTTAATTATGATTTATCATTACATAAAATTGATTGGCCTACTATATCATTGGTTGAGGATAAGACGATGGATTCAAGTCTCATCGCACCGAAAGGGTAAGACATCAGGTTGAAGTCCGGATGCACCAAAATGAAAAATGTTTGAGGGTAAGACGGTAGATTCAAATTCTATCACACCAAGAGGGTAAGAAATCAAATTCAGTTTTGATGCACCATAATGATAAGATATTGAGTTCGAGTCCTATAATATGGCCTAAGTGCCTTATATGGGTAAGACATTGAGTTTGAGTCTCAATGCACCATAGTGATGATATAATGATGGCTACGGCTTTGATGAAAAGTCATGAAATTTGTCCCATTGAATTTGCTCCATTCTATGAAGTGAATGTGGTAGCAGTATATGATAACTTTGAAATCTACCCAATTGATTTGCTCCATTCTATCATATAAACGTGGTAGCAGTGAATAATAAGTCTAAAAGACGACAAATGATTGAATGTATGAATAAGGGCCTAGAAGGACGAAATAATAATAGCCATTATTGTGGTTAAATGAAGAACATTATGGGTTCTCAAAATGATCCTTCAAAGGGTGAAGAAGTTATTGCCATCTCAAAATGGTCTTTCAAAGGTTGAAAGTAGTTATTGAGATTTTGTATGAAAGGTCATTTGACACTCAATTTTTGTGAACCTAATCTAGTAAATTTTATAAATCCTCCATCAAAATAAAAAAATATAAAGTGGTGGTGCACTTTACCTTTCAAAGTGATGTTGAGGTGGGTCATGTAAATATGTTAAATATAGATGCATGACTCATATAAATGGTTATGGTCAACTCATGAAGAGATTGTGACTTGTCATAAGCATTGTGAATGTTTGTCATTCTTGAAAGTGAAAGTGTCAAAATATGAAGAAAAAATATGAACAAGAACATATTCATGTACGGTTGAAAATATGCCACAACTCATCTCTACGGGAGGTTTGAGAGAAATAAATAAATTTTATTTGACAGGAATGGTCGATGGTCGTGTACGTTTATACGTCATAATATATTATGATATATTTATTGTGAACTACAGAAAGGGCAAAAGAAAGAAGTAATTCTTGCCAATAAAGGTTGTGGCCATGACCAAATTAATATTATTGTGTGGCCATACAAATTTGTCATTGATTGTGTACCTATGGTACGATAAAAGTAAAGCAAGAAACATGTCTTGCTTGTAATAATTTTGACCATGAAAATAATAATTTAATTTCCTCCTTGAAGGAGATGTTCACCATACGGATGGTGTCATGAAATATGTGATAGTACACAAAATTAATTATAAGCTCTAAAGAGCTATTGTGGTACTATTGGAGGAATAATATTGGGATTGTAGTATGTCTCAAAAGAAACTTTCTAAGTTTCGAAGGAATTGAAAAGAAAAACGATTATATTGAGATAATAAATGAGAAGATTTAATATCTTCATATTACTACAATCGAAGCGAGATATAAATATTTAAGCAAAAGGTTACCCGTCTTTTCTTCTTGTTTGTTGTATACAAATATGAACTTGATGATGGAATCACATGCAAAAGTAAACTAGAAGTTTACTAGAATAAAGATCGGTTGGCATGATCGGTTGGCCATTCCGATTATATTATGATGCAAAAAATAATTGAGAATTCACATGGTTATATATTGAAGAAATAAAATACTCTTCAAGAATTCTCTTGTATTGCTTGTTCTCATGATAAAATTATCATTGTACCAGCTAAGGTTGAGATTGTATTCCCTGAAATTATTTGGAACATATAAAAAGGTGAATATGGGCCCGTTCACCTGCCATGTGGACCGTTTACTATTATGATTTAATAGATGCATCTATGGTCACATGTGCGTTAGTTTGTCACGACCCAAGGTACCCCCTACACGTGACATGGCATACAAGACCCTGAAAGGCCTCATACAAGCCACTTAGCATACATTCATACAAGATAGTAGAAATTAAAGAGTCCAAAAGATAAAATCGCAATAGAGTTTAAGAAAACATCAGCGGAAGTCTACATCTCATGTCTCAAGCCATCTAATATAATAGAATAGAAATGAAGGTTTGGGATGCAGCCCAGTACAATATCCAAAAAGTATGACGGAAAGCATGAAAACGTAACAAGGTTAGGTCCACGGACATAGGAGGCCTCACCAAGTCTTCACTATCACTGGAACTGACTAGCCATGAGGGGGATGAGAAGAACCGCCAAGTCCTACATCAATAGAATCAATGTAGGCAAGAGTATGCGTTAGTACAATCAAGTACCAAGTATGATAGCAATGCACAAAGGGCATATAAACCATGCTAGAATGACATATAATCATGACATGTAATGGCCAAGCTAAAACATGATAGAACATAAGAAACATGAAGCATAAACCATGGCCAAGACAAGCTATTCATCTTTCCTTTACTTTACTTTAGACCATCATCATAACACTTGTTCATTAGTTGTGGGGAAATAGCCTTAACCGACATATAAGACCATGTGAGTTATCAACATGGAATCCGGTGTCTGCCCCACACCGAAAAGGGGTGTCCTACTTGCCAAGGTAAGACCATGAACTTCTTAGCTTATATGGATCCACTAGCTAGTGTCTATCATAGACCATCACCCTATGGTGGCACATAGGTTATGGGACATGGGTAATCGCCATTTGTCCACTCGGTACTAAGCATACTTCCCACAGATTTATCATAGTTGGTTTTATCTTAGGTAGACATGGGTAATCGCCTCTTGTATATCCTTAGTCATGATTTCATTATTAGTAGACATGGGTAATCGCCTCTTGTCTACATTAGGGAACATGGGTAATCGCCTCTTGTCCCTTTATAGAATAGCTCCTTAATCGTGGATTCAAGCTTAGTTGAGCAAACCTTTCAACAAGTTATGAATCATTACGTGTGAGAAAACCTTTCACATTCATAGGTTGAGCATTACATGAGAAACCCTTTCACAACTCAACATTTCCATTAACATATCATAAAGTTCATACACATACATGAGTTCATAAGCTTCATATTTACATAGCTCATCATGCTCTTAACTCATAAATCATGGGTTCATAAGCTTCACCTCAAAACATGCAATTCAATGCAAAGAAAGCCATAAATCAAGGCAATTTAGTCATAATTGAGGGAACCCACATAATAGAGGAAAATCATAGATTTTGATTGAACATGCATCTTTTCATAAAATATCCTCTTTTCATCGTTCATAGTCTTACATGAAATTCATAGCTTGATAATCATAATCCTTAACTCAATTCACAAAGAGTTCATGCAATTCATCTTTTCTCAAATCAACCCACAATCATAAGCATAATCATAAATTGGGGGAAACTTAGCATGGACTCATGGGATTCGTCAAGTTACATGTAAATCACGCTAAATCAAACACTAGCTTACGTTACCACGCTAGATCGTGCACTATCAACCATAACATCAACAATGGAAAGCATAATGAAGAACCCATAAGAATTTGTCAAAACCCTAGCTCTCTTGGGTAAGACTATACCTTGAAAACCTTAAGGAAAAGAGGAGCCATCGGAGGAAAGACTCCAAATGGTAAATACTATCATACCTTAATGCCAATGCCTTGAAATAAAAGGAGGATTGATGACCTTGATGAGAACCCTAGCTCTCTTCTTCTTCTTCTTCTTATTCTTCTAGAGAGAGGAATATTTTTGGGAGATGGGAGTTGGAATGAAAGGGTTAGGGGTTAGAAAGTATAAATAGGGCCACGATTAAAGGGCAAAATCATCTAGGATAAGGAATAAACATTTAGGGAAAAGTCCAAAAAGCCCATAAATAAAACTGTAGGGGCCAATCGATGGACAGGATCTACGGTCCGTACATCCATTGACAGACCGTTCTGTTCTTCCGTCAATCTATTCAGAAAGTTCGTTTTGGACTGAAAATTTGGCTAAGTCTGGAAGGCATCTACGGAACCCATCTACGGCTTGTCAACCAAACTACGAACCGTCCTGCTATTCCATAGGTCCAGGTTCAGAAACTCAAAATTCATAAAGTTGGCAGGGCCATCGACGGTTCCCATCTACGGCCCGTCACTCCACCTATGGTCCGTAGATGGCCTCCGTCGTCACTGGCACCAGGAAAAAATTTAAAACTGCATTTTTCTTTCTTTTCAAAAACTGGGGTGTTACAGTTATCAACTTGCAATTTGATTTTTGTAAGGTTATTTGCTCGAATTGTTAAATTATGAACATAGTTCCAAATTATAAAATTATGTTGATAATGCTGGTTGGTTTAGCAGAAATTTTATGCCTCCAATTACAGCTAAATCAATGGTTACGAGAACAAATCTCCCGAAAGAAATTTTGGTATGAGATGAATTTATTTAACATATAGCAACACTTGTACGCATCAAGCCAACAAAAGTCCCCTATCAAAATTGGTTCAGGGTCAGGAACCAAAAAAATTTCATCTAAAACTTTGAATGTACGGTTATGACATAATTGCTCCACCACACGCATAAAGATGAATCCCCAAATGAAGTTGGGATGAATGTTAGAGTTTCTAACATTAGGGGGAGAGATGATTGACAACTGAAAATTATGTGAGAGATGAATTATGAATTATCTAGATCCTCATTAAAAGAAAATATAAATGTGAACTTGAAGTTCAAGGGATAATTCATTTGCATAATGTTGCAAATCAATTGCCAGATGAGTTTACTGACCTTATGTTATAGTTCAGCTGTAAATGCTCCAATGAAAAGTCCTTGAAGGACAGAGTCTATTATACACTTGAAACGTGATAGACCGATCGATTCCAAAAATAAAACTCCTTGAGGAAGGAGAGGAGCAAATGATCAGGATGGTCATGATAATGAGGCAAGTGCTTTAAAGTAGCACAACGACATAGCACTTCATAAAACCTTGACGAAGGTTCAGGTACCTGAAATGATGAAAAATGAAGAGATCTCAATAAGTTATGTCATATCGGAATCAATATCAAATAACCTTCGACGGTATCTTTGATATGAAGTAGAGCTCAATGATATAGATCGTGACGAGAATCTTGAATTCAAATCTGTCATATAGTGTGGACAGATAAATGATTGGCCTAATAAAATGCATAATTCAAGTATATCTTGTTTCACTTAGAAAAGTGACGTTTTGGACTGATAGTCCATAAATCAAGGTATAATGTCAGTGGGGTACAAATAAATTATTATGCATAACTGTAAATATCAAGTACGGCTTGCGGGGCATAAAGATTTTTCGCAAAAGTCCTGACGTTATTGGAGATGTTTTCTCCTATGGTGGAGCAATGAGATTTGTTTTGATCTGGCAGTATATGAAAACTTGAATGCATGCATATAATGAATAATTGTCATGTCTAGCTAGACAATGAAGGTTATATGAAAATCCTTGAAGCAATCAAGGTGCCTAAAACATATAAAAGTTTGAAAGAAACTTTTTCAATAAAGCTTTAAGAATTTTCATATGAATTGAGATAATCAAGGAAGAGAGGGTACAAAAAATGACCCTATTTTGTCCTTGCATTTTTATAAAAAAGGACAGGATTTAAATTTGTCATAATAGTTGAGTATGTTGATGACTTGAACATTGGCACACTTAAAGAGATTTCAAAAACTATTGAGTGTTTGAAAAGGAAATCTAAAATGAAAAGATCCTGGTAAGATAAAATTTTGTCTTGGCCTATAGATTGAGAATTTCACAAATGAAATATTTGTCCATCAATCAACATACACAGAAAAGTTTTGATGCGATTTTATATGGATAAATCACATTCATTGAGTACCCCAATGATTATGAGATTGCTTGACATAAATAAAGATCAATTTCGATCTCAAAAGAAGGACGAAGAGCTTCTTAGTGATGAAACTCCATATATCAGTCAATTGGGACACTAGTGAACCTAGCTATATATGATCAAATATTTTGCAGTGAGTTTATTGACAAGATTCCGCTCCTCTCCAACGAGAAGACATTGAAATGACATTAAGGACATATATGAAGTTATCCTACAAGACAATCAACTGCAAATGAAGTGTGCACAAGATGATTGTTGCTATGAACAAGTTGAATGATCAATTTACTTGCAATAACAAGGTCACGAATAGAGTGATTTTCAAGAATGTATTTGGCTAAGCTCAAAGCCTTATCATATCCATGAAACCAGAAAATGATATGTCAGGATGAGTTCAGCGATGCAACATCTTCGTGAATGTGATTTGATCACAAAGACACTGTCAATATCAATATTTGAGAAGCAAACTTATAAGATTGGATGGCATCATAACAAGAAATTAAGTGATATTTTAATCAGGGGGAGTATATACGCGTTGTACTCTTTTTTCCTTGACCGAGGTTTTGTCCCACTGGGTTTTCCTGGTAAGGTTTTTAATGAGGCAACAAATAATGTGTATTAAAAGACATGTGTACTTTTTTTCCTTCACTAGAATTTTTTCCCACAGGGTTTTTCCTAGTAAGGTTTTAACGAGGCACATTATCTATGGACATTCAAGGGGGAGTGCTATAAATCCATTGAATAGTGGATTGTCTATTTGGTTTATTCATGAACTACCTAGTTCATGTATGTATATTTTCAAGGTGATATGAACCTTTTTGGATAATGATGTATCTATTAATTTGGCATTCATCATAATGGTCTTTGGAGTGATTTCTCTACCTATAAATAGAGATATCATTCTCCATTGTAAGATACACTTGAATAAGAGGAAAAGTTCTCTCTTCCATTTATATTTCTTGTCTTCTCCTCTTTATATTAATATTGTTCTGAGCTTGATTTTATAACATGTTTTTTTTTATTTTGTATTTTTATAAAAAAGAAGAATCTGACTTTTGCTCTTATGCTTAGGAGGGATATTTGACCAAGCCAAAAATTCCAACAAAAATAATAAAAATAATAGTCCGGCACAAAATATAGGTGTTTCCCACTAAGCTAATTTGCATATTTATTTATATGTAATTTTTCTTATTTATTTCTACTAAATGCCAAAAAAAAAAAAGAGAAAAGGATTCAAATTAAAGTTAGACATGTTTTATTTTGTGTGTATCTTTTTAAGTTCGGAAAATACTTTTTCGTCTTAAATTAATTATCATGTTTCCATTTTCATTTCAGAAAGTCAATTTGACACATTTTCGAAGCCAAATTGGATGATCAGATCAATTCAATATATATTACATTTAAAATTTAGATATTCAAAAACTATACGCTATATATATATATTTATATATATATATATATATATATCATTTTTTCTTATAACAGCTAGTTACTAATTAATACAAAGTCTCACATAAATAAAAAAAATCAAACATGAAGTCAAACCCTAAAACCTCAATTTTGAGGTATGCAGTGTCATTTTATATAGACTTTTTTATTTTTATACAACTAGTAATAAATTGCAACTTCCAATTTTCTTTTAACATTATAATAAACAAAAATTCTTACACCATAATATAAAATTATCATTTGACTAAAAATAATAATCACACATTACATGACATATCCAACTGTCAAATTTCAGATCTCCATGCAAACCTAACAATTACTCCTATTATTTTTAAATATTTTTTATTTAATTTAAAGTATAGTACTTTTAAGTACAAATTAATATAGGTAGATAATTCTTTTCCCATTTTGATGGGCATTTTGTACCGTACAATGAGCCGTTCTTGGCTCACATATCCACGTCTCCGCATGCAATTGGACCACGTGGAACTGTCTCTTTTAAATATTTTTTCGTTCGTATTATCTGTCTTTCATAATTTTTGTACAATTATTCTTTTAGTCATGAGATCAGAGTATGTATGTATCTATTCTAGCTTGTGTGACGATATGGAAGCAAAAAAAGAAGAAAAGAGAATGAGATAGATTACTTCTAGAACGCCCCTAATTAACCTAATAGAACAAGTTGCCCTTCGATGCACTAAGCTAGATGTTTGATTGACAAGTCGTAACGGAGCAAAAAACACAATATGATTCCCTTCTCAATCATGCATTTTCAAGGAGATGAAGGATCGATTAGTCTTTGTCGATTTTACTAGATTTGAGTGAGATATATGTTATCGGATCCGTATGATCACGTTGAACAAACATAATGATATAAATATTATTGCAAGGGATATTGTTACTCTTTCTTGATATGATCACATGAATTATAATTAGCTAGCTCTAGAATATGTAGATCTAATTTGTGAGAGAAATAATTGAATGATAGAGTTGGTTCTGATCTGATAGTTGACGTGTCAATAGTTTACTTGTAACTACAATTATAAAACAATAAAAAAAAATCTCTCCTCTTATCAAGCATAAGTTATTTTGAATTATATAAAAAGACTCGAAACAACTTATCAAACATAAGTTATTTTGAATTATATAAAAAGATTCGAAACGACTAATATTTGAGATCGGAGGAATGACAATTTTTAACAAGATGTGGGATGATGATACAAGTATATCTCACGGAGATACATTCACGTTGTTGGTTCTTATCATATTAATGTTGCAATGTCATATTGCCACAAAGCTTTAATTAGATCACTTAATTAATATATTTATTCATAAAGTTAGGTGTCCTTATGTAAGACCGACACAACAACTATATATATATATACAAATAAATAAAAGGACACAAGAATTATTGTCACTAATTAAGCTAAGTGAGATATGAATAGATTAGAATATATGTAGACCTTACTCTTACTTCAGAAAAATAGAAAATTTGTTTCTAATAATCCCTCAACTTAGAATAAAGCATTTGTAAGTAGTTTGAAAAGGGAATACAAAATTGAGAGTAATAACAACAACGAAATAATGTGAAATAGAGAGCGGTACATAATTATATACAAAGGAAAGAATAGTAATAGCAACAAAAAAATATGATAACATACTAAACGCACAAAAAAAAATACAAATAATAACTAAAATAGAAAAATATGAACTAAGAAAATAGTGCTAATACTACTAATATAACAAAAAAGGTACAAGTATTATAAAGCATATACCATCGAACCTTTTTATTTTATATATCATTTTTGTTGTAAATTATTCACTAGGTCTTTAATTACTTGATGAAATAATTGTAATTGTGTCACATCAATTTTTAGGTATATATTTCAATTGACACAATAATCTTCATATTGTAATCAAATTTGGAAACACAATATATTGGAATCAGATTTACTGTTTACCAATGTTTGCATATAATGCTACAAAAAGGTTAGGTGAGTAAATTAAGATGTCCCTAATTCAAGATTAATTGGGTAATTATCAAGATTTTTAAAGAGAGAGATGAAGTATTAGCTGTACACAATCATTTTTCAAAAAGGGATTTTGTCAAGCTAAGCAAGATTAGATTTTGTCTATTAATTTGAGATTATTTAATAATTAGATATGTATGCAAAATGTATCAATCAAAGTCCCGATCAGGTTCAAGACTTCAAATGAAAAGGTTCTAGCAAGAAACACTTTCTTATTTAATAGATCGTGTTAGATTTGTATACAAAATGTATCAATCAAAAGTCTCGAATTTAAGACTTGAGAATGAAAATATTTAATGTTCTGGCAAGAAAAACTTATGCAACATGAATTTGAACTAAATTAATGACATTCTCTTATAAAAAAAGAAGAAGAAATATTTAAAACCATAATCATTTTTATAAAAATTAACTTAGTTATTAAATAAATTTATTTTCATAATTTTTTATAAACAATGTACTAGATAATTCATACTTTAAATATACTTTATTCACTAAATTGATTTATATCATTTAATTCGAAAAGATGTGTGCCGGCATGAGGTTGTGAAATTTGAAAAAGAATGGGTGAGTAACCAGCAAAGCAGTAGCTGGAGACCACAACAAGCTCCTATTTTTATTTTAAAATAAGGTTTTCGTTCTATATTCGATATTTGTATTACGATCCGTTTAAATTCTGATTCACACAATGTAGAATTCATTTCTGAGGACACATGCACTCCCAACAAAATTTTTCCTATTTACAAAAGTTCAAATCCAAGACTACTACTATGAAGGAGTTTCATTCATTCGCATGCACCTGAACTCACATCGATCGATAACAAGAGGCGCATCAAAATTTGAATATTATGAGCACGAAACCGATATCACGCCACTTAATAATTAATATTGTTCTTTGAATAAAAAATATATGTTAAGTTTAGATGAATACATCATTATCTTCTTTTTTTTTCCTCACCCGGTATATGGTACCTACATTGAAGCCCGATTAAATCTGTTTTTGCTCTGAGAAGTCCACATTGGGAGATAAAACGCTCCCTAACAAAGGCGATTCCATACCCAGGGGGACTCAAATCCAGAGGCGGACCCACCTTTAATAGTAGGGGTGCACGTGCACCCGTTAACTTCGGAAAAAATGGTATATATATGTATATCTATCTTGAGAAATTGACAGAAATTAGGATATAATTAACAGTGCACCCAAAAAGAGCATGAGAGTGCTCTTGTGCCACTGTTATAAAGCAAAGTATTCACCCGTGAGACCAGGGTTTGAATCTAGCTAGAGGGCTATTTCATTATTTTTATTTTAAGTTTAGCTTAGAGATCATATTTGGTGCACCCGAAGTCTATAAATCCTGGGTTCGCCTCTGCTCAAACCCGAGACCTTTGATTAAGGACGAAAAAGTACTTACCACTCTACCACACCCCTCGTTAGCCAGATGAATACATTATCATCACTATACATGATTTGCATATATATGGACTTGAACCAATGTTAATATGCCCTAAAACATTATATTCACCTCTAACTAGTTATATCGAATTTAAAATTTAAGAATAATTCGTTCCTCGATATTAAACAATTACTTATCCTAATAGATACGTACTTGACATGCACTGACGGTTAAAATCATAAACAAAAACGTAACGCCAACGATTATTTTTAGATGGCGCGTTGCATTATGACTTATGAGTATGTTGTTGTAAAGTGTTGGGAAATATATTACTAAAATAAAGTCTACTACACATGTGCCAAAGTAAGAGTTCTACACCTACATATAATAATAATAATAATTATAATAATAAGTCAGCACGTTTCTATCTGTGTTTTTTTGTACTATTATTATTAACACACTTTTTTTGTTTATGTGTTGACTCTTGACTTGTGTGTACTTCATTTTAGAGTAGTATTCTTTTAATTCTAAGTCTTACTATTATTAAGTGTAAATTGTAATCCTAGGTTTGAAGAGGTAGTTGGGTGTACACAGATTTTACTTTTACTTTCGAATTAAAAAGGTTGTTTTCGAAAGAGTTGAGTTCAAATTTATGTTGTAGTATCTAATTAGCTGTAAGTAGTAGTTACTTAGGAGATTTATGATTTTTTTTCTTAGTGGAAATGGATCTGCAACATCTATGATTTGTATAGTTGATCATCAGAAATTAAACCTCACGAATTGTAGATAAATTTTCTTTGTTCATGACCTAAGTATTGACGCATGCATAAGGTTTTCTTTGTAAACGCTATATCGATCATATATTATGGTGGAAAAACTTTTTCAAACCTATATTCATTATAATAGGTAAGATTTAGGAGGAGGACAAGTTAATGGGTTAATGAACTAGCTAACAAGTTAATAGGTACGATCTAGGTGAATCCACCGAGGCGCCGACCAATAGCTATTTTCAATAAATAATGTTAACAGAGTCTAAAACACATGTTTTTTGCTCATTTCTTCAAGTCTTAGTGGATAGAAATATCCGATGATTTTTTTTTTGTTTTTCACTCAATATTTGTATCCAACTCGAAAATTTGAATTAGGATAAAAAAGCACTTATTAGTTACAACTCTATTACATTCCTTGTTGATAAACTAAGTACTCATAAGATAAATCGAAGTGTGCACAAATTAATCTGAACTTTGTAGTTATTTTAAAAACAAAATCACAGCAAGTTGTAACCTACCCAAAACAGCGTTACAACTCACATACTTTGGTGCAATATGTCAAACTTTTATGTCTACCTTTTTCTTTTTTTCCACACACTTTTTGTCTTCACATGGAATTTTTTTCTATTTGATTTAGTGTTAGATTGGTCGGTGACAGAATTTTTTTGGCAAACATGAGTGGTTTTATTTTCAGTACAACCTTGTTTGATCTTATAATTATTATTCCGTCCGTCTCAAGTTATTTATCGTGTTTTTCTTTTGCATATCTCTTAAGAAAATATTAATTAAGAAGAGGTTTAACTTATCATTCACTTTTTATGTCATAAGATATAATCTTGCTTTATTGAATATTTATTACTCTATTTATGAGTCATCACCCAATAATTGAAGTGTTTGTAGTCTTCACAATACAACAATTATCTGCTAAGGATAAAATGGGAAAACAATAATCAATTTTATCTTGAACTTTTTGAAAGTGACAAATACAATTTAAGTTCGACAACTATTTTTAAACGTTACGACATGTAATTCGAGATGAAGGAAATATATAAAGAACTAATCACAATTATCATGGCTAAAGTCGTAAGCGACCCTCTTGACACTAGAATTTAGACTTATTCCTATTTAAGCATTTACATTGTTCGAAAACATGTACCTAAATTAGAAATTTAAGTGTTCAACATGAATAAATAAAAATTTCAACGTCAAAATAAAAGATAGAGACAAATTTAGAAAACCACAAATGATTGACTTTAAGTCATTAATAATAATCAAACTAAAATTAGCTATAGCTAGCTATGAAATGATTTAGAGAAACACAAATAATCAAATTAGTCCAAGTCTCTCCAATGACAATTATTACTTTGATCATACAATAAGACTTTTCATATCATGTAAAACCAAATTTTGACTAGAAGTGGGGATTTAATTTGGCATTAATTCCCAATTCCAATAGAAATACCACAATTCACACAATACATATGTTTTTGTAATAATCTTTTCAATGTCACATTGAAGACTTTTAAAACATTAGGATTTCAGAAGAAAAAAAGTCTTTGTAGGACTCATCAACGTGTAACTAAAAGGACTAATTGTGTGTTTATATTTGGCACTCTCTAGTCTCTACACACATATAAACTCATTCATATGTACTTGAAAACCGTCCAAAATTGTGACAGAGCGATAAATATTCTCTCATTATTAAATATCAAATAATATTTTCGATTCGAGTTTTAGGTTATTAAAATCGCCTTAGTAAAAAAAGTTTTACTTCTCAATACGAGATATTACAGCATGAATCCAGATAGTCAATCTCAAAATAAGTAGTTTGAATACCAAGTAAAAAAAAATAAAACAAAGACTTTCTTGAGAATTATCCAATATAGTGATAGGATTGCTAAGTACTTTTTTTCATTATTAATCAGAGATTGGATAGAAAACATGTTTTACTTCTCAAAATAAAATAATAAAGCAACACAAATTTGAGTCAAACTATAATCGAACACAGTATGGAATAACAAACCAGAAATAAAACCTTTTGAGTAAGCTGATTTATGGAAAATCATTATGGAACTTTTTTGTGACATGACATACATAAGGTCCACATCTCAAAATAAAAAGGCAAGCTTTAGGAATAAAATCGCCCTTGATAGAAAGCGGTTTAACTCTTCAAAATAAAAAGTTTCGATACTAATTTTAGTTCGATCTGAAATAAATATTGAATATCAAATAATAAATCGGGAAGAAAACCTTTTGAGTAAGATTGATGGGAAATCATTATGGAATTTTTTTTGTGACATTGACACACATGAAGTCCACATCTCAAAAAATAAAAGTAAATCTTTTTATGTGTTGCATTTTATTTTTTATTTTGTTCCCAAATTCCAATTATACATGTTTTATAAACCTTTCAATGTGACATGGAAAATATGTTACATTTATTGTGTGAATGGTGAGAATTTCTAAAGTAGATTAATGCTAAATGGAACAACTTTTATCGCTAAACAAAAAAAATCATATTAAATCCTATTTAACTAAGAATTATTAGGACATCTCATTAGTTATGAGCTATTTATCAACAAATTAATAATGAATATCATAGCTAATTCTTTTTTATTTTGTGTGTGTGTGAAAAGGGTCAATTTTATTTCTAGTTATTGACTTAAAACATTCTTGTACACTTAATCAATTAGCAAAAATATTTTCAGAATAATTTAGTTAAATCTTTATGATTTTTTTTGCCCCCCCACCCGGACGTTATTAATAAATTCTTATTTTTGTCCTCATATATATATAATAATAATAATAATAATAATAATAATAATAATAATAATAATAATAATAATTAAAAAATAATAATAATAATAAAAAAAAAATCACATCTAATTTTAATTTGAAACATGCACTTTAATCTCTTTGCTTGTGATTATTCATAATTTTTTTATGATTATCAATTATTCCACTACTTAATTACATCTCGGATTATTGCTTATTTGAGAATAATTATAAAAATAGTTCAAACATAACATATTTTTTATATAAAGAAATCAGACACGCACTTAGTATA
Source organism: Solanum appendiculatum (assembly GCA_018342035.1). Taxonomy (NCBI): domain Eukaryota; kingdom Viridiplantae; phylum Streptophyta; class Magnoliopsida; order Solanales; family Solanaceae; genus Solanum; species Solanum appendiculatum. The sequence goes on along the minus strand of JAGDQO010000067.1, from coordinate 291,812 downwards.
TTAAGTATGTGTTATTGATTATCTGTCATGACCCAGGGTAGCCCCTAGATGTAACACAACGTACAAGACCCCGAGAGGCCTCATACAAGCCCTTAGCATACATAACATACAAGTTAATAGAAAAATAAGAGTTCAAAGAGCATTTTATATCAAAGTTTTACTCAAAATAGCGGAAGTCTACAACTCATGTCTCAAAGCCTTCTAATATCATAGATTACGAATAAATGTGATAGGGACACAGCCCAATACAATATCCAACACTGAAAAGAAATGACGTGAAAATAAGAACAACTAGGCTATGTCCTCAGATGGATGAGGACTCACCAAGTCATCTATCAACTCTTTGATCAAGCTCTAGCCACAAGTGGAAGGTGAATCGCCACGTCCTACACCAAAGAAGTTAATGTAGGCAAGAGTATGCGTTAGCACAATTAAGTACTAAGTATGATAGCAATGCACATAAATACATAAATCATGCTAGAGAGAGACATAATCATGGCATGCAATGGTCAAGCTAAAAACATGATAAACATGAGAAACATGAAACATAAAGCATATATCAAGGCCAAAGCAAGCTAAATCATCTTTCCTTCTTTTCTTTACTTCATCGTGAGAACACTTGTTCATTAACTTGTGAGGAAAAGCCTTAACCGACATGTAAGACCATGTGAGCTATCAACACGGAATCCGGTGTCTACCCCACACCGAAAAGGGGTGTCCTACTTGCCAAGGTAAGACCATGAACTTCTTAGCTTATGTGGATCTACTAGCTAATGTCTACTTAAAGACAACATCCTATGGTGGCAACATAGTTTATGGGATAGAGATTGTTTTAGGAGACTCGACCTCAACTAGCGGAGAGCTCCATCTAGAAAACCCGGCCTCTACTAACGGGAGAGCTTTCACTAGCAGACCCGGCCTCAACTAACGGGAGGGCTTCCATATCAATATCCACTCGGCGCTAAGCATAATTCCCACGGATTAGTCATTAACATATTTATATCATCAAACATGAAAAGGTACAACTAGGGTTACCAATTCAAGCTAAAATCATGCTTATAGATATTCATCTTTCATGGACCTTGTCCAAGCTTACTTAATTAGAATAGCTCCTTAAGAACATGGGTAATCGCCTCTTTGTTCTTCTTTTATCATAGTGGGAGAATCACGTGAGAAAACCTTTCACTACTCAACCATAGCATCATCATATCATAACTTTGGTACTTTACTCTGAAAGCACCCTTAATTCATCATGCTCATATTTCATAGTTCATAGAGTTCATATGGGTTCATGCAAGTTCAACCCATATCATTCAATTCAATGCAAGCTCATGCTTAGAAAGTGTCATAATTAAGATAATTTACCTATACTTGAAGGAACTCACATAATAGAGGAAAATCATGCTTTTGACTTGATCATGCTAAATTCATAAGATTATCCTCAATTCATTCATAATTCATGCTTGATTTCATAGAGAATTCATAAACTTCATCAAATCATAACTCAACCCAACAATCAAAGCATAGATTATCAAATTGGGGAGAATTAGCTTGGGATCATTGAGGTTCATACAATCTTTACATCAAATCATGTATTTCACGCTAATTCGTGCACTAAGTTACTTTATCATGTTACATCGTGCACTAGTAATCATAAAATCAATAATTGAAATCATAATTGAAGAACCCACAATGATTGATCACAAACCCTAATTCAATTGGGTTAGAGTAAACCTTTGAAAATCATGAAGAAGAGGAAGGGCCCATTGGAGGAAAAGACTAATGGTGAACACTATCATACCTCAAAGCAATCCACAAGAAATTGGAGAAGATTGAAGGTCTTCAATGGAGGATTCAAGCTCCTTCTTCTTCCTTGAGAGTTGAGAGAGTTTCTTTTTAGAGAGAGAAATATTTGAGAGAGGAGAGTTTTGGAATGAATTAGAATGAAAGGAATTAGGCTTAGAAAGTATTTATAGGTCTTAGATTAAGGGTATAACCGACTTAGCTTAATAGATAAACAATTTGGGAAAAGACCAAAAAGCCCTTAATTAAAAACTGTCGGGGCCAATCGACGGACAGGATCTATGGTCCGTACATCAATTGACGGACCGTCCTGTTCTTCCGTCAATTGATTCAGAAAGTTCATTTTGGGCTGAAAATTTAGCTAAGTCTGGAAGGCATCTACGGAACCCATCTACGAAACCCATCTACGGCCCGCCAACTGGACTACGAACCGTCCTGCTGTTCCGTAGGTCAAGGTTCAGAAACTTGGAAATCCTGAAATTTTACAGTGCCATTGACGGTTTCCACCTACGGCCCGTAGGTAGCCTCCTTAGGTCATTGTCTTCAAGTGAGTTCTGCATTTTAAAATCCTTTGGAAGCTTGGGGTGTTACAATATCTCCCCCTTGGGAACATTCGTTCTCGAATGAGAATCAAGACATCTCGAGAAGGGTAATAGACACGGACTAACAACCCAACCTAGCATACAATCACATCAATGCACATATCCGAGGAGGAAACATCAACTCCAAGCTAAATCATGATCAACACATCATATCATGAAGACTTTATGCAACTCATACTCAAATGCACATAATCATAGAAGACTCTTCATGAACATACATAATCCAGGAATCATGGAAATCAACTATGACACATGAAACCAAAAGAATGAACCATGAGGATCAAGATACCTCAAGCTAGAGTAGGATCGGAAGGAGAGAGATGAGGATATCGGGACATCATATCGGCCTCTGCCTACCAAGTAGCACCCTCAACCAATTGATTCCTCCATAGAACTTTCACGGAAGCAACTTCTTTATTCCTTAACTTCTGGACTTGCCGGTCTAAAATCTCAACCGGAACCTCTTCATAAGAAAGACTATCCTTTATGCCAAGATTCTCTAATGGCACTATAGTGGTCGGATTACCAACACACTTCTTCAATAATGATACATGGAAAACCGGATGCACAGATGCCAAATCAGTAGGCAAGTCAAGCTCATAAGCAACCTTACCAACACGTCTCAAGATCTGATATGGGCCTACATAACGGGGACTAAGCTTCCCTTTCTTCCCAAATCTCATTACACCCTTCATGGGTGAGATTTTCAAGTGAACCCAATCATCCACATCGAATTCTAATTCTCTTCTCCTAACATCGGCATAGGACTTTTGTCAACTTTGAGCCGTTTTCAACCACTCCCTAATAAGTCTAACTTTCTCCATAGCCTCATGCACCAACTTCGGGCCTATCAAAGCAACTTCACCAACTTCAAACCAACTTATAGGTGATCTACACCTCCTACCATAGAGAGCCTCAAATGGAGCCATGCCAATACTAGAATGGTAGCTATTGTTATAAGCAAACTCAATCAAAGGCAAGTGATCATCCCAAGTACCCTTGAAATCAATTACACAAGCTCTCAACATATCTTCCAAGTTTGAATAGTGAGCTCCGCTTGCCCATCGGTTTGGGGATGAAAGGCCGTACTAAGCTTAACACGAATACCAAGACCTTTTTGAAACGACTTCTAAAATTGAGAAGTAAATTGTGTACCACGATTGGAGATAATGGATAAAGGCACTCCATGCAGCCTAACCATCTCCCTCAAATACAACTTAGCATAGTCCTTCGCCGAATAAGAAGTCTTGATGGGAATGAAATGGGCTGACTTTGTTATTCTATCAACAACAACCCAAATCGAATCATATTGTCGCCTCGTGCTAGGCAAACCCACAATAAAATCCATATTCACATCTTCCCACTTCCAAGTAGGAATACTAATATCTTGGGCCAAACCTCTCGGCCTTTGATGCTCAACTTTCACTTGTTGGCAATTAGGACACTTAGTCTCAAAGTCTGCAATATCTTTTTTCATTCCGTTCCACTAATAAATTTCCCACAAATCACAGTACATTTTGGTAGCCCCTGGGTGGATGGAATATCGAGAACTATGGGCTTCCAATAAAATTTGCTCTCTTAAGCCTTCTACATTGGGAACACACAAACGACCTTGATATCGAAGCACACCATCTCCCCCTTGGGAGAAAACCTCTATGGACTTCTTGAGTACCGCTTTCTTTAGTTCAACCAAGTTAGGATCAAGACCTTCCTTAGCTTTCACATCATGCACAAAAGAGGATTCAGAACCCTTATGAACCGTAACACCACCTTTAGTAGAATCAATCAATCTAACACCCAATCGAGCCAATCTATGGATATCGCGAACCAACTCTTTTTTACCATCCTCAAAATGAGCAACACTACCCATAGATAATCGACTAAGAGCATCTGCCACCACGTTAGCCTTACCGGGGTGATAGAGAACACTCATATCATAGTCTTTTAACAACTCGAGCCACCTTCTTAGGTGGAGATTCAAATATTTCTATTTAAACACATATTGCAAACTCTTATGGTCGGTGAAGACATCTACACGTACTCCATACAAATAATGTCGCCATATTTTCAAAGCAAACACAACTGCCGCTAATTCCAAGTCATGAGTAGGATAGTTCTTTTCGTGCACCTTGAGTTGTCTTGAAGCATAAGCAACGACTTTCCCATTTTGCATAAGAACACATCCTAGCCCAATTCTCGAGGCATCACAATAAACCACAAAACTATCAGATCTTTCGGTAGAGTCAATATCAGAGCCGAAGTAAGTCGATCCTTCAATTCTTGAAAACTCTTCTCACATGCCTCGGACCATGCGAACTTAACCTTCTTTTGAGTCAAAGCCGTCAATGGAGAAGAAATGGATGAAAACCCTTCAACAAACCTTCTATAATAACCGGCTTAGCCCAAGAAACTACGGATATCCCAAGGTGATAAATGTCTAGGCCAATTCTTAACCGCTTCCGTCTTCTTAGGATCTACTTCAATGCCCTTACCGGAAACAATGTGACCAAGAAAAGCCACGGACCTTAACCAAAACTCACATTTACTAAACTTTGCAAAGAGTTGTTGGTCCTTGAGGACTTGCAACACCATCCTCAAATGATTAATATGTTCACCCTCATTCTTTGAGTAGATCAAAATGTCGTCAATAAACACAATAACAAACATGTCAATGTATTGCTTAAACACTCTATTCATCAAGTCCATAAATATGGCTGGAGCATTTGTCAGCCCAAACGACATTACCAAGAACTCGTAGTGACCACACCTAGTCCAGAAAGCCGTTTTCAGAATATCATCTTCTTTCACCCTTAATTGGTGATAGCCCGAGCGAAGGTCAATCTTAGAGAAGTAACTAGCCCCTTGAAGTTGATCAAACAAGTCATATATCCTTAGTAGAGGATACTTATTCTTAATGGTAACCTTGTTCAATTGGCGATAGTCGATACACATACGGAGTGAACCATCTTTCTTCCTTACAAACAAGACCAGAGCACCCCATGGAGAAATACTTGGCCGGATGAAACCCTTATCCAACAAGTCTTTCAACTGCTCTTTTAGTTTCTTAAGTTCCGCCGGAGTCATTCTATAAGGAGGAATAGAAATAGGTTGCATATCTGGGAGAATGTCAATACCGAAGTCTATTTCCCTTTCGGGAGGAATACCAGACAAGTCATCGGGAAACACTTTCGGAAACTCATTAACAACGGGGACCGACTCAAGGGTAGGGGTTTCAGAATCTATATCCCTCACCCTAACAAGATGGTAAATGCAACCCTTTGAGATCATCTTTCTAGCTTTTAGATAAGAAACATATTGACCTTGAAACATAGAATTTCCTCCCTTCCACTCTAGGATAGGCTCATTTGGAAACTGAAACTTGACCATTCGGGTCCTACAATCAATAGAGGCATAACAAGCATGCAACCAATCCAACCCAAGAATAACATCAAAATCTAGCATATCAAGCTCTACAAGATCAACAAGAGTGACTCTATGGGATAAGGAGACAGGACAATCTCTATAAACTCTCTTAGCCATGATAGATTCTCCAATCGGAGTAGAAACACTAAAATGATCTAGCAACGCATCCGGAACAACACCAAACCTCATAGCCACATATGGCGTCACAAAAGACAAGGTAGCACCGGAATCCAGCAAACCATAAACATCAAAATGGAAAACTCTTAACATACCAGGAACCACATCGGGAGAGCTCTCTTGCTCATGATGAGCCTAAAGTGCATAAAATAGGTTTTGCTTCTGAGCATTCGAACCCGATCCTCTAGGTGGAGCTTGCTTATTCTCTCTTTCTTTGGCCGTGAGAGATGGAAAATCCCTCATCTTGTACCACTCTTTCCACAATTATAACAACCATCCGTACCGGCTAGACATCTACCTTCATGCTTTTTCCCATACTTGGCACAAGGAGCCAATAAAGAACCACCATTATTCCCTCCTTGAGACTTGGAGTTAGACACCCTATCATTGTTGGACTTCGGAGGAGCATTGGATGAGCCTTGGTTAGAGAACCTTGGTCGAAATCTAGGACGACCATGTCCATCGGACCTTGCATGCAAAGAGTTACCATCTCCGGTTCTAGCCCTCTTGGTCTCCCTAGACCTTCCCTTAAGCTTTTCTTCTTCTATTTGTTCGGCATAAACCATAAGGCGAGAAATATCCATGTCATGCACAAGCATGGCGGTGTGGCACTCTTTCACCAACATATCGGACACTTCCGACACAAATTTGCTCATTCTTGCCCTTGGTTCGGCAACTATAGACGGAGCATATCTAGCCTATTTTGTGAACTTCAATGCATACTCTTTCACACTCATATTTCCTTATCGAAGGTTGATAAACTCAAGCACTTTAGCCTCTCTCTTCTCAAGAGGAAAGAACCTATCAAGGAAAGCAACCTTGAATTTCTCCCAATCAAGAGGACCCTCATTAACCACCATCTCACTCTTCCATTGATTGAACCAAATTTGGGCAACACCCTTGAGTTGATAAGCGGCCAACTCCGCCTTTTCTTCCGGCGTCACACCTATGATCATCAACACTTTGTACACTTCATCAATGAATTCTTGAGGATCTTCCTCAACCTTAGAGCCATGGAATTCTAGAGGATTCATCCTCCTAAAGTCCCTCACTCTTGATGCCGCCGTACCCACATTTGGGTTCACGGGAGCCACCACCTCTATATTGGCTTGAGTCGTCACGGCTTGAGCCAACACTTGGAAAGCAGCCCTAAACTCTGCATTAGTCACTTGTTCAACCAAAGGGTCGACCGAACTTAAGGAGCTTCTTGTTCCACATTCTCTCCCATGTTTTTTCTAGCGTAAGCTCTTCGGGTCGCCATATCCTAAAATGCGTAGGATAGGAATTAGGAGAGAGATATATAGAGTTAAACTATATGGCACGACTTAAGAGTAATGAAAGAAGTGGAATTTCTTAAACGTCTTATAGCCTCTCATTCATAAATTTGGCGCGCTTCACACTCATGAACAATACTCTACTTGACGCAGCTTATGAGACATCCTAGGATCTTTCTAAAACCTTGCGCTCTGAATACCAAGTTTGTCACGACCTAGGGTAGCCCCTAGATGTAACACGACGTACAAGACCCTGAGAGGCCTCATACAAGCCCTTAGCATACATAACATACAAGATAATAGAGAAATAAGAGTTCAAAGAGCATTTTATATCAAAGCTTTACTCAAAACAACGGAAGTCTACAACTCATGTCTCAAAGCCTTCTAATATCATAGAATACGAATAAAAGTGATAGAGACACAGCCCAATACAATATCTAACACTAAAAAGAAATGACGTGAAAATAAGAACAACTAGGCTATGTCCTCAGATGGATGAGGAATCACCAAGGTTTCCACAATCTATCAACTTTGGAGAATCTTTGAATCAAGCTCTAGCCAAAAATGACGAGTGGAGCTCAGGTGAATCGCAGACACGTCCTATACCAAATAAGTTAATGTAGGCAAGAGTATGCGTTAGCACAATCTAAGTGACCCCACTAAGTATGAGATATAGCATATCCGAAGCACATATAAACACATAAATCATGCTAGAGAGAGACATAATCATGGCATGCAATGGCCAAGCTAAAAACATGATAAACATGAGAAACATGAAACATAAAGCAAATATCAAGGCCAAAGCAAGTTAAATCATCTTTCCTTCTTTCTTTACTTCATCGTGAGAACACTTGTTCATTAATTTGTGGGGAAAAGTCTTAACCGACATGTAAGACCATGTGAGCTATCAACACGGAATCCGGTGTCTACCCCACACCGAAAATGGGTGTCCTACTTGCCAAGGTAAGACCATGAACTTCTTAGCTTATGTGGATCTACTATCTAATGTCTACTTAAAGACAACATCCTATGGTGGCAACATAGTTTATGGGATAGAGATTGTTTTAGGAGACTCGGCCTCAACTAGCGGGAGAGCTCCATCTAGAAAACCCGGCCTCTACTAACGGGAGAGCTTTCACTAGCAGACCCGGCCTCAACTAACGGGAGGGCTTCCATCTCAATATCCACTCGGCGCTAAGCATAATTCTCACGGATTAGTCATTAACATATTTATATCATCAAACATGAAAAGGTACAACTAGGGTTACCAATTCAAGCTAAAATCATGCTTATAGATATTCATCTTTCATGGACCTTGTCCAAGCTTACATCATTAGAATAGCTCCTTAAGAACATGGGTAATCGCCTCTTTGTTCTTCTTTTATCATAGTGGGAGAATTACGTGTGAAAACCTTTCACTACTCAACCATAGCATCATCATATCATAACTTTGGTACTTTACTCTGAAAGCACCCTTAATTCATCATGCTCATATTTCATAGTTCATAGAGTTCATATGGGTTCATGCAAGTTCAACTCATATCATTCAATTCAATGCAAGCTCATGCTTAGAAAGTGTCATAATTAAGATAATTTACCTATACTTGAAGGAACTCACATAATAGAGGAAAATCATGCTTTTGACTTGATCATGCTAAATTCATAAGATTATCCTCAATTCATTCATAATTCATGCTTGATTTCATGGAAGAATTCATAAACTTCATCAAATCATAACTCAACCCAACAATCAAAACATAGATTATCAAATTGGGGAGAATTAGCTTGGGATCATTGGGGTTCATAGAATCTTTACATCAAATCATGTAATTCACGCTAATTCGTGCACTAAGTTACTTTATCACGCTAAATCGTGCACTAGTAATCATAAAATCAATAATTGAAATCATAATTGAAGAACCCACAATGATTGATCACAAACCCTAATTCAATTGGGTTAGAGTAAACCTTTGAAAATCATGAAGAAGAGGAAGGGCCCATTGGAGGAAAAGACTCCTATCATACCTCAAAGCAATCCACAAGAAATTGGAGAATATTGAAGGTCTTCAATGGATGATTCAAGCTCCTTCTTCTTCCTTGAGAGTTGAGAGAGTTTCTTTTTAGAGAGAGAAATATTTGAGAGAGGAGAGTTTTGGAATGAATTAGAATGAAAGGAATTAGGCTTAGAAAGTATTTATAGGTCTTAGATTAAGGGTATAACCGACTTAGCTTAATAGGTAAACAATTTAGGAAAAGACCAAAAAGCCCTTAATTAAAAACTGTCGGGGCCAATCGACGGACAGGATCTACGGTCCGTACATCAATTGACGGACCGTCCTGTTCTTCCGTCAATTGATTCAGAAAGTTCATTTTGGGCTGAAAATTTAGCTAAGTCTGGAAGGCATCTACGGAACCCATCTACGGCCCGCCAACTGGACTACGAACCGTCCTGCTGTTCCGTAGGTCAAGGTTCAGAAACTTGGAAATCCTGAAATTTTACAGTGCCATTGACTGTTTCCACCTACGGCCCGTAGGTAGCCTCCTTAGGTCATTGTCTTCAAGTGAGTTCTGCATTTTAAAATCCTTTGGAAGCTTGGGGTGTTACATTATCATGCGAATCAAAATTAGAATTCATCGATAACTTAGGAATCAGAGTGCTACTATCCAATATACAAATACATCTCGTAAAAGTCAAAATATTTAATGATAAATATGTTCCTTTTTAAGAAACAAAAGGAAAAAAATTGTCATTTTATATTAGAAAGGAAAAAAAGGCTTTGAAAATCACTTTTCATGGTTAATGTGGGCCCAATGTGTGGACCAAATACCCATAAACCGTGTATGGTATAAAAGCCCAAATTTGACCCATCTACTTTGTAAAGGATGTGGGCCCATAAACGGTTCATGGGTCCCGTTGGATCGTTAATCTAGAGTAAGTAAGTCGTATGCGATATAAGTATAGTTTAACTTATTATAACCGACAAACGTCATAATAAAGTTGAAGATATTCCTATATATTGTTAATTAGAGGTCTTGAGTTTAACTCTCGAGTATAAACTCGTTTTTGTTAAAGAACATTTTATCCTCAATGTGAAATTTTTCGACGCGAATATGAATTCATGGACATAGTCGAGCCTTGATATGGTAGCTGAATACTAGATGAGAAACCAATAAAACATATTAAGATGTCTAAGACTTGTTTATATTAGTTTTAAAAGTCAGTCTTTCTTTATTAAACTTATGTGTATTCAAATAGAATATGAATTCATGGACATAGTCAATCCATGATATGGTAGCTGAATACTAGATGATAAACCAATAAAACATAGTAAGATATCTAAAACTCATTTATATTAGTTTTAAAAGTCAGTCTTTCTTTATTAAATTTATCATGTCTCCTTCTTACAAAGAGGGAACTACCAAGTATATAACCTTATAGAGTTGTGTTTTTAAAAGAAATCTACTTTGTAAAAGGTGTGGGCCCATGAATGGTTCAGAGGACGGTTAGTGGGTCCCATTGGATCGTAAATCTAGATTGATTAAGTTGTATACGGTATAAGTGTAGGTTTAACTTATTATAACCGACAAATGTCATAATGAAGTTGTAGATATTCCAATATATCCTTAATTAGAGATTTTGAGTTCAAGTCTTGAGTATGAACTCGTCTTTGTTAAAGAACGCTTTACCCTCAGCACGAATTTAAATATACAAATATAGTCGGACTTGATACGACAATTGAACATTGGGCGAGAAACCAAAAATATATATTATAACACGTTATTGTTTTAGTTTTCACATTTTCAATCAACACCTACTTATGATTGATTTTAAAGTAATCAGATAATAGTGAATTTCAAAACCCTTGATAAAAATATATTAAAAATACACATCTTATTACAATTTATATATCACACATTTCTTTTTAGCATGTCCTTATAAACACACCACCCTTCTATTTTTAGAAACACTTTAAATTTAAAGTAATGTCAACCTTAATGAAATAATTTATCACGACATAAATGTCTAAGACTTATTTTAGATTAGTTTTAAAAGTCTGTCTTTCTTTGTTAAACTTTATGTATATTCAAATGGTGTCACATGAATTGAAACAAATAGAGTATTACAAAGAGGTAAAAGCGATTTCAAAATTTATAAATTTTGATCATAACTTCTTCTTTTTTGTTTACTGATTTTTAAATAAATTAATTATATATATTAGGCGGATATCTTACAAAAAAAATAAAGTTAAATTAAAGCTATTGAATTCTATCGATTCCGTAAATTTTGTTACGACCCCTTCTTACAAAGAGGGAACTAGTATATAACCTTATAGGCTTGTGGTTTGGAAAAAATAAAGGAAAATGTTTTGTTGAAAAATAAGTGGATTTCTTACTTATCTTTTAGTGTTTAATAAGTAAGTAAAAAATATTATTTCAAAAATATTTATATATAATTTAACAAAGTACTATATGGGAGGGATGAAATGGAGAACTAGGATTCGCAGGTGGCAAAGGGGTGGGATGGTCAACGGGTGGGTTTTGGGGATATCAGAATATTTTCTAAAATATTTTTGATCCAAGAAATGAGAAAATTGGAAAATATTTTCCTCCATATTCCAAATACATTTTAACGAGAGAGACTTTTCTAGCAAGTATTTTTAATTGGTCAAACAAACAAAGAGCTTGTAAAGCAAGTTCTTGAAAATTTCTATCTATAGAAAATGCAAAGTAAAAGTGGACAAACTTACAAGAAAAGGACGGCCACCAATACATAAGTAACATTTTTTTTAAAAAAAAAATAATAATATAAGTTTACACTTTCTAACCTTTTTCCTATTAGGTCATGAACAACCAAGCATTGTACTATATATTATTCAATTATTTTTTCTTCTTCCATGATTAATTATATTAAAAAATTTATTTTGGTTGGTATTGCACATATAGAACTTCAATAGATTTACCCACTATGGGTGAAAATTGAAAAAAAGAAAAGAGTAAAAAAGCCCTCCCCTATGCAATTCACTAAAACAACAATTTATGAACTCTCACCCTATAAAAAGTTTACCTACTAGCAAATACACTAAATTATTAGGAATAGATAATGATAAGGGGTTGAAAGGGAAACGTAGGCGTAACTGATAAAGTTGTTATCATGTGGTTAGAAGGTTACGAGTTTGAGTCGTGGAAACAATCTTTTGCATGCATACAATAGATGTGGTATAATCCTTTCTCAAACCCCGCAACTATTATGACCTTCTTCGAATCCTACACATAGTAGATGCTTAATGCACCGGATTAACTTTTGTTAAGATAAGGATTAGGGGTTGTTGATTAGCAACTAGCCCATGTGAAGTCTAATATTGCAAATTATTAATTTATTTATTAGGCTAATACTTGTTAATCCTTTCTCAAACCCCGCAACGTTAAATAGAACCTAAGTATTTATTGAAATTAGGTTGTGATGGGGAGACACTTTTTCACAAGTTGCAAATAACACATTGGTTTATTCCTCTTTTTGTAACTAGTTGACTTTGTGTTGTCTTCTACTTATTTTTTTGGACCTTTTTATACTATTTTGAATGATGGAAAGTCAAATCATATTCATATCGGACAAATCAAAATTTAAAGTTTTTGAATTTCTACATAACCTCAAGTAATAATTAGATTTATAGTTAAATATATGTGAATGTTTTAACTCAGTGAGAGCATAAAAAGTTATATCACGATTGCGAAAGAGTATACAAGGAGAGTTAACCTCTATTGTGACTATTTGCAAGAGTAAGGAGGCAGACGAGAATTAGGCATAGATGTTGTAGGATTGCGCTTATTCCCATTATCACTAATAAGAGAAGCAACTCTTTTGCTATCTGAGCTCCCGTATAACTCAATCACTACATGGAGAGAATTACATGAGGCGTTCAGAGAAAAGTACTTTCCCCCATCCAAGAAGTTACAACTGAAAGATAATTAACAAGAGATACAAAGTAATAGTTTAAAGGGTAAAATATGTACATATTTAAAATATTCAATTAAGATGAAAGAATCGATCATCTATTATCCAAAACTGAATGAAGTCCTTCATTTTTAACGCAAACTCGTAAAATGAAATATCTTTTCATTAGGGGCCAACATAAAAACCCAAGAAAAATAAAAAAATTCATACCGAACCAAATTAATTCAGTTCTTCGATTTTTCGCCGGTTTCAATTTTAATTTTTTAAAAGTGTTGGGCTTTGCCAAAGTCTAACACCCTTAAAGCCCAAGTATTCAATTCCTAATATTCTAGCCCATACCCGTTAGGGCTAACCACATTTGAACAAATTAGGTCATAAACTATTTCCCCTTCCCAATTTTCTCTTTCTTCTCTCTGTGCAAGTAGAGCTGCAGTAATTGGGGGAGAAATTCAACTCGAAATTGAGTGATTCGCGATAACTGGTAAGTCTTTATATCTTTCTCCAATTTTCAAGCTAAATTTTGATGTAATTTTCAGCGAAAGTGATAACTTTTTGTGTAATTTGCTAGAGCTTTGAATTTGGGTTTGAATTTGTCTCTATCTAGGTTTAGAAGTGATAAAAGATGCAGCATGATGAGGTAACATGGCAAGTTATCGGGCACAAGCATTGCAGTTTCATGGCCAAGTGAGTTCTTTTTTAATTTTTGAGTTTCACTTCATATGCTATCTGTTAGAGGTTTTTATTTGATTTTTTTTATTGCTGCAATATTTACAGGATTGAGACTGGGATATTTTGTCGAAACCCATATAATGTAACTGGGATTTGCAACCGTAGCTCATGTCCTTTGGCTAATAGCCGGTACGCCACCATTCGGGATCATGATGGTACTGATTTGCTGCTTATTTTAGTGTATTCTTGAAATGATATAAAGATGTTATAGCTTTTGTTTAAATAAAAGAACCCACTGCTTTTTTCAAGTTTCAGGTAAAAAAGGAGTAAGAAAAGGCAATTAAAAATATGTAAATGGTTGTCATTGGAATCCTAAGTAATGCAGGATATGAGTTAATGTTTGGCCATTTGTATATAAGATTTTTTTTTAATTTATGTAATCTCATTAAATGAATAACTTGGCTGCAACAAGGCAATGTGGTCTTGAGTTATGAATCATGACATTTAGCTCAACTCATATAGTGTTGAGTCTTTATTTGAAAATAGATGGTTCACATCTATTTAGTGTGAAGCCGTGAACTTATCTTCCTTAGTTAATATCCTTTCTTTGTCATCGTGGAGTGACCACAAAGTTATCGAAGGCAAAAACGAATGCCTTCTCGAGGTAATATTGATAACATCAGTAATGTCTTCTATACCAAACCCATGAAGGCACAACAACTTTGGCAAAGGTTTATAGGTCAAAGAAGAGGAAGAAAAACATCTACCATTTTCTCCAAGACAAGGAAATACTAGGATTTTGCTTGTTGGGTTGTTGTAAATTGAAGGGTTTTGTTTGGTGGAGAAACTTAAAGAAACAGCAGATGGGTAGCCCCAATTCTGCAATAACAACATGTTCCTAAGAGGAGAAGTTTCCCCTTTTGGCTGTGTCCTGTGCTTACTTTGCTCCAACCAAATGAACTACACAAAAGTGATGGAGTTTGTGTGAATTTACTTGTACAACCCTGTTCATTCTTTTTTTTTTAATTATTATTATTATTTATTTTTGAGAGAAGTATCAAAAACACCACTAAACTTGGCGTAAATTATTAGTTTCATCCCTGAACTATTGACAGTCTTAAAAACACCCCTCTACTTGACTAACTAAACTTAGATACACCCCCGATACACTCCCGATATGACACATGACATAGCAAGTGGTCTCAAATTCTTGTAGGAGCATGGGGTTCTTAATAAAAACCGAGAGAAGTGTTGAAAACATCCCTAAAGGTGAAGAGAATTTAGGGGTGTATTTCACTAATGTTGCAAGATCAGGGGTGTATTTAGCTTCAATTAGTCAAGTAAAGGGGTGTTTTTAATGCTGTCAATAGTTCGGAGATGAAACTAATAATTTGCGCCAAGTTTTGGGGTGTTTTCGATACTTCTCTCTTTATTTTTTTCTTTTGCTTTTTCTTCTTTTTATTATTCACAATTTTTGTTTTAGTTTCCCCTTAACTTTTTATTTGTTCAATGTCTAGGATTTTTCAGAAGAAGGTGTCATTTGTTTGATGAGAAATAAAAAAGAATATCAAAAATTCGAGTGGCTGCAGCTGAAGCAGCTACTGTTTTGTTAGCCAGAATTGCTCGTTATCTATATTAGTTGGAGGAAAGAGATATATTATGGAATTAGTGAAGATGTTAGTGAAGACATTAGAGTTACAAAAAGAAATATCTAAAGAGGGAAAGTAAAAAAAAAATCATTTTGTAGAATTAAATTTATTTCTTTTTATTTTCTATACAATATTCAATATCCTCTTTACGACCTCATTAATCTAAATTCGTATGAAAGGTCTCATTTAAGAAAACACTATTGAATTTATGGCTCTGAGAAGTCTAGAGACTAAAATAATTCCAAGTCTATCAACCTTATTAAGACTCGTTCCACCTTGGTAGGTGAAGATGCTAATGTAGATTAAGGAATTGATATTATCTTAGTTGGACACCAGAAAAATGTTTGTAATACTAGAAAATAGACTTATTTACTGTTAAACGACAATTTTATTATTAAAATTTAAACTCGAATTTTTTTATTAAAGAATGTGCCATACTTATTTGGCTTATTTTTAATAATTCATATTACATAAAACATTAAATTAAGTATACAAGAGAAAAAAGTCAGAAATTTTTGGATCACAATAATAAAAGTAATCAAAATTTGCATCTAAGATCTTCAATAAAAAAAAAGTCCAACACTTTCCCATCTTTGAAAAGAGGAAAAAAAGAAAGCTTTTTCCTCATTTTCTCTGCAATTACACCATGACAGCTCCTGAAATTCCTTCTTCATCACAACCCCTTCTTGAAAATGAAGAAAAACCCACTACCCCTACCCCCACCCCCACCCCCACCAAAAACTCCAAGAAATTAGCTCTTATACCACTTATTTTTATCATCTTTTTTGAGGTATCTGGTGGCCCTTATGGTGCAGAAGCAGCAATTGGGGCAGCTGGACCTCTTCTTGCAATTCTTGGTTTTCTGATTTTTCCATTTATTTGGAGTGTTCCTGAAGCTCTTGTAACTGCTGAACTTGCCACTACTTTCCCAGGTAATGGGGGTTTTGTCATTTGGGCTGATAAAGCTTTTGGACCCTTTTGGGGTTCTTTAATGGGTTCTTGGAAATTACTTAGTGCTGTTTGTAACTTAGCTTCTTACCCTGTTCTTTGTTTAGATTACATTAAATTGATTTTCCCAATTCTTGATTCTGGTTTACCTAGATATATTGCTATTTTCTTCATATCTATGTTCTTGTCTTTCTTGAATTACTTAGGTTTGTCAATTGTTGGTTACACTGCTGTTGTTCTTGGTGTGCTTTCCCTTTGCCCCTTTTGGTTGATTACATTGTTTTCAATTCCAAAGATTGATCCTAGTAGATGGTTGAGTTTAGGCCAAAAGGGTGTTAAAAAAGATTGGAACTTGTTCTTTAATACCCTTTTTTGGAACTTGAATTTTTGGGATAATGCTAGTACTTTAGCTGGTGAAGTTGAAAAACCTCAAAAGACTTTTCCTAAAGCACTTTTTTCAGCTGGGATTGTTACTTGTATTAGTTATGTGTTCCCACTTTTGGGTACTAGTGGTGCTGTTCCTTTGGAACAAGGTGAGTGGACTGGTGGCTATTTTGCTACTTTGGCTTCTATGATTGCTGGAAATTGGTTGAAGTATTGGATGGAACTTGGGATTGTTCTGTCTGTGATTGGTTTGTATGAGGCTCAGTTGAGTAGTTGTGCTTACCAAATTCTTGGAATGGCTGAGATGGGGTTGTTGCCTCGGGTTTTCGGTGTAAGATCAGAATGGTTCAACACACCTTGGGTTGGGATTCTTGTACCAACATTAGTAGCATTGGTTGTGTCCTACATGACATTCACAGACATTGTGTCATCTGTGAATTTCTTGTATAGTCTCGGGATGCTGCTTGAGTTTGCGTCGTTTTTGTGGTTGAGGAGGAAAATGCCTAAAGCTAAGAGGCCGTATCGAGTGCCATTGTCAATGCCAGGACTGGTGGTGATGTGCTTTGTTCCGTCTTGTTTTCTGGTTTATGTTATGGTTGTTGCTCATAGGACCGTGTATATAGTCAGTGCCTTGCTCACTGTTTTCGCCATTGCTTGGTACTTCTTCATGGAGTTTTGTAAAACCAAGATGTGGTTTGATTTTGAAATTGTTGATCAAGACAAAGTTGATGATGAGGTTTTTTGATCCATCGAGTTCCAAACTATGCACCAGCCGACTCTCGAGGATTTCTTGATATGAAATAAAGAATTGTAAGTTTGATTTATTTATCATTTGTGACGTCTTTTTCGTATTGTAAAGTATTGGGAACATGAGTAATGTGATTCTTTGAACACATCTTGGATTGGAATTCTTGTACCAATATATACTAGTAGCATTGGTTGTATCCTTCTTGATGTTTGCAGACATCGTGTTGTTTGTGAGTTTCTTGTATAGTCTCGGAATGATGCTAGAGTTCGGGTTGTTTTTGTGGTTGAGGAGGAAATGCCTAACGCTAAGAGGTCGTATCAAGTGCCATTGTCAATGCCAGGGTTGGTGGTGATGTGCTTCGTTCCGTCTTGTATTTTCTAGTTTATGTTATGGTTGGTACTTCTTCATGTGGTTCTCTAAAACCAAGATGTGGTTTGGTTTTCGAGGTTCTCAAGACATGGTTGATGATGAGATTTTTTTAATCCATCGAGTTTCGAACTGTGCACCGCTAGCCCTTGAAGATTTTTTCTTGATATAAAAATAAATAAATTGTTAGTTTAATTTATGTATTATTTATTATGTCTTTGCTTAGTGTAAAGTAGTGGGAACATGTAAAATGTAATTGTTTCTTAATTTGAGTTGAAGATTTGCCTGTTGACTTGTCTCCAATTATTGCTTAAAATATTTAATGTAATGCTAAAAGATATTGAAGTCCTATATTTTCATGAAATTGTAAATTGACCCCTTTTCTTTCTTTCTTTTGACACTATTATTGGAAAAGTATTAAAAAAACATACATGGGAGTAAGTACTAGCCACTTTTCAGTCTGATCAATTGATAGATTATTTCTTGATTTTCAAATCAGACAAGTAATGTCCAATGAAGGGATGACAAGTTTTCGAAGAAAGGATGCAAGTTGTACTATAGACGAATTACATATCAGAATGATAGATAAAATTGAAGAACTTTATACCATAGGATATATAATTCACATGGTAATCACACTTTTCAATATATATTATTAATACCACCTTAAATAATGATGTTGACAAATCTTAAAAACGTTGAGTCTCAAAAAATATATTTCACGTGTAACAACACGGGCAAGTCTCATACATGACAAATATAATAATTCAAAAATAAAAAGCCATTAACCATCCCTTCCCCCACCAAAAATTAAATAAAAAAAGAATCAACAACATGTTTCAATTCAATTTTTTGCTACCTACCAATTTTTCAAACTCTATATACAAGAAGTGTTACACTATAAGGCCATCATTATTCACCCGCCACCACCATTCTCCTCCGTCCACCGCCGCGAAAATGGAAGTAAAAATCGAGGAAACAACCGTAATTCGCCCGTCAATGCCCCCTTTCACTGACGACCACGTCCTCTCTCTCATCTGCCCTTGTCCACTACTACCACTAC
Source organism: Solanum appendiculatum (assembly GCA_018342035.1). NCBI lineage: Eukaryota > Viridiplantae > Streptophyta > Magnoliopsida > Solanales > Solanaceae > Solanum > Solanum appendiculatum. The sequence continues at coordinate 272,753 of JAGDQO010000067.1, read as the reverse complement.
ACGGGTAGCCTCGTTCGTCGTGAACACGACGAACGGTTGGAACTCCACTGCCAAGCTAGCAGTGGGGTCCTGGTTACACGTGCCGTGGTGGATTGTACCTTGAGTGGAATTAAATACCTTGATGATTACCATGATGTGAATTTCATCGAAAAATTGGTACCCGACCCGAAAGGGGAAGATGTTTTGACCCGACCCTTTATTCTCCAAGTGACCTGGTTTGAGTGTGGCGGGTGGGTTCTTGGAGCCGCGATACATCACTCGTTATGTGATGGACTCGGGGCAACCCATTTTTTCAATGCGATGGCGGAGCTCGCTCATGGGGCGGGTCGGGTCAAATTCGAACCGGTCTGGGACCGATCGAGTTTGCTAGGACCCAGGAACCTGCCTCGAGTCGAGTTCCCATTTCATGAGTTCCTTAGTTTGAAATAAAACTCTTTGCCTTATATCGAACCGAGTAAACCGGCGGTTCGAGAGTGTTTTAAAGTGAAGGATGAGTGGTTGAACCGGCTTAAGGGTTTTTTACATGAACAATCCGGCTCAAATTATACTACTTTTGAAGCATTAGGAGCTTTTATATGGAGAGCAAGGTATATATATATTCTTGACTCTTAAAAATTATCGGTTCGAAATTTTTTTATTTGCTATAATAAAATTTTGTTATATAAAGTGATTATTATATATCTGACTGTATAAGATCGATATGAATACAGGGTGAAGGCTAGTAAAATTCCAAGTGAGGAAAAAGTGAAATTTGCATATGCAACAAATATAAGAAGAATAATAATACCAAAATTGCCCTTTGGCTATTGGGGAAATGGATGTGTCCCAATATATGTTCAATTTCTTGCAAAAGAACTTGTAAATCAACCACTGTCAAAAACTGCAGATTCAATCAAGAAGAGTAAATTCTACACGACCGATGAATACGTAAGATTGTTCATCGATTTCCAGGAGCTGCATTACCATGAAGGGATTACGGCAGGTCATTTTTAGCATTGAATTCGTTGTACTTTTGAGATTGTAGGTTCGAAATTTTAATATTTGTTGAAAGGAGAAATTGTACTTTTAGTCCCTCAAATATCGATGAATTGATATTTTGGTCCTTGTGATATATATCTGTCTAAGTAACTTAACCTTTAAATAATTGAAATAAAATTTTCTAACCCTTGCAAATCTTCTCGAATTATCAATCATTATTACATCATTTCGTTAATTACTAATGCTTTATGTTGAATTTGATATTGTTGCTTCATATTATATTGATCTAAGATAGTACTTGTTTCCTATATCTATATTTTTCTTAAAAAAATTAAGACCAAAAGCTCACATTTTAATTTGTTGAAGGTTAAATGTCTTAGAGCCTTAGACATACTATCACAAGGACTAAAATCAAAATTTACGATAATTGAGAGCCCAAATTTTAATTTAAAATATTAATTAAAACTCTGAATCCGCTACTGATATTTACAGCGATTGTTGCTAATATTGAGTTCGGTTGAATTCGATAACTAAATTCCGATTTTGCCACTAGTACCTACATTAGTTGTTAAATCCGTTAGCTAAATTCTAAATCCGTCTCAGGTAACCATGTGAGTGGTTTCACTGATTGGAGACATTCGGGACATGCAACTGTTGATTTTGGATGGGGTGGTCCAGTGAATGTTTTTCCACTTTCAAGGCACTTAGTTGGGAGTATTGAGCCTTGTTTTTTCTTGCCTTGTTCTTCTACTAATGAAGGGGAAAAAAATGGATTTAAAGTTTTGGTATATTTGCAAGAAGAAGCAATGGTTGATTTCAAAAAAGAGATGGAGAAATTGGAACATATTGGTCTTTCTTGATTTTAGTAATTTGAGTGTTTTTTTGGTGGGTGGGTGGGTGGGTGGGGGGAGTAGAAGGTTGCATGAAAAGACAAAAATAATTAACAATTTATAAAGTCAAGATCAACAGAAACCCTGAACAAAGGCTAAGGGAATTAGTTATGTGATTCTATTTTATAATTGTAAGGTTGTAAGAGAAATGAAGAGTTGTCATCAAATAAAAGAAATAAAATTATGACAATTAAGATGAGTTTAATTTTGTTTTTAACTATGATACAAACATTTATTGTTGCCTCTTCATTTAAAAAAGAAAAGAAAAGAGATTTAGCATTTTCTTCCTCAAGCAGAAGTTCATATGTTTACAAGCTAAGAAAAAGAGGAGAATTTATATTTTATGCATCAACAACGTAAAATAATATTTATATATTCATATTAGTTATAGAGAAAAGACATAAAAATCCCCTGAACTTGGCAGGACAATTTACTTTAGCACTTTAACTACACGAGCGTTTAAATACACCCTTAACATTTTTGAAGTGAATTTAATCCCACCCTAATAGTACAATACCAGTCTCACGCTGGGAAGTGCACTACACACACACCTCATCAGCACTACATCAATGCCACATCAACGCCACAGCAGATCCACATAAGAAATTATACTTAAATTAAAAAAAGGGAAATGCTCTTGCTGATACATAAGACAATAATCTTCTTTCTCCACACTATACAAATCAATGGTGGATACGTATAGATTGAAAAATAAGTCAATGCTTAAGCGAGAATCTGATGAATGCATGCTTGTTTGACATCTTGATAACCCTAGCTCTCGGGGAATCACCAGTAGAAGAAGAATTTGGTGATTTTTTTTTTCACCATAATCCAAAAATATAAAAGGAATTAACTTGAATTTTTGGTTGTCCTTATTGAAAAAAATTAGCTTCAATTTTAATTTTAGCTGCCATTGTTGAAAAAAATAACTTCAATTTGGAGACAATGGTGATAAAGTTCGATGATTTCTAATGTATCTTCAGTCTATATAAGAAAAAAATTGAAAAAAAGATTAAAAAAAAGATGAAGGTACAGAAAAAAAATGGGAGAAGAGATGGTAGGAGAAGAAGAAACGACTTGGAGTGGGGGGTTTGAAGGAAGAGGAAAAGTGTGTGGGTGTGTTGAGGGGGATGGTGGCTTGAAGAAGGAGAGGTGGGATGGGGTGGGTGTGTGGGGTATCTTGAAGAAGGAAAAAGAGGGTGGGTGGCTGCGAAGAAGAAGGGGAAGGGGTAGGCGTTTTTTTTTTTTTTTTTTTTTTAATATCTATATAAATGGATCACTTTTTTTTAAAAAAAATTTATATATGCGCGTTTAATTTTTTTTTTTGCCACGTCAGTTTTTCGGGTGGAATTAAATTCACTTGAAAGATGTTAAGCGGGGTATTTAAACACCCGAATAGTTAAAGTGCTAAAGTAAGTTGTCCTGCCAAGTTCAGAAGTGTTTTTATGTCTTTTCGTAATAACATGTAAAATTTTATGGTTGTACATTAATTCGCAACCTGATAGAAATGATACTATAACTAATGTTAAACTTCAGCTTGTACACATGTATGACTTGAAATATCGACTGATATATGAAAGTAAAAAATATATTGGATGTCATTATGATATATATCAATAATTACACTTCTCGTGCAAGATGAAATCGGAGAACTCTACGTGAAAAAGTTCAAGATTGATGCATGGATTCGTGTCCCCCTGATTAAAGGAGTTCTAGTAATTAACATTGGCGATGCATGAGCCATGTTTTAAAAAGAGTTCTTACATGATCTTTTCGAAAAACTTCCTATATAAGTTTATCCGAAGTATATTTTTCTAGCTTTTTAAAAAAAATGAAAAATCATTAAAGGAAAAAGAAGCCAGAATCGAATTCTTCTATTAATTCTTTTTCAATTTGAAATTATAGCCAATCGGTTTAATCCTTCTAGAGACATTGATGATCTTACCTAAAATTCTATCAATTTTAATTTTGAAAAAAACTTCTTTTTGCGAAGCCACTGTCATAGGAACTACTAATATTATCTTATAAGCTATATAGGCATTTAAAAACGAATCATGTTTGTTTATTTGATTGAGTATATCAATTAAACAAACTATATTATTTCATGTCCTTCCCAAATATTTACCATCTTTTCAATATAATATGTAGTAGAAAAATGTCTTACAATCATTTGGAAATTAAAATTAAAATCAATAGTTCGTTCTAATTGAACCCTTTTATCGGTCCATTGACTAGAATCCTATATATTTTTAAGAATGCGATTATCACCATTTATTTAAAAGGAAAGAATTCAGTTGATTAGATCAAAAGGAGGTTGATACAATGAGCCAAAATGTTGAAGATCTCAACATCTTACATAAATATAAAAAAATACATATTATAAATTATTAGTACAAAAGATCACACAACAAGAAAAATCGACCCTTTGGGAAAACACACATAAAATTTTTGCAGTTGAAATGGAATTGCTCCAATTAGGAGGAAGAAAAGGATTTAAGAGTAAAAAAAATGGTGAAATGGTTGAGGTGAATTGTTTGATCAATATTTCTAGTAGACTGATGGTGGTGGTGATGGTGAGTAGTATGATGATGATTGTTCATAGGACTTCGGTGGAGGAGGAGGGGATTTGTATGAAGGTGTAGATTCTTCGTGGTATGGTGGAGGGGGAGGGGATTTATAGGAAGGTGTAGATTCTTCGTAGTATGGTGGAGGGGGAGGAGATTTATAGGAAGGGGTAGATTCTTCATAGTATGGTGGAGGGGGAGGGGATTTATAGGAAGGGGTAGATTCTTCGTAGTATGGGGGAGGGGGAGGAGATTTATAGGAAGGGGTAGAATCTTTGTAGTATGGTGGAGGGGGAGGGGAGTTGTAGTAAGAAGGTGATTTCTCATAATAAGTTGGTGGTGGCGGTGGAGGAGATTTGTAATAAACTGGTGACTTGTAATATTTTGATGGTGATGGTGATTTATAATTATTAGAAGGAGTAGGTGATTTGTAATATTTTGACGGAGTAGGCGACTTGTAGTACTTTGCAGGCGATGGAGATTTGTAGTACTTTGCAGGTGATGGTGACTTGTAATAGTACTTTGAAGGAGTTGGCGATTTGTAGTACTTGTTTGAAGGGGCAGGTGCCTTGTAGTACTTCTTTGAAGGAGCTGGTGACTTGTAATACTTCACTGCCACCGGTGCCTTGTAATAGTGTTTTGAAGGAGCAGGTGAGTTGTAATACTTCGCAACAACAGGTGTCTTGTAATAGTGTTTAGAAGGAGCATGTGACTTGTAATACTTCACAACAACAGGTGACTTGTAATAGTGGTTAGAAGGAGCATGTGACTTGTAATACTTCGCAACAACAGGTGCCTTGTAGTAGTGTTTTGAAGGAACATGAGACTTGTAATAATAATGCGATGGAGAATGTTCAACATGTTTTTCCGGTTTCTTATAGTATGGAGATGGTGATTTGTAAGATGGTGAATGAGAAGTATAGTCATAAGAGTAGTCAGCAACAACAGTGCTAGCTACAAAGCAAAATGCCAAAGCAAATGCAAGTAGAGGCCATTGCCCCAAATTTCCAAAGCTTCTCATTTTGATTTTTGGAGAAAAAAGATAGAAAACTAAGACTTGTGTTGCATAGTTTTGTTGGGATTTTTAGTTTTTATAGTAGCAAAGTAACATACTTCTTGAGATTAATTAATGTAATGGTTTCATGGTTAGCCACTAAGATCATAGCAAAGTCTAAATAAAGATTAGTTTAATATAATTAGTGGCAAGCATTAGTTCTTTTGGTGATTGAAAAAATAATTTGCAAGTGGGCTAATTTAGAAAGAATATATATAAGTTGACTTGTATATTGGACATGAAATTCAAAAACAATGAGGCAAAAAGATTCAATGTCTATAATCACTATGACAAAGCCAGTTTTTAACAGTAATAAATATGTATATTAACAAAGAGTGTTAAAGTCTTTACAGACATTAGTTAATAGTCATTAGATTCAATGACGCTATAAGTTTTAGCAACATTTATAAAAGTGCTAAAATATGATTGTCACTAATAATTACCTCTAAAAAAATATATTTAACAACAACTAAGCTATTATCATTAATTAATTACCGCTAAAAAAACAGAATCAAATCCTCCTACATGCCTAATTTCCTTTATGGTTAAATAAATACTTATACATAAGTAGTAATTTTCATTTGAAGAGTACGTTTATGGAACATTTTAATTGTGTAAATTTTATTTCAAAGAGAAGTAAAAGAAGCTAATATGTGAATTTACTGTGAAAATTTTGAAAAGTGACCTTCATTTTATTAATTTTCTTTGGAATGAAAATGGACTAATGGACCTAAGATCATGCTAAAAGACGGAGTCAATGGACAACAAATGAATATCATAACTTTACTATTTTAATAAACATTTAAATTGAGCTTGATGATTTCATCGGAACAAACTCTCATTCTTTTGTTAAAAGTTGAGGAGGAGACAAGAAGTAAAGTGATTCTTGTTTGTGTAGAGAAAGCGAAGTGAGAATATTCTTCTTTTTTTTGTTTTGTTTTGTAATAGAAAGGGAAAGTTGTGTGTGGGTTGTTAAGGGAGTCAAAAAGACCTCTTTGTCTATAATAAGGTATCACACAAAATGCATGTGTTATATACAAGTGGTAGAATTTTGTGTTGTTGTATTTTCATTTGAATTGAGAATGCAAATTATTAATAGTTTCTTGCATTATTTGTGTGACATATTGAATGTGCATATGTGATTGACAACTTTAAAGATTGTTATCTCGTTAACAATCTTCCTTTTGTTACAGTGAGGTAAGGTTCGTGTCCCCTCCTTTTGAATGCTTTTTAATGGAAATAGACATGGAAACTTCAAAAAAAAGAAAGATTGACAACTTTAAAGTGATTGAAAATAACTAGCGATAACTGGTAATAAATTTTTCTTTGCTTAATTTGTGCTATATATACCTTATCATAATTATTGAATAGACACATAAAGCAAACATTTCTTGATTTCTTCTCCACCAACCTAAGTAGTTTTTATAATTTTAGTGAAAAAATGGGTTGTGTAGAACTTGTATGTTTTATGCTATATACCTTTCTCTGTCAAGTTACTTTCTCGTCATCCTTACCTCATTTATGCCCCAAAGATCAAGCTTTTTCTCTTCTACAATTCAAGCACACATTTACCATTAATCCTAATGCTTCTGATCATTGTTACGACATAAAAGACCAAGAGATTCAATCATATCCAAGAACTCTTTTGTGGAATAAGATCACAGATTGTTGTTCATGGGATGGAGTTCATTGTGACGAGACAACAGGACTAGTAATTGAGCTTGATCTCCGTTGTAGCCAACTTCAAGGCAAGTTCCATTCCAACAGTAGCCTCTTTCAACTCTTTACTCTCAAAAGACTTGATTTGTCTTATAATAATTTCTTTGGATCGCTCATTTCACCTAAATTTGGTGACTTCTCTAGTTTGACACATCTTGATTTGTCGGGTTCAAGTTTTGAAGGTCTAATCCCAGCTGAAATATCTCACCTTTCTAAATTACATGTTCTTCGTATATGGACCACCACCTATGGTCTATATGATCTTAGTCTTGGGCCTCACAATTTTGAACTGCTCCTAAAGAACTTTACCCAATTAAGAGAGCTAGACCTTAACTCTGTGAAAATCTCTTTGAGCATTTCTCTAAATTTCTCTTTTTATTTAACAACTCTACGGCTTTCATACACACAGTTACGTGGGTATTTCCCGAAAGAGTTTTCCACCTTTCCGATTTAGAATTCCTTGATTTATCATATAATCCCCAGCTCACTGTTAGGTTTCCCACAACCAAATGGAATAGTAGTGCATCACTCATGAAGTTATATCTCGGAGGTTTGAATTTTACTGGTAGAATACCTGAATCATTTAGCCATCTAACTTCATTGCTTGGCTTGGACATGAGTGATTCTAATCTGTCAGGGCCAATTCCAAAACCTCTATGGAATCTCACCAACATAGAGTTTTTGTGCCTTGGTTTTAACTATCTTGAAGGACTAATTTCCCAGTACTTGAGATTTGGAAAGCTCAGAGACTTATCACTTCGAAATAACAACTTTGATGGCCAACTTGAGTTTTTATCCTTTAACAGAAGTTGGACGCAACTTGAATGGCTAGATTTTCGGTCCAATTACCTAACTGGCCCAATTCCATCTAACGTAAGTGGACTGCAAAACCTACAATCACTATACTTGTCATCAAACCACTTGAATGTGACTATACCTTCCTGGATATTCTCCCTTCCTTCACTGGAAGTGTAAGACTTGAGCAATAACACTTTCAGTGGAAAAAATTCCGGAGTTCAAGTCCAAAACATTAGGTATCCTTACTTTGTAATAAAAAACAGCTGGAAGGTCCTATTGCTTCAACTATCTGCAATCTAAAAACATTGTTTCTACTATATTTGAGAAGTAATAATTTGGAAGAAACAATCCCACAATGTTTGGGTGAGATGAGTGCAGTTGAGATTTTGGATTTAAGCAATAATAGTCTTAGTGGGACAATTAATACAACTTTTAGTATTGGAAACCGACTCAGGGTCATTAGCTTACATGGGAATAAGCTAGAGAGGAAAGTTCCACGAACTTTGATCAATTGTCAAAAATTGGAACTTCTTGATTTAGGTAACAATGAGTTGAATGACACATTTCCAAAATGGTTGGGAGACCTACCTAATTTGCAGGTTTTAAACTTTAGATCAAATAAGTTCTATAGCCCTATAAGGACTGACAACTTGTTTGCTCAAATTCGAGTCATAGATCTCTCATCCAATGGATTTAGTGGAGATTTACCGGCGAGCCTTTTTGAGAATTTTCAAGTCATGAAAATAATTGGTGAGAACAGTGAAACCCGAGAGTATGTGGCAGATACATATTCTTATTATTACAAAAATTCTTTGATAGTGACAACAAAGGGATTGAATCATGAACTTCCTCGAGTTTTGACTACACAAATAATTATCGATCTCTCAATGAATAGATTTAAAGGTCATATTCCAAGCATTATTGGTGATCTCATTGGACTTCGTGTGTTGAACTTATCTCATAATGTCTTGGAAGGTCATATACCAGAATCACTGCAACATTTATCTGTTCTTGAATCATTGGATCTCTCATCTAACAACATTGTCGGTGAAATCCCACAACAACTTGCATCCCTCACATTTCTTGAAGTCTTGAATCTCTCTCACAATCATCTTGTTGGATGCATCCCCAAAGGAAAACAATTTGATACGTTTGAGAATAGTTCATACCAAGGGAATGATGGACTACGTGGATTTCCACCCTCAAGAGATTGTGGTGGTGATTATAGGGTACCACAAGCGACAATTCTAGATGAGCTCAATGATCAGTTGGCAGGCGGTTCTCATGGGTTACGGTTGTGGACTTGTTATTGGACTGTCCGTAATTTACATAATGTTGTCAACTCAATATCCAGCATGGTTTTCGAGGATGGTTGTGAAATTGGAACACATAATTACTACGAGAATGAAAAAGCACAAGAAAAGATATTAGTGTGTAGCGACCTCCAGGTATTCAACTTGATCTTTATCCTTCAGAAGATTATTCTATATATATCAATGTATTTTCGACCTCCTTCATCTTAAAGCTCTTAACTTGAATTCTTCATTTTTGAAAATTGCAGGATTCAAGTCTACTGAGTTGCTGGGATGCAAAAGCTTTGTTTATCAATAGTTTGTTATATTGTATGTAGCTAGTAAGATATTCAGCCTAATTATTAGTTCAGTTAATTATAAATTTATGTAAGTAATTATCTCATTTTGATTTTTTGAGAAATGGAAAGATAGAACTAAGACTTATGTTGCATAGTTGAGTTGGAATCTTTGGTTTTTATAGTAGCAAAGTAACATACTTCTTGAGATTAATTAATGTAATGGTTCATGGTTAGCCACTAAGATGATAGCAAAGTCCAAATAAAGATTAGCTTAGAGTAATTAGTGGCAAGCATTTTTTTTTGGTGATTGAAAAAATAATTTGCAAGTGGCTAATTTAGAAAGAATATATAAGTTAACTTGTATATTGAACATGAAGTTCAAAAACAATGCAAAATGAACATATACACACACTAGAATATTACAACAACAATATATCCAGTATAATTCCACAAAGTAGCACAAAGTGGGATCTGGAGAGGGTTGAATGTGCGTAGACCTTACCCCTACCTCAGAGGTAGAGAGGTTTTTTTCAATAGACCCTCAGATCAAGGAGAAATGATGCTTCCAAAGCAATCCAAAAAAAAGCAAACAAAAATACTAAAAAAAAAAAAAAAAAGAAAAAAAAAAGAGAGTAACAAAAACAACATATACTAATTACAGGAAAATTGATAATTTTCTTTAGTAATCTTTGTATCTTCAAAAGCCATCTTTATTGATCACAATTAATTTGAAGATGAGAACATTAAAACTAAAAATTAGAGGTCCTTAATTATATATTATACTCTACAGTCTACTCTAAGAACGTTACGATTATGAGTTAATTTGATGGAACTTTCCATAAGAAAAATCTTGATGTCTTTTTTTTTTTTACATCTTCAAGATTTTCATTATACAACCTTCATATTTTTTTTTCTTCTAAGTCTTGTTTTTTTTAACTTCCACATCGGATGTTTATATCAAATTAGTTGATGTATGTCATGTGTAAGAATATACAATAACATTACTTAATTATGGTTGATTAATTAATGTAACTTTCCTATAAGACTAAGTAACTTTTTTTTTTATATCAAAAAGTTGGTTTCATCTGAAGCAAGAAATTCAATAATGGAAAGAGTTGCCTTCGAAACATTAGATGATATGTTCCCATCTGCCTAACGCCTTGATGGAGTAAAGTTACTTGATACCTGTATTAAGGCGGGAACTAGCCGCTAGGTTGCAAGTACATTGTGGAATAGTCGCGGTACAGACAAGTTGATCCAAACACAACTCGTTTAATTAAAGAGAGAGATTCAAATAATAATGTTAAGAAAATGTATCTTTCATATATTTATTTCTCAAGAGGAACATATGATAATATATTTATTTCAAATAATAATGTTAATATATTTATTTGTTTCCTTTTAATCTTTGGATTGTTGGGCGTTGTAGTTGAGTTGTATATCATGATATTATATAAAGTTGATGGTATATTTCATAGTCATACATTAGCATTTCTAAAATTTATGCTAATTTTTTATTACTTAATTTTAAAATTTTATAATGTTAATGTATTTTAAGCGTTATCGTTGAGTTGTATAACATGATATTAGATTTTGTGAATTTATAAATCATTTTAGTAGATTTTACCAAAAAATTTAATTAGATAGGTTACAAACTATTGCAGGAAGAAATTATCTAGGGACAATAATACCACCTCATTTCAATTAACAATTTGGATACAATATTATTACACAAAGAAGAGAAGATAAGTAACAAACTATTAATCTTGACACAATGAGGAAAACTTAATTAATTCTCAAGTAATACATAATATAAATCATTAGAACACAATATCGAACACACAATAAATAAAGTCGATCATTTCGACAAACATACATTAAATTGTGAAAGTGGAAATGGAATAAAAATAGGATGTAAAAGCCAAGGAAACAATAGAGTTATTGAATTGAATGTTTAGTAGTATGTTGGTGGGGGTGGAGGGGAGGCATAGGTGGAAGTTTTTAATAATAGATTGGTGATGGTAGAGGTGGCGAGTTATATTTTGTAGGCGATTGTTCATAGTACTTAGGTGGAGGGGGAGGAGATTTATAGGAAGGCGTAGATTCTTTGTAGTATGGGGGAGGTGGAGGAGATTTATAGGAAGGCGTAGATTCTTTGTCGTATGGGGGAGGTGGAGGAGATTTATAGGAAGGCGTAGATTCTTTGTAGTATGGGGGAGGTGGAGGTGATTTATAGGAAGGCGTGGATTCTTTGTAGTATGGTGGAGGTGGAGGGGACTTGTTGGAAGGCGTAGATTCTTTGTAGTATGGGGGAGGTGGTGGGGACTTGTAGGAAGGGGTAGATTCTTTGTAGTATGGGGGAGGTGGAGGTGATTTATAGGAAGGGGTAGATTCTTTGTAGTATGGGGGAGGTGGAGGGGACTTGTAGTAAGGGGTAGATTCTTTGTAGTATGGGGGAGGTGGTGAGGACTTGTAGGAAGGCGTAGATTCTTTATAGTATGGGGGAGGTGGAGGGGATTTGTAGTAAGGCGTAGATTCTTTGTAGTATGGGGGAGGTGGTGGAGACTTGTAGGAAGGCGTAGATTCTTTGTAGTATGGTGGAGGTGGAGGGGACTTGTAGGAAGGCGTAGATTCTTTGTAGTATGGGGGAGGTGGAGGTGATTTATAGGAAGGGGTAGATTCTTTGTAGTATGGGGGAGGTGGAGGGGACTTGTAGGAAGGGGTAGATTCTTTGTAGTATGGGGGAGGTGGAGGGGACTTGTAGGAAGGGGTAGATTCTTTGTAGTATGGGGGAGGTGGAGGGGACTTGTAGGAAGGGGTAGATTCTTTGTAATATGGGGGAGGTGGTGAGGACTTGTAGGAAGGCGTAGATTCTTTATAGTATGGGGGAGGTGGAGGGGATTTGTAGTAAGGAGTAGATTCTTTGTAGTATGGGGGAGGTGGTGGAGACTTGTAGGAAGGCGTAGATTCTTTGTAGTATGGTGGAGGTGGAGGGGACTTGTAGGAAGGCGTAGATTCTTTGTAGTATGGGGGAGGTGGAGGGGACTTGTAGGAAGGGGTAGATTCTTTGTAGTATGGGGGAGGTGGAGGGGACTTGTAGGAAGGGGTAGATTCTTTGTAATATGGGGGAGGTGGCGAGGACTTGTAGGAAGGCGTAGATTCTTTGTAGTATGGGGGAGGTGGAGGGGACTTGTAGGAAGGGGTAGATTCTTTGTAGTATGGGGGAGGTGGTGAGGACTTGTAGGAAGGCGTAGATTCTTTGTAGTATGGTGGAGGTGGAGGGGACTTGTAGTAAGTGGTAGATTCTTTGTAGTATGGTGGAGGGGGAGGGGACTTGTAGTAAGATGGTGATTTCTCATAATAAGCAGGTGGTGGTGGTGGAGACTTGTAATAAACTGGTGCCTTGTAATATCTTGGTGGTGGCGGTGATTTATAGTATTTGGAAGGAGCGGGTGATTTGTAATACTTTGATGGGGATGGTGACTTGTAGTAGTAGTGCTTTGATGGAGCAGGCGACTTGTAGTATTTTGTAGGAGATGGAGATTTGTAGTACTTTACAGGGGATGGTGACTTGTAGTAATAGTTCTTTGATGGAGCAGGCGACTTGTAGTATTTGGCAGGCGATGGAGATTTGTAGTACTTTGCAGGGGATGGTGACTTGTAATACTTCTTTGAAGGGGCAGGTGACTTGTAATAATACTTTGAAGGGGAAGGCGACTTGTAGTAATTCTTTGAAGGAGCCTGTGATTTGTAATACTTCACTGCTACTGGCGATTTGTAGTAGTGCTTAGAAGGCACCGGTGATGACTTGTAATAGTGTGAGGGAGAATGTTCAGCATGTTTCTCCGGTTTCTTGTAGTATGGAGTTGGTACATGATAGTTGGATGGAGATGGTGATTTGTAGTACTTCTTAGAGGTGTAAGAAGGTGAGGGAGAAGTATAGCCATAAGAGTAATCAGCAACAACAGTGCTGGCTACAAAGCAAATTGCCAAAGCAAATGCTAGTAGAGGCAATTGCCCCAAATTCCAAAAGCTTCTCATTGTGATTCTTGGAGAGAAAAGAAAGGATAGAACTAAGACTTGTGTTGCATAGTTGAGTTGAGATCTCTGGTTTTTATAGTAGAAAAGTAACATCCTAATTGAAATAAATGTAATGGCTTCATGGTTAGCCACTAAGATCATAGCAAAGTCCAAATAAAGACTAAGTCAATACTTAGTGGGAAGCATTTTTCCATGACATTTCTGAAAACTTTTTCTAATGATTGAACAAATCATTAGAAACAAAGAAAATGAAGAAGATTAGAAGAGGAATGCCATAACTTCCATCCCATTGGCAAAGGGGGAGTGGGGCATTTCTCTGTACTTTTTTCCAGAATAAGACTATACATTCCCTTGTACAAAAATTGAATATGAAGTTCAAAAACTTACAGAGGATCAGACATGAAAGGCAAACTTGAGACTCGTTAGGGACTCGAGATGAGGTACTTTGGGACAGATGTGGAGGTTGCTGCCTCGCGAGACTTACACCTCACGTATCAGCATGTACACCTGAGAGGCATTAAACGTCCAACAAACGGGCTTGTCTCAATAGTTCCTGTGCAATCGTATGTAATTAGGGGCCGTTTGGTTACTGGATAAGGGCAAAGTTAATACATGAATAACTTGGTTATTCATGTATTAATTTTTATACCATGTTTGGTTTGTAAATAGAATAAAAGTTATCCTCGTGTTAGTTTTATACAATGTTTGGTTATATTTTTGTAATTCTACATAACTAATACTCACATAAATATCGAAAATCGAAAAACCGAACCGAACCAAATTAATTCGGTTTTTCGGTTTGGTTTCGGTGTTTTTTTTTCGGAATTTCGGTTTTTCGGTTCGGTATTCGGTGTCAAGGTAAGAAAAATTCGGTGCACCGAAAAACCAAAATTTTATTAACTAAATTTAAAATAATATTTTAATTTTATTAATTATATACTTGGTAACTTGTGTTTGTGAGTTGTGACTCCTATTGTTTTTTATTTGAATGAAGTTGAATATTAAGGCATTTTAAACTTTGTATTGTTTTAACTTTTAAATTTCAAGTGTTGAATTCTTGGTTTAAATTGTTGGCTGCTATTACAAAGAGTGTTTGTTGAAACAAAAAATCGGAAAGAGAAAAAAAAACTTCTTTAGTTCTTTGTTGGAAACTTTAACTATTAAATATGTTAATTGATTATTTCGAATTTTCAACTTTTATCTTTAGTTAAACGTTTTGATAATTTAATTTTCACTTTATTTTTTATTTGCTTGCACCGAAAAATCGTTTTAAAAACACCGAATTAAACCGAACTGAAGTTTAAAAAATCGAACCGAACCGAACCGAAATATTTTGGTTTGGTATTTGGTGCACATTTTTTCAAAACCGAACACCGAACCGAAATTTAAGAAAACCGAACCGAAGAACCGAATGCCCACCCCTAGTTGATAGGTTTTTAAATATTGTATAAAAGTTATTTATGTATTAATTTTATACGGTGTTTGGTTGGTAGGTTTAAAATGTTGTATAAAAATTATTCCTGCATTAGTTTTATACAATGTTTGGTTGTGTTTTAGTGAATCCACATAATTAATACTTACATAACTTATGAGGAAATCTATGTATAATTTTATGCAGGGTAGAAGGTGGAATAAGTTATGTGGGTATTAGTTATACATGGATTAAATAATATATTTACATATTTACCCTTATTAATTAACTTTTATTTTTTTTTAGTTATGTGTGCTTTTAAAAAAGTTACTATTTATTTTTGTCTTGATAGTTGCTTAATTATTTTTAGTTTCTTTGCTTTATTTTTTATTAATTATTTTCTTTGGCGATAAGATAGTGCCGGTTAATTGTAATTAGTTCTTTACTTAGTTTCTTTGCTTTATTTTTATTAATTATTTTCTTTGGCGATAAGATAGTGCCGGTTAATTGTAATTAGTTCTTTACTTAGTTTCTTTGCTTTATTTTTTATTAATTATTTTCTTTGGAGATAAGATAGTGCCTGTTAATTGTAATTAGTTCTTTACTTAGTTTCTTTGCTTTATTTTTTTTATTAATTATTTTCTTTGGCTATAAGATAGTGCCGGTTAATTGTAATTAGTTCTTTACTTAGTTTCTTTGCAACGCACGGCCAATACATGTATTATAATATTTTTAGTTATTTCTTATTTACTTAATTACTTATCCTATTCAATACAAATTACTTAACTGCTTTTAGTTATTTGTTATTTACTTTAGTGTTTTTAGCTATTGACATTTATTTAAATTTTAATGTGTTATTAAGATAGTTGTTTATTTTAATGGATATAATAAATATTAGCTCGCTAAACATTTTTGGAATTAAGAAATAAAAATTAGTTTACTGTATTGTAATTTGTACATAACTAAATCATGTATAACTAATACCTATATAATTAAACCCTGCATAACTAAACCATGCATAATTAATACCTGCATAACTAAACCCTGCATAACTAATACCTGCATAACTAATACCTGCATAACTAAACCCTGCATAACTAAACCCTGCATAACTAATACCTGCATAACTCTAACCAGTAACCAAACGGCTCCTTAGTCTTTAGCTAATCCTTGACTTTCTAAATCACCCTTCACTGATCAAGAAAACAAAGAGTTAAGGAAATTGCAAGTAAAAAGATTAGAGTCTAAATGTCACATATTCTCCATCAAGAACGCTTTCACAACACCTTTTATCGGAAACATCTCGCTGTCTTATTTTTAGCTAAGTCTTCATTATTCAAACTCTATATGTTTCCTCTTCAAATCTGTTTTTCTAGTTACTCAAAGTCAGATTGATAACAATATTGTCCTCTTCATTTATTTATTAGTTAAATGTAAGAGGTAATAACTTACAAATAACTACATAGAAGATTACTCTTTTACTAATGAATCATAGTGTTATGAGTTGTTTGTTAATTTATTAACTTAATGGAAGCCCACAATGTTGGAGTTGCATTAAATAATTGTAATTTCTCCTATTAAGACTAAGAATAATGTTCTGACAGATATGAAAGAGAATTGCTGAAATCATGCATTTGCATAAAATTAAATGACTCTTTATTTCTTTCTTGTTCTTTTTGTTTTCTATAATTTTTCTTTCTCAATCCAAAAAAAAACAGAAAGTATGTCAAAGAAAGTGTATGCTTATTGTAAAATAAAGAGACAATGGAACAGATCTCCTTATTGTATTATTTCAAGAGTGAAATATTTATAGGTGTACATGTAAATCTATCTAAGGAAACAAAATCATAAAATCCCTAAATATTTCAACTTACGATTGTATGAAGATGTGTCTATATAGCACTCCTCCTCAAGTTGGAGTATAGCTATTAATCATGTCCAACATGTTAGAAAAATATTCCACATGAGTTCCATTTAAAGCCTTTGTGAAAATATTACCCAATTGCTCTCTTGTCTTTACATAGCCTGTAGAAACCATGTTCTCTTGAATCTTCTCGCGAACAAAGTGACAGTCGACCTTAATATGTTTCATTAGCTCATTGTATACTGGATTAGAGGCAATGTGCAGAACAATCCGATTATTACACCAAAGTTTTGCAAGAGACAAGGGCTTAAAACCAACCTCAGTCAAAAGGTGATTATTCATAGTATTTCACATGTGGATTGAGTTATAGCTCTAAACTCGGATTATTCACTAGATCGAAATACAACATTTTGCTTCCTACTCCTCTAAGATACTAAACTTTTTACCAACAAAGACGCAATAACCAATAGTAGATCTTCTATCAATTCTTGACTCAGCCCAATCAGCATCTGCAAAACACTCGATAAGAGTATGTTCGTGATCACTATACAATATACCAAGGCTTGGAGCTCCTTTCAAATAACACAAGATTTGTTCCAAAACTAGCCAGTGTTTGACTATTGGAGCAGACATGAACTGACTAACAATACTAACTGCATAGTCAATATCTAGACAGGTCATGTAAGGCAGTTTAGTTTCCCAACTAACCTTTTGTATCTTTTTGTATCTATACTTGAAAGAATTCTCTAAAGACAATACCACCTCATTGCAATTAACAATTCGGAAGAGATGTTATGGAGGTATACTAGACGTGAAAGAATTAAGTCAATTGAAACCATATAATATTACACAAAGAAGAGAAGATAGGTAACAAACTATTAATCTTGATACAATGAGAAAAACTAAATGAAGACATAATACAAAATACAAATCATTAGAACAAAACAATAGTGAACATACAGTAACCAAAGCCAATCATTTTGACAAGCATACATTAAATTTTGAAAGAGGAAATAAAATCAAAATAGGATGTAGAAGTCAAGGAAATGATAGAGTTATTGAATGTTTAGTAGTACGTCGGCGGGGGAGACACTGGCGGGGGTGGAGGTGGAGGTGAAGCATAGGTGACAGATTGCTCGTACTTCTGAGGTGGTGGAGGTGAGGCATAGGTAGGAGTTTGCTTGTAATATGGAGGAGATTTATAGGAAGGTGTGGATTTTTTGTAATATGGTGGAGGCGGAGGGGATTTATAAGAAGGCGTAGATTCTTCGTAGTATGGTGGAGGGGGAGGGGATTTATAGGAAGGGGTAGATTCTTTGTAGTATGGGGGAGGGGAGTTATAGGAAGGCGTAGATTCTTTGTAGTATGGGGGAGGAGGATGGGATTTATAGGAAGGGGTAGATTCTTTGTAGTATGGTGGAGGGGGAGGAGAGTTATAGGAAGGCGTAGATTCTTTGTATTATGGGGGAGGAGGAGGGGATTTATAGGAAGGGGTAGATGTCACAACCCAATTTCTCAAGTCATGATGTCGCCTACCAACCCACCAGTAGGCCAGCCAAAACCCTATCCCGGAACTAAATAGTAACGGGACTAAGGGTGGAAACTAATCCATAACCAAGCGGAAGCATAAAACAAGATCAAATCAACGAAAGCTGGAATGAGACCAAAATAATATATACAACACCTCCCAAAATCTGGAAGTCACAAGTACAGAACTACTAAAAAGAGTACAAGTCCCGAAAGTGGACCACTGAAACAACTGTCTCGAAAACAAAAGAAGCCAAAATATATAAACAGAAGGAAACTGGTGATCCCCAAACGCCAAGTGCTCACCCTAGTCTCCCGAACTGACATCTCTAGGCCCGATCTCAACGCTGATAATTGGTGCTCGGACATGCATCACAAAAATAGATTCATAGTGTAGCATGAGTACCAAAACAACAGGTACCCAGTAGGCATTATAGGCCGACTGAGCAAGAAGGGTAAAAACAAGCAGACAAGATAGAATCAGCACAAACAGAGGTCAACAGAATAGGAAACAGAAAAGCTGAAAGGAAGCACAAAGAAATAACTAAAATAAACCCAGCTGAGCCCCCCATAAGACCCGCTGGGCACACTCGTGCGCAAGTTTAAATAAAACCTGAACGGACCCCCATAAGCCCAATAGGTACACAGAAGAGCTATTCTACAGAAACGAAGGAATAACCAACTCCAGAACAACACTAGGGCCCCGCCCAATCATTACCATCAGAGCCCAGCTCAGTCATCAGTCACGAGCTGGAAATACCGGACTCTAACCAGGTAACCTCAGTCTCGGGCTGGAATCAATATCTGAGCCCAGCTCAGTCATCAGTCACGAGCTGAAAATATCGAACTCTAACCGGGCAACCTCAGTGTCGGACTGACACCAACAACCCACACTCGACAGTCTAACGCTGGAAATACTGGTTCCACCGGATACGTCGGTCGCGTAGCTGGGACTAGTAGCCTATGCTCCACGGACTCACACTGGAAATAACGGGCTACAATCGTGTAACGTCAGCTGCGGACCGGAGCGGGTAGACTACCCCCGACAGCCTAGCGCTGGATATCCTAAGTGTTAACCGAGTAACGTCAGCCGCGTACTGGAGCCAGCCGTCACAAACTGGATAAGCCACAACAACAATGCACCAAGAGACAAAACATCACGGGCCTCCGCCCCCACATATATACCAACCGAAGGCTCCCAGCCTAACACAATCCAACCGACAATCGGCGTAACAACGGCATCTTCCGGCAGCATCCCAAGAATCGCAGCGATAAGGGGCAAAGAATCGGAAGGTCCGAAAGCCACGAAAACGCCTATACTGAGGCTCATAATCTGACCCAAGTCTGGTATATCAGTCTACAAAGATCTAGTCCATCCGAAACGACGTCGGATACATACTCAAGTCAACCAGGTACATGGGACTATATCATCACTATAACAACCTCTTCTAAGGTAGAAACACCATAATTAGCCAATCATAAAATGAATCACCCGAACCCACTCATGCAACATCAGATAACCACCAACAGATACCCCACATCATGCATATCAGCAAATCAAATCAACAACCCAACCTACAACATGCTACTAACTCATAACAATCCAACAGTCCACTCCGAACTACGAAATCGGAGGACAAGGGAAACAATACTAACTAACCACCCCAGATTCACAAATATCAACCAGCATTTACAGAATCAGGCTCAGTCTAGAAACAAGGGAAGTCGTAACCTACCAAAAAGCCGATCACACGCTCTCCAAGTCACCCAATCAGAGATTTCCCCTTCCGAATGGCCTCAGACTGCTGCCAAGCTACCAAAAATAGAATCACAGCGGCAATACGGTCGTTTAGACACAAAGATCAACAAATTCGGAGACAGACCAATTTTGGAGTCAAATCGGGCAAAGTGGGACCCGCTCAGGATTTTCTGGAATTGACTTCGTAAAAAGGTCCCAAATCCTTCCCCCAACACGAATCCCAAAATGGATTGCCCATTAGAGGTCGGATCCGTTCCTAACAGCCAACAACAACAATTTACAAAACTTAACAAAAATAGGCCAAATAGAGACTTACCCTCGATTTCATGCAAAACGAGGAGCACCCAATGACCTCCAACCTAAAACCCACGAAGCCAACAAAAATCCAAACACGTGGGACTTCGAATCACCCAAAACGGAGCTCTAGAACTTGAGATATCGAAGTTTAAAATGAAGAAGAAATCATAACTTGATGGCAGCAGCTTTGTGCTGAATTTCACCTCAAACGAGGGTTCATCAACACAATCCGATCACTCCACCATGTAGCCACAATCTCCACGATCATACAGGACTTCGAATCACTCAAATCAGAGCTCGGATGAGAGAGAAATCGTCATTTGAAAATGACGGCTGAAAACTGAAATTTTCTGGGTTATAAAACCCGAAACTGGTCGCGAAAGACCATTTCTGGTCGCTAAAAGTCTAAATTCTGGTCGCTAAAGGTCTGCACCAGCAACCAGATTTTTTCTATTTTTTTCAAAGTCTCTGAACTGACCCTCGGAATTCGTTCGGGGACCGATGAAAATAAACCATATATGCTACCCCACTAAATTCGACATTCCGGACTCAATGGCGCAGTCGGAATTTCCATACGAGGCCGTTTCGATAAAAAGTGGGTCTCACACCCATTATGCCATTTTTGCCAATTTCTACCGAAGGCCTCAAAATTAGATTGGAAGCTCCCAGAGATTCTAGAAAGGTCTTTCTAGACCAAACTCGATATTCCAAAACTAACCGCGCTGTCGGAATTTTCATCCGAGCGCATTTACCAAGAATATTGACCGAAGTCAACCTTAAGCCAAATTTCGAAGACTAAAGTGCTAACTGGCCCCAAAATCACACCGGAAACCCCGGGACTCGGGCTAACCATGTTTCTAGCCTCATTTGGCTGTTCCGGAGCTGATGGAACCGTCAGAATTCTCATCTGAGGCCGCTTACCTGAAGTTATGACCGAAATCAATTTTTGAAGGTTCAAAAGCTCCAAAACAGGAAAATAGGCATAAAACCCAAACGAACGACTAAGCGACCGAACAGTCAGTGCCAGGAAGTCATAAATGACTTGGGGTCGCTACAGAAATGCTCTAAATGACAGAAAGAAGGCATTAACACAGAAATGACCTGGAGGGTCATTACAGTAGATTCTTTGTAGTATGGTGGAGGGGGAGGGGACTTGTAGTAAGAAGGTGATTTCTCATAATAAGTTGGTGGTGGAGGAGGAGACTTGTAGTAAACTGGTGATTTATAATATTTTGGTGGTGGTGGTGGTGATTTATAGTATTTAGAAGGAGCGGGTGATTTGTAATATTTTGATGGGGATGGGGACTTGTAGTAATAGTGCTTTGATGGAGGAGGCGACTTATAGTACTTTGCTGGCAATGGTGACTTGTAGTAGTACTTTGAAGGAGTTGGCGACTTGTAGTATTTCTTTGAAGGGGTAGGTGCCTTTAGTAATTCTTTGAAGGAACTGGTGACTTGTAATACTTCACAGCCACTGGTGCCTTGTAGTAGTGTTTCTAAGGAGCAGGTGACTTGTAATACTTTGCTACAACAGGTGACTTGTAGTAGTGCTTTGAAGGAGCATGTGACTTGTAATACTTTGCTACTACAGGTGCCTTGTATTAGTGTTTTGAAGGAGCATGTGACTTGTAATACTTCGCAACAACAAGTGCCTTGTAGTAGTGCTTCGAAGGAGCATGGGACTTGTAATACTTTGCTACCACATGTGACTCGTAATAGTGCTTAGAAGGAGCATGTGACTTGTAATACTTCGCTACAACAGGTTCCTTGCAGTAGTGTTTTGAAGGAACATGAGACTTGTAATAATAATGCGATGGAGAATGTTCAACATGTTTTTACGGTTTCTTATATTATGGAGTTGGTGATTTGTAAGATGGTGAATGAGAAGTATAGTCATAAGAGTAGTCAGCAACAACAGTGCTAGCTACAAAGCAAATTACCAAAGCAAATGCAAGTAGAGGCCATTGCACCAATTTTCCAAAGCTTCTCACTTTGATTTTTGGAGAAAAAAAGATAGAACTAAGACTTGTGTTGCATAGTTTAGTTGGGATCTTTAGTTTTTATAGTAGCAAAGTAACATACTTCTTGAGATTAATTAATGTAATGGTTTCATGGTTAGCCACTAAGATGATATAGCAAAGTCTAAATAAAGATTAGTTTAGTGTAATTAGTGGCAAGCATTTTTTTTGGTGATTGAAAAACTAATTTGCAAGTGGGCTAATTTAGAAATAATATATAAGTTTACTTGAATATTGCAACAACAAAAAGAACGATATACAGACACTAGATTACAGCAACAATAATATACCCTGTATAATCCCACAAAGCGGAATCTTGGGACGGTAGAGTGTATGAAAACTTTACGATTGATCTGATAGACCCTTGGCTCAAGGAGAAAGCATCCAAAGAAGTCAAGAAAAAAAAAAGTACAAGAAACAACAGATAAACAAGACAGTAACTACAACACTTCAAGAATAGCTTGGGGTTCGTTCAATTAATTTTGTGCAATCGAGTGTAAAATACATCAGCTTAATGTAAACACCCGAGGTGAGTAAGTATTATCTAACTATATCCGCCTTGTTTCCTTTGGATGTGGAAACTAGATGTACATATATTCACTCCTCAAAATTTGTCTTCTTATTTAAATAGCACGGAAATAAGCTAGGGGGAAAGTCCCACGATCTTTGATCAATTGAATTTAAGTTGTTCGAGTTTTGACTACAAATATAATGATCAATCTCTCAAGGAACAGATTTGAAGTCATATTCCAAATAATATTGGAGATCTCGTTGCAGTACTCCACATGTTGAACTCATCTCATAATCACTTGGAAGGTTGTATAACAGCATCACTGCACCAGTTATTTGTACGTACTTGAATCATTGGATCTCTCATTTAACGAAATTGACGGAGGGATGCTGCAACAACGTAGCATCTCTCACAACACTTGAAGTCTTAAATCTCTCTCACAATCATCTCGTTAGACTTAATGAATCAGTGGTGTTGAATGTATGAAGAACATGCCAATATGGACTCCTGCACTGTATGTCTTCCATCAGCAGGTCAATTCTCGTGGAAAATTGGCTCGAGCTGGCGCACTAGGTAAGGCACTGTATTCAGAGTAGGTTTCCAGTATAACCTTAATGCATTAGCAAAGTGAACCACACATTCCTAACCAATTAAGTTGTCTTCTTTTTTGGTAATAGAAAAGGAAAAATTGTGTGGTGTGTGGTGTGTGTGGAGGGTTGTTAAGAGAGCCGAAACAAAGGTATCAGACAAAATGCATGTGTTATTACAAGTGGTGGGACTTTGAGTTGTTGTTTTTATTTGAATTGAGAATGTGAACTA
Organism: Solanum appendiculatum; assembly: GCA_018342035.1. Taxonomy (NCBI): domain Eukaryota; kingdom Viridiplantae; phylum Streptophyta; class Magnoliopsida; order Solanales; family Solanaceae; genus Solanum; species Solanum appendiculatum. Next base: position 248,912 of record JAGDQO010000067.1, on the reverse strand, counting down.
TTGATAGTTTCCTGCGCATTCATTTGTGTGACTGAAAATGACTAGGTAACCAGAAGTAAGTTTTTCTTTGCTTAATTTGTGCTATATATACCCCATCAAAATTATTAAATAGACACACAAAGAAAACATTTCTTGATCATTTTTAGTGCAGAAATGGATTGTGTAAGACTTGTATTTCTTATGTTATATCCCTTTCTCTGTCAACTTTCGTTCTCCTCATCCTTACCTCATTTGTGCCCCAAAAATCTTGCCCTTCTACAATTCAAGTTCATGTTTACCATTGATCCTAATGCTTCTGATTATTTTTACAAAATTTACAGAGTTTCATTCATATCCAAAAACTCTTACATGGAATAGGAGCACAGATTGTTGCTCATGGGATGGAGTTCATTGTGACAGGACTACGGGTGATTGAGCTGAGCCTGACTTGCAGAGGACTTCAAGGCAAGTTTCATTCCAATAGTAGCCTCTTTCAACTCTCTAATCTCAAAAGGCTTGATTTGTCTTATACTCCCTCCGTTTCAAAAAGAATGACCTCCTTTCCATTTTAGTTTGTTTAAAAAAGAATGACCCTTTTCCTTTTTTGGCAACATTTTAATTTCAGCTTTTCACATGGCATGTTTAAGGCCACAAGATTAAAGGGCATGCTTAAGGCCACAAGATTAAAGGGCATTTTGGTACATTTGACATAACTTTAATTTAGGACCACAAAATAAAAAAGTCTTCTTTATTTTCTTAAACTCCATGCCAAGTCAAACCAAGTCATTCTTTGTGAAACGGAGGGAGTAATAATTTCTCTGGATCGCTTATTTCACCTAATTTTGGTGAGTTCTCTAGCTTGATGCATCTTGATTTGTCGCTTTCAAGTTTTACAGGTCTAATCCCATCTGAAATCTCTCACCTTTCTAAATTATACGTTCTTCATATCTCTACTGTTGATCCATATGAGCTTAGACTTGGGCCTCACAATTTTGAACTGCTCCTTAAAAACTTGACCCAGTTAAGAGAGCTCGACCTTGACTCTGTGAACATCTCTTCAGGCATTCCTCTGAATTTTTCTTCTTATTTAACAAATCTACGGCTTCCATACACACAGTTACGTGGGGTATTTCCCGAAAGAGTTTTCCACCTTTCCAACTTAGAATCCCTTCATTTATCATTCAATCCCCAGCTCACAGTTAGGTTTCCCACAACCAAATGGAATAGCAGTGCATCACTCATGGAGTTATATCTCAGTCGTGTGAATTGTACTGGTAGGATACCTGAATCATTTAGTCTTCTAACTTCATTGCTTGACTTAAGCATGAGTGATTCTAATCTGTCAGGGCCTATTCCTAAACCTCTATGGAATCTAACCCACATAGAGAATTTGTTCCTTGATGATAACCATCTTGAAGGACCAATTCCCCAGTTCCCGAAATTCGGGAAACTCAGGTACTTATCACTTAGAAATAACAACTTGGATGGACGACTTTAGCTCTTATCCTTTAACAGTAGTTGGACCCAAATTGAATGGCTAGATTTTTCATCCAATTCCCTAACTGGTCCAATTCCATCCAACGTAAGTGGACTGCAAAACCTACAATCACTCTACTTGTCATCAAACCACTTGAATGGGACTATACCTTCCTGGCTATTCTCCCTTCCTTCACTGGAAGTGTTACACTTGAGCAATAACACTTTCAGTGGAAAAATTCATGAGTTCAAGTCCAAAACATTAGGTATCCTTACTTTGGAAAAAAATCAGCTGGAAGGTCCTATTCCAAAGACACTCCTAAACCAACAGTTCTTACAAGCTCTTCTCCTTTCGCACAATAATATCAGTGGACATATTGCTTCAGCTATCTGCAATCTGAAAACATTAGTACTACTAAATTTAGTATTGGAAACCAACTCAAAATCATTAAATTGGACAGGAATAACCTAGAAGGGAAAGTTCCACCATCTTTGATCAATTGCAAAAAATTGGAATTTCTAGATTTAAGTAGCAATGAGTTGAATGACACGTTTCCAAAACGGTTGGGAAACCTACCTCATTTGCAGATTTTAAAGTTGAGATCAAATAAGTTGTATGGCCCTATAAGGACTGACAAATTGTTTGCTCAAATTCGAGTCATAGATCTCTCATCCAATGGATTTACTGGAAATTTACCAGTGAGCCTTTTTCAGAATTTTCAAGTCATGAAAACAATTGGTGAGAACAGTGGAATCCGAGAGTATGTAGCAGATACATATTATAGTTATTACAAAAATTCTTTGATAGTGACAACAAAGGGACTGGATCATGAACTTCCTCGAGTTTTGACTACACAAATAATTATCGATCTCTCAATGAATAGATTTAAAGGTCATATTCCAAGCATTATTGGAGATCTCATTGGACTTCGTGTGTTGAACTTATCTCATAATGTCTTGGAAGGTCATATACCAACATCATTGCAAAATTTATCTGTACTCGAATCATTGGATCTCTCATCGAACAAAATAAGCGGAGGAATTCCACCACAACTTGCATCCCTCACATTTCTTGCAGTCTTAATCTCTCTCACAATCATCTTGTTGGATGCATCCCCAAAGGAAAACAATTTGATACGTTTGAGAATCGTTCATACCAAGGGAATGATGGATTACAAGGATTTCCGCCCTCAAGAAATTGTGGTGGTGATGATAGGGTACCACAAGCGACAATTCCAGTTGAGCTAGATCAAGAAGAAGAATAAGATTCACCAATGATCAGTTGGCAGGCTGTTCTCGTGGGTTATGGCTGTGGGCTTGTTATAGTATGACTGTCTGTAATATACATAATGTTGTCAACTCAACATCCAGCATGCTTTTCTAGGATGGTTGTAGAATTGGAACACAGAATTACAACTAGAATGAAAAAGCACAAGAAAAGATATTAGTGTGTAGATACCTGCAGGTATTCAACTTGATCTCTACCCTTTCAGAAGATTACTTCTTATATATCGATCTATTAGTGTGTAAATTTAATTCTTTATTTTTGAAATTTGCAGGATTCAAATCTACTGAGTTGCTGGGGATGTTTGTGACGTTTCCATAAAGTGTTTGTTATCCTATGAATAAAGGCGTGACTTTTCTTCCTTTGAGACTCAACCACATTTTGTTTTCATTTGTCTATGGCATGTAGAAATAAATTCGACTGATAAATAGAAATCGGACAAAAACTTGAATCGTTAGATCATTCAATCGGATGATATGTGCCATCACTAAAAACATTGTATTTCACTCAACTCTTTCACATTAACACAAACATAGAACACTTAAGTTAAAAACAATAAAAAAATCTGTAGTTACAGAGTTCGAAAATATTTTTATACACTCATGATGGTCCTTTATCAAAAGATCGAATAAACATCAGGAAACCATGGACCAAAGCAGCAGTCTTCTATCTTTTAACTTTTTCCATTGAAGCAGCAGCAAAATGCCCAACCGACCCATCACGAGAAAGAGACTATGGTCTCAGAAATAGGAACCTTCCGATCCACAACATGGCCTCATGGTCTCAGAAGGAGAAGCTTTTGTTACTATAATCAATGAATTCAGCATTACTCGCTATAGGTGCAGTCTCTCGTGATACCAGATAATTAACACTTAGCAAAAGGTGTCACAACTATAAAGATAAAGCATCACAATTTTCCATCAAAAACTGTTCAAATTAGAAAGAGGTCAATAATGACATTTGAGGCTACCACAAACTAACAAATACCATATTTATCAAAATCCCTGGCTTTTGGTTCACTGGTAAGAGCACACATGGTATTTTAGTGGAGAAGGTTAGAGAGGTAGGTCAATTATTCACCGAGTTTAAAAATCAGGCACAACGTGAATCTTTAGATCATTCAATCGGATGATATGTGCAATCACTAATTAAAGATGGTGGTAACAAATGTTCTCACTTGACATATTCCACTGATAAAACAGAAATTGGACAGAATTTGAATCTTCAGATCATTTAATCTACAGTTTCTCATATTGTGATCAAACTACTTGACTCGAACGATATATGCCATCCTGGATATCCTCCCTTCCATCACTAAACTTTGAGGACTACACAACGTGTTTCTTCTGTTCTGCTCTCCGAGAAGATAAGAACAACAGTTTCACACTCACCCATAAGTTTCAGGAAGATAGAAAAAATGTTTAATATCTAGTTGAACTTATTGAATCTGTGGTATGGAATCTATGAAGAACATGCCATGTATGGACTCCTGCACTGTCTTCCCTCAGCAGGTCAATTCTCGAGCTGGCGCACTATGTAAGGCGCTCTATTCAGAGTAGATTTCCAGTCTAACCTTAATGCATTAGCAAAGTGAACCACACATTCCTAACCAATTAAGTTGGGTGGTGGTCCTATTCCTGATAAATTGTCTTCTTTTTTGGTAATAGAAAACGAAAAATTGTGTGGTGTGTGGTGTTAAATTTGACAAGATTCAAGATGGATTAATTCTTCATTGGTAAAAAAGTCAAGATAGCAACTTTGTAGGTGAAGTTTAGGTAAATCATAAAATGGTTTCACAAGTTAAACCTTGACATTTTGACACATAGTGATGTCATGGATGACATCAATAGGAAGAATTTACTCCTATAAATAGGTAGCTCTTATTCATTTGTAAGACACACCTCTCATTTGCCTTCTCATCTTCTAAGACATTTGATCTTCTTTCTCTCTTGTAGTATTTCACTTATACTCTTTTAGAGTGAAATAAATATTGGTTGATTGTGTCCGAGGAGTAGGCAAAAGAAAAACAAAGTTTTGCCGAACCTCGTAAATTCCTGGTGTTCTTTTTATTGTTGTCTCATTTACTATTTATTAGCTACCTTTAGATATAGCAGTTGTGATTCCATCACTCTCTATATATTCGGCTTCCGCAACAATTGGTATCAGAGCCAAGTTTTTATCTGAGTATGCTCTGTGGTTGCAGCACAGTCTGAACTTCCACATCAGAAAAGATTTACTTTGGTCTTTTACATTGTTGGCTAATAAATAGTATTTGTAGCAAAATGGGAAACAATAAAAATGATGAGTCCACATCGAATGTCAGTAATACGCCATCGTTGGCATCTTCGCTTATGACAAGAATTGTGTCTAATGCGAAATTTGCAGTTGAAATTTTTGACCGGTCAGGACATTTCGGAATGTGGCAAGGCGAAGTCCTTGATGTCCTTTTTCAACAAGGGCTAGATATTGCCATTGAAGAAAAGAAACAGACAGTGTAGGAGAAGAAGAATGGAAGATTATCAACCGTGTTGCTTGTGGTACCATCCGATCTTACCTCGCAAGAGAACAAAAGTATCCATACACAAAGGAAACATCTGCAAATAAATTGTGGAGTGCATTGGAGGAGAGATTCTTGAAGAAAAACAGTCAAAATAAACATTACATGAAAAAGAGACTGTTACGCTTCACTTATATTCCCGGTAGCACAATGAATGATCATATCACCAGCTTTAATAAGTTGGTGACAGATTTGCAGAATATGGACGTTACTTTTACGAATGGAGATATGGCCTTAATGATGTTAAGTCCACTTCCCCATGAATTCGAGCTCCTTGAAACTATTCTACTTCATGGGAATGATGAAGTATCTCTCAAAGAAGTTTGTTCTGCCTTGTATAGTTATAAACAAAGAAAGAGAGAAAAAAAAAAACGTGGAGAAGCAGAAGCATTGATCGTGAGAGGTCGTTCTCAAAATCAGTTGAGAACGAAGAAAGGAAGATCCAAGTCAAGATCCAGACTTAGCAAAGATGAATGTGCTTTTTGCCGAGAAAAAGGGCACTGGAAGAAAGATTGTCCAAAGTTGAAAAGCAAGGTCAAACCAAATAAAGGGAAGGCTATTATGGATTCAAATGTAGCTGATTGTGATGACTCTGATTACTCACTAGTTACAACGGAGCCATCCAAATCATCTGATTTATGGTTGATGGACTCAGCTTGTAGCTATCATATGTGTCCCAATCGGGACTGGTTTGTTGATTTACAAGAAGGAGAATGTGGAGTTATTCACACTGCAAACAATAATCCTCTTACCGCATATGGTGTTGGTTCAATCCGATTAAGGAACCATGATGGGTTGAGTAGAACATTAACAAATGTTCAATATGTACCGGATTTGAAGAAAAATCTCATTTCTGTAGGATCCCTAGAATCAAAGGGGTTCATAGTCATTGCAGATAATGGGGTGATGAGAATATGCCCCGGTGCACCGGTGGTAATGAAGGCAATTCGAAGAAATAATAACATGTACCACTATCAAGGTAGTACAGTTATTGGGACAGCGGCAACAACATCCAGTGATGACAAAGAGGCAGAAATGACCAGGCTATGTCATATGCGCTTGGGACATGCTGGAGGAAATCCCTTGAAAACTTTATCAGATCAAGGATTTCTAAAAGGAGTAAAAACTTGCAACTTGGAGTTTTGTGAACATTGTGTCAAGGGAAAGTAGACAAAGGTTAAATTTGGAACAGCTATCCATAATACTAAAGGTATTTTGGATTATGTTCACTCTGATGTTTGGGGTGCTTCCAAAACACCTTCATTAGGTGGGAAACACTATTTTGTAACCTTTGTTGACGACTTCTCCCGAAGATTATGGGTGTATACAATGAAAACTAAAGATGAAGTATTGAGAATTTTTCTCAAATGGAAGGCGATGATAGAGACTCAAAGTGGCAGAAAGATCAAGTGTCTTCGCACAGACAATGGTGGAGAATACAAAAGTGATCTTTTTCAAAAGGTTTGTGAAGACAATGGCATCGTGAGACATTTCACCGTCAGAAATACACCACAACAGAATGGAGTGGCAGAACGCATGAACCGAACTTTCCTGGAGAAGGTTCAGTGTATGTTGTCCAATGCTGGCTTGGGCAAAGAATATTGGGCTGAGGCAATAACATATGCATGCCACCTCATTAATCGTCTACCATCTGCCGCTATTGGTGGCAAGACACCATTAGAAAAATGGTATGGAAAACCTGCTGAAGATTATGACTCTTTACATGTATTTGGCTCAATTGCATATTATCATGTAAGAGAGTCAAAATTGGACCCAAGAGCAAATAAAGCTTTATTTATGGGGATTACTTCTGGATTCAAAGGATACCGGTTATGGTGTCTAGAGACAAGAAAAAATATTTTCAGCAGGGATGTTACCTTTGATGAATTTGCCTTGACAAATAAGGTAACAATTGAAGATGTCAAACAAAATGATGGTGCTTCAAAGAAGGTGGAGTTTGAGGGACAAATAATTTTCCCAACATAGGGAGCAAACGAGGAAACAACAGAAGATTTTCCTCTGGAAAAAGAGCCAGTCAAGAGGGAGGTTCCATCTCAAGAACCTCAACCACAACTTGAATCAATTGCAACCAGCAAGCCAAAAAGAACAACAAGAAAACCTGCTCGACTCATAGATATGGTGGCTTGTGCAGACTCAATTGCAGCTGATAACATTCCTACCACTTATAAAGACGCAGTCCCAAGTTCAGAAGAAGATAAGTGGAGGATTGCCATGGATGGAGAAATACAATCCTTTCATCAGAATCATACATGGAAATTGGCCAATCTCCCGAAGGGCAAGAAAGCAATTGGGTGCAAATGGGTATTTGCAAAGAAAGAAGGATTTCCTAACCAAGAAGATGTTCGCTACAGAGCAAGATTGGTGGCCAAATGATATGCTCAAAAGGAAGGAATTGATTATAATGAGGTGTTTTCTCCAGTCGTGAAACACTCTCCATTAGAGTTTTGTTGGCTTTGGTAGCACAGTTGAATTTGGAACTAGTTCAGTTGGATGTAAAAACTGCATTTTTTCATGGAGACTTGGAAGATGAAATCTACATGACTCAGCCAGAAGGATTCAAAGTTGTTGGAAAAGAAAATATGGTGTGCAAACTTGAAAAATCATTGTATGGATTGAAACAATCATCTAGACAATGGTACAAATGATTTGACAAGTTTATGTTGCAGCAAAGGTACATAAGAAGCACATACGATCATTGTGTGTATTTGCGCAAGCTTGAAAACGAATCCTTTATATATCTTCTCCTATATGTTGATGATATGTTGATAGTTTCTAAAAGTCAAGAAGAAATTGAGAATCTGAAGACTCTACTAAGAAAAGAGTTTGAGATGAAGGATTTGGGTGAGGCAAAGAAGATTCTTGGCACGGAGATAAAAAGAGATAGACATTCAAAGAAACTCTATTTATCTCAAAAAGAATACTTGAAGAGGGTACTAAACCGATTTGGTATGCATGAGAAGACGAAGTCGGTTAGCACTCCGCATGCTCCTCATTTTAAGCTTAGTGATGCTATGTCACCAAAGAATGAAGCTGAACGAGAATATATGTCTAGAGTACTATATGCGAATGTTGTTGGTAACTTGATGTAGGCAATGGTTTGCACAAGACCAGATATTTCACATGATGTAGGAGTTGTTAGCAAGTATATACATAATCCTGGAAAGGAGCATTGGCAAGCTATAAAATGGATTTTACGGTATATTCATAATACTGTAGATGTTGGTTTGGTTTCCGAGCAAGAAGATGGTCAATATCTTGTTGGATATTGTGACTCAGATTATGCAGGTGATTTGGACAAACGAAGATCAACTACTGGCTATGTTTTCACTATTGCAAATGACCAGTTAGTTGGAAGTCTACTTTGCAGTCAACAGTTGCTTTGTCTACCACTGAGGCAGAGTATATGGCAATTACAGAGGCTGCGAAAGAGGCAATTTGGCTTTAGGGATTGCTTAGAGAGCTTGGTATTGTACAAGAAAGAATCACAATATTTTGTGATGGTCCAAGTGTTATTCAATTAGCAAAGAACCAAGTCTATCATGCAAGGACGAAGCATATTGATGTCCAATATCATTTTGTACGGGACATCATAGAAGAAGGTGGAGTCATAGTGCATAAAATCCATACTACAGATAACCCTGCCGATATGCTGACAAAAGTGGTGACTGCAGTCAAGTTTCAACACTGTTTGAGCTTCATCAACATTGTTGAACATTGAAGATTGAGGTTGAAGACACAATCAAAATTGTTGTTGAGAGAAAGTTGAAATTGGAGAATCTTGCCAAGGTGGAGATTTGTTAAATTTGACAAGATTCAAGATGGATTAATTTTTCATTGGTACAAAAGTCAAAATAGCAACTTTGTAGGTGAAATTTAGGTAAACCATAAAATGGTTTCACAAGTTAAACCTTGACATTTTGACACATAGTGATGTCATGTATGACATCAATAGGAAGAATTTACTCCTATAAATAGGTAGCTCTTATTCATTTGTAAGACACACCTCTCATTTGCCTTCTCATCTTCTAAGACATTTGATCTTCTTTCTCTCTTGTAGTATTTCACTTGTACTCTTTTGGAGTGAAATAAATATTGGTTGATTTTGTCCGAGGAGTAGGCAAAAGAAAAACAAAGTTTTGCCGAACCTCGTAAATTCCTGGTGTTCTTTTTATTGTTGTCTCATTTACTATTTATTAGCTACCTTTAGATATAGCAGTTGTGATTCCATCACTCTCTATATATTTAGCTTCCGCAACATGTGGTGCGTGTGGAGGGTTGTTAAGAGAGCCGAAACAAAGGTATCAAACAAAATGCATGTGTTATTACAAGTGGTGGGACTTTGAATTGTTGTTTTTATTTGAATTCAGAATGTGAACTATTGATAGTTTACTTCATTCATTTGTGTGACACATTGAAGTGATTGAAAATGACTAGGTAACCAGTAGTAAATTTTTCTTTGCTTAATTTATGCTATATATTCCTCATCAAAATTATTGAATAGACACACAAAGCAAACATTTCTTGATTTCTTGTCTACCAACTGAATTAGTTTTGATCATTTTTAGTGCAGAAATGGATTGTGTAAAACTTGTATTTTTTATGCTATATCTCTATCTCTGTCAACTTGTTTTCTCCTCATCTTTACCTCATTTGTGCCTCAAAGATCAAGCTCTTTCTCTTCTACAATTCAAGAACATGTTTACCATTAATCCTAATGCTTCTGATTATTGTTACGACATAACAGACCGCCAAGATATTCAGTCATATCCAAAAACTCTTTTATGGAATAGGAGCACAGATTGTTGTTCATGGGATGGAGTTCATTGTGACGAGACAACAGGACAAGTGATTGAGCTTGATCTCCGTTGCAGCCAACTTCAAGGCAAGTTTCATTCCAACAGTAGCCTCTTTCAACTCTCTAATCTCAAAAGGCTTGATTTGTCTTATAATAATTTCTCTGGATCGCTCATTTCACCTAAATTTGGTGAGTTCTCTAGTTTGACTCATCTTGGTTTGTCGGGTTCAAGTTTTGCAGGTCTAATCCCAGTAGAAATCTCTCACCTTTCTAAATTACACGTTCTTCGTATGTGGACCACCCTCGATGGTCTATATGAGCTTAGTCTTGAGCCTCAAAATTTTGAACTGCTCCTTAAGAACTTTACCCAATTAAGAGAACTCGACCTTGACTCTGTGAAAAACTCTTCGAGCATTCCTCTAAATTTCTCTTCTTATTTAACAACTCTACGGCTTTCATACACATAGTTACGTGGGGTATTACCCGAAAGAGTTTTCCACCTTTCCGATTTAGAATTCCTTGATTTATCTGGCAATCCCCAGCTCACTGTTAGGTTTCCCATAACCAAATGGAATAGTAGTGCATCACTCATGATGTTATATCTCAGAGGTTTGAATTTTACTGGTAGGATACCTAAATCATTTAGCCATCTAACTTCATTGCTTGGCTTGGACATGAGTGATTCTAATCTGTCAGGGCCAATTCCAAAACCTCTATGGAATCTCACCAACATAGAGTTTTTGTGCCTTGGTTTTAACCATCTTGAAGGACTAATTTCCCAGTACTTGAGATTTGGAAAGCTCAGAGACTTATCACTTTGAAATAACAACTTTGATGGCCAACTTGAGTTTTTATCCTTTAACAGAAGTTGGACGCAACTTGAATGGCTAGATTTTCGGTCCAATTACCTAACTGGCCCAATTCCATCTAACGTAAGTGGACTGCAAAACCTACAATCACTCTACTTGTCATCAAACCACTTGAATGGGACTATACCTTCCTGGCTATTCTCCCTTCCTTCACTGGAAGTGTTAGACTTGAGCAATAACACTTTCAGTGGAAAAATTCATGAGTTCAAGTCCAAAACATTAGGTATCCTTACTTTGGAAAAAAATCAGCTGGAAGGTCCTATTGCTTCAGCTATCTGCAATCTAAAAACATTGTTTCTATTAGATTTGAGAAGTAATAATTTGGAGGGAACAATCCCACAATGTTTGGGTGAGATGAGTGCAGTTGAGATTTTGGATTTAAGCAATAATAGTCTTAGTGGGACAATTAATACAACTTTTAGTATTGGAAACTGACTCAGGGTCATTAGCTTACATGGGAATAAGCTAGAGGGGAAAGTTTCACGATCTTTGATCAATTGTAAAAAATTGGAACTTCTTGATTTAGGTAACAATGAGTTGAATGACACATTTTCAAAATCGTTGGGAGACCTTCCTAATTTGCAGGTTTTAAACTTTAGATCCAATAAGTTCTATGGCCCTATAAGGACCAACAACTTTTTTGCTAAGATTCGAGTCATAGATCTCTCATCCAATGGATTTAGTGGAGATTTACCGGCGAGCCTTTTTGAGATTTTCAAGCCATGTAAATAATTGGTGAGAACAGTGGAACCTGAGAGTATGTAGCAAATACATATTCTTATTATTACAAAAAATCTTTGATAGTGACAACAAAGGGACTGGATAATGAACTTCCTCGAGTTTTGACTACACAAATAATTATCGATCTCTCAATGAATAAATTTAAAGGTCATATTCCAAGCATTATTGGAGATCTCATTGGACTACATGTGTTGAACTTATCTCATAATATCTTGGAAGGTCATATACAAGAATCACTGCAATATTTATCTGTACTTGAATCATTGGATCTCTCATCTAACAAAATTGGCGGTGAAATCCCACAACAACTTTCATCCCTCACACTTCTTGAAGTCTTGAATCTCTCTCACAATCAACTTGTTGGAAGCATCCCTAAAGGAAAACAATTTGATACGTTTGAGAATAGTTCATACCAAGGGAATAATGGACTACGTGGATTTCCACCCTCAAGAGATTATGGTGGTGATAATTGGGTACCACAAGTGACATTTCCAGTTGAGTTAGATGAAGAAGAAGAAGAAGAAGAAGAAGAAGATTCACCAATGATCAGTTGGCAGGCAGTTCTCATGGGTTACGCTTGTGGACTTGTTATTGGACTATCCGTAATATACATAATGTTGTCAACTCAATATCCAGCATGGTTGTCGAGGATGGTTGTAAAATTGGAACACAGAATTACTACGAGAATGAAAAAGCACAAGAAAAGATATTAGTGTGTAGCAACCTCCAGGTATTCAACTTGATCTTTATCCTTCAGAAGATTATTCTATATATATCAATGTATTTTCGACCTCCTTCATCCTTAAAGCTCTTAACTTTAACTCTTCATTTTTAAAAAATGCAGAATTCAAGTCTACTGAGTTGTTGGGATGCAAAAGCATGAGTTTTTGTTTATCAATAGTTATTTTCCGACAGACCCTCGGATCAAGGAGAAATCATCCAAAGAAGTCCAGAAAAAAAAAGTAACAAAAGTACAAGAAACAACATACAGTAACAAAAACAATATATAGTATAATTACAGGACAATAAGTACAACACTTCAAGAATGTGTTCAACGCGCAAGGCTTGTGGTTCGTCCCATTATTTCTGTGCAATCGAGTGTAATTAGCCTTGTAATTCAAAAAATTTCTTTAGTAATATTTATATCTTCAAAAACCATCTTTATTGATCATATTAATTTGTAAAAATGAGAACATTGAAACTAAAAATTAGAGGTCCTTTTATATTATACTCTACTCTAAGAACGTTACAATTGTGAGTTAATTTGATGGAACTTTCCATAAGAAAAATCTTGATGTTTTTTTTTTTTTACTTTTTCAAGATCTTCATTATACAACCTCCATATTTTTTTCTTCTAAGTCTTGTTTTTTTAATTTCTGCATCGGATGTTTATATAGTAATTTTACCAATTATTTTAGGAGATAGGTTACAAACTATTATAGGAAAAAATTCTCTAATGACAATGATTTCAATTAACAATTCAGAAACAGTATTTTACACAAAGAAGATAGGTAATAATCTTGATACAATGAGGAAAACTTACTTAATTCTCAAGTTATTAATACATAATACAAATCATTTGAACAAAACAATATCGAACGCACAATAAGCAAAGCCCATCATTTCGACAAGCATACATTAAATTTTTGAAGAAAAAATGGAATTAAAATAGGATGTAAAAGTCATGGAAGTGATAGAGCTATTGAACATTTAGTAGTACGTTGGTGGGGGAGATGCTGGTGGAGGTGAAGGTGAAGCATAGGTGATAGATTGCTCGTACTTCTAAGGTGGTGGTGGTGAGGAATAGGTTGGTGGAGGTGGAGTTGGTGAGTTATAGGTTGTAGGTGATTGTTCATAGTACTTTGGTGGAGGTGGAGGAGATTTATAGGAAGGCGTAGATTCTTCATAGTATGGTGGAGGTGGAGGGGATTTATAGGAAGGTGTTGATTCTTTGTAGTATGGTGGAGGGGGAGGGGATTTATAGGAAGACGTAGATTCTTTGTAGTATGGCGGAGGAGGAGGGGATTTATAGGAAGGGGTAGATTCTTTGTAGTATGGTGGAGGGGGAGGAGAGTTGTAGTCAGAAGGTGATTTCTCATAATAAGTTGGTGGTGGTGGAGGAGACTTGTAGTAAACTGGTGATTTGTAGTATTCAGAAGGAGTAGGTGATTTGTAATATTTTGTTGGAGTAGGCGACTTGTAGTACTTTGCAGGCGATGGAGATTTGTAGTGCTTTGCAGGTGATGGTGACTTGTAGTAGTACTTTGAAGGAACTGATGACTTGTAATAGTGCTTTGAAGGGGCAGGTGCCTTGTAGTACTTCTTTGGAGGAGCTGGTGACTTGTAGTACTTAACTACCACTGGTGCCTTGTAGTAGTGTTTCGAAGGAGCAGTTGATTTGTAATACTTTACTACCACAGGTGACTTGTAGTAGTGCTTTGAAGGAGCATGTGACTTGTAATACTTCGCAACAACAGGTGCCTTGTAGTAGTGTTTTGAAGGAACATGAGACTTGTAATAATAATGCGATGGAGAATGTTCAACATGTTTTTCCGGTTTCTTATAGTATGGAGATGGTGATTTGTAAGATGGTGAATGAGAAGTATAGTCATAAGAGTAATCAGCAACAACACTGCTAGCTACAAAGCAAATTACCAAAGCAAATGCAAGTAGAGGACATTGCCCAAATTTCCAAAGCTTCTCATTTTGATTTTTGGAGAAAAAAAGATAGAACTAAAACTTGTGTTGCATAGTTTTGTTGGGATTTTCAGTTTTTATAGTAGCAAAGTAACATCCTTCTTGAGATTAATTAATGTAATGGTTTCATGGTTAGCCACTAAGATGATATAGCAAAGTCCAAATAAAGATTAGTTTAGTGTAATTAGTGGCAAGCATATTTTTGGTGATTGAAAAAATAATTTGCAAGTGGGCTAATTTAGAAAGAATGTATAAGTTGACTTGAATATTACAACAACAAAAAGAATGATACTAAGACAGTAGATTACAACAACAACATATCCAGTATAATCCCACAAAGCGGAATCTTGGGAGGGTAGAGTGTACGCAGACTTTACAATTTGTTGGCTCAAGGAGAAATCATCCAAAGCAATCAAGGAAAAAAAGTAACAAAAGTACAAGAAATAACAGATAGTAACAGGACAATAACTACAACACTTCAAGAATGCGTTTAACGTGCAAAGCTTGGGGTTCGTTCAATTATTTTTGTGCAATGGAGTGAAATTAGCTCTACTCTAAGAACGTTACGATTGTGAGTTTTGATGGAACTTTCCATTAGAAAATTCTTGATTTTTTAACTTTTTCAAGATTTTCATTATACAACCTCCATAACTATATGTAATCTATAAGTACTGATAGTGCTAGATTTGGGAAACAATAATTTGAACGGAACAATTCCACAATGTTTACGTGAGATTACTAAACATGTTTGGTTTAATTTGTTTGAGTTTTTTTACTACAAATATAATCATCAATCTCTCAAGGAACAGATTTGAAGTCATATTCCACACAATATTGGAGATCTCGTTGCAGTACTCCACACGTTGAACTTATCTCATAATTGCTTGGAAGGTTGTATACCAGCATCACTGCACCAGTTGTTTGTGCGTACTTGAATCATTGGATCTCTCATTTAACAAAATTGGTGGAGGGATGCCGCAACAACGTACTTGCATCTCTCACATCACTTGAAGTCTTAAATCTCTCTCACAATCATCTCGTTGGACTTAATGAATCAGTGGTATTGAATCTATGAAGAACATGCCATGTATGGACTCCTGCACTGTATGTCTTCCATCAGCCGGTCAATTCTCGTGGAAAATTGGCTCGAGCTGGCGCACAACCAATTAAGTTGGGTGGTGGTCCTATTCTGGATAAATTGTCCTTTTTTTTGTAATAGAAAAGGAAAATTTGTGTGGAGTGCGGTGTGTGGTGCGTGTGGAGGGTTGTTAAGAGAGCCAAAAAAAAGGTATCAGACAAAATGCATGTGTTATTACAAGTGGTGGGACTTTGAATTGAGAATGTGAACTATTGATAGTTTCCTGCATTCATTTGTGTGACACATTGAAGTGACTGAAAATGACTAGGTATATACCTCATCAAAATTATTGTGCTATATATACCTCATCAAAATTATTGTGCTATATATACCTCATCAAAATTATTGTGCTATATATACCTCATCAAAATTATTGAATAGACACACAAAGCAAAGAATTTCTTGATTTCTTTTCTACCTACTTAATTAGTTTTGATCATTTTAGTGCAGAAATGGATTGTGTAAAACTTGTATTTTTTATGCTATATACCTTTCTCTGTCAACTTGTTTTCTCCCATCCTCACCTCATTTGTGCCCCAAAGATCAAGCTCTTTCTCTTCTACAATTCAAGCACATGTTTATCGTTAATCCTAATGCTTCTTATTATTGTTACGACTATACATACCAATGGATGCAGTCATATCCAAAAACTCTTTTCTGGAAAAAGAGCACAGATTGTTGCTCATGGGATGGAGTTCATTGTGACGAGATGACGGGACAAGTGATTGAGCTTGATCTCCGTTGCAGCGAACTTCAAGGCAAGTTTCATTCCAACAGTAGCCTCTTTCAACTCTCCAATCTCAAAAGGCTTGATTTGTTTCACCGGATCGCTTATTTCACCTAAATTTGATGAGTTCTCTAGTTTGAGACATCTTGATTTGTCGGAATCAGGTTTTACAGGTCTAATCCCAGAGGAAATCTCTCACCTTTCTAAATTACACAGCCTTCGCATCTCAACTTTTCATCCATATCACAATTTTGAACTGCTCCTTAAAAACTTGACCCAATTAAGAGAGCGCAACCTCGACTCTGTGAATATCTCTTGGAGCATTCCTCTGAATTTCTCTTCTTATTTAGCAACTCTATGGCTTCCATACACACAGTTACGTGGGGTATTGCCCGAAAGAGTTTTCCACCTTTCCAACTTAGAATCCCTTCATTTATCAGAAAGTTCCCAGCTCACAGTTAGGTTTCCCACGACCAAATGGAATAGCAGTGAATCACTCATGAAGCTATATCCCTATGGTGTGAATATTAGTGGTAGGATACCTGAATCATTTAGCCATCTAACTTCACTTCATGAGTTGGACATGAGTGAATCTAATCTGTCAGGGCCTATTCTTAAGCCTCTATGGAATCTCACCAACATAGAGAGTTTGTACCTTGATCATAACCATCTTGAAGGACAAATGTCCCAGTTCTCGAGATTTGAAAAGCTCAGGTACTTATCACTTGGAAATAACAATTTTGATGGCCAACTTGAGTTCTTATCCTTTAACAGAAGTTGGACCCAACTTGAATGGCTAGATGTTTCATCCAATTTCATCCAACGTAAGTGGACTGAAAAACCTACAATGGCTCATCTTGTCATTAAACCACTTGAATGGGACTATACCTTCCTGGATATTCTCACTTCCTTCACTGACGGTGTTAGACTTGAGCAATAACACTTTCAGCGGAAAAATTCCAGAGTTCAAGTCCAAAACATTAGGTGTCGTTACTCTAAAAAAAAATAAGCTGGAAGGTCCTATTGCTTCAGCTATCTGCAATCTGAAAACATTGGTAGTGCTAGATCTGAGAAGCAATAATTTGGAGGGAACAATCCCACATTGTTTGGGTGAGATGAGTACAGTTCGGATTTTGGATTTAAGCAACAATAGTCTTAGTGGGACAATTAATACAACTTTTAGTATTGAAAACCAACTCTTCATCATTAAATTAGACAGAAATAAGCTAGAGGGGAAAGTTCCACGATCTTTGATCAATTGTAAAAAATTGGAACTTCTTGATTTAGGTAACAATGAGTTGAATGACACATTTCCAAAATGGTTGGGAGACCTACCTCATTTGCAGATTTTAAAGTTGAGATCAAATAAGTTCTATGGCCCTATAAGGACTAACAACTTGTTTGCTAAAATTCGAGTTATAGATCTCTCATCCAATGGATTTAGTGGAGATTTACCAATGAGCCTTTTTCAGAATTTTCAAGCCATGAAAACAATTGGTGAGAACAGTGGAACCAGAGAGTATGTAGCAGATTCAAATCCTGATTTTTACATAAATTCTTTGATAGTGACAACAAAAGGATTGGATCTTGAATTTCATCGAGTTTTGAAAACAAACATAATTATCAATCTCTCGAACAACAGATTTGAAGGTTATATTCCAAGTATTATTGGAGATCTCATTGGACGTCGTACGTTGAACTTATCTCATAATATCTTGGAAGGTCATATACCAGTATCATTGCAAAATTTATCTGTACTCGAATCATTGGATCTCTCATCTAACAAAATCAGCGGAGAAATTCCACAGCAGCTTGCATCCCTCACATTTCTTGAAGTCTTAAATCTCTCTCACAATCATCTTGTTGGATGCATCCCCAAAGGAAAACAATTTGATACGTTTGAGAACAGTTCATACCAAGGAAATGATGGGTTACGTGGATTGCCACCCTCAAAACATTGTGGCGGTGATGATAGGGTACCATAAGCGACAACTCCAGCTGATCAAGATCAAGAAGAAGAAGAAGATTATGATTCACCAATGATCAGTTGGCAGGCAGTTCTCATGGGTTACGGTTGTGGACTGGTTATTGGATTGTCTGTAATATACATAATGTTGTCAACTCAATATCCAGCATGGTTTTCGAGGTTGGTTGTAAAATTGGAATACAGAATTACTACGAGAATGAAAAAGCACAAGAAAAGATATTAGTGTGAAGTAACGTCCAGGTATTCAACTTGATCTTTTTAGATTATTTTTTATATATTGATGTGTTTTCTACCTACCTCGTCCTTAAAGCTCTTAACTTTAATTCTTCATTTTCGAAAATTGCAGGATTCAAGTCTACAGAGTTGCCGAGGATGCAGATAAAAGCCTTAATCTTTCATAGTTTGTGGTGTTTCCATAAAGTGTTTGTTATCCTATGAAAAAAGATTTTGTTTTCATTTGTCTATGGCATGTAAATATGTACTATCAGTAAAAACATTATATCTCACTCAACTCTTTCACATGACATCATAACACAAACATAGAGCACTCGACTTTAAGTTCAGAAAAATAAAATTCTGTAGTTACAGAGTTCAAAAATACTTTTTACAGACTCATCGAAAGATAAAAAGAAACATCAGGAAACCATGGACCAAAGTTGCTGTCTTAAAACATTAACTTTTTTCATTGAATCAGCAGCAAAATGCCCAACCGACGTATCATGAGAAAGAGACTATGATCTCAGAAATAGGAATTTTACGGTCCATAACTCAGAAAATCTAGTATACAACACAGCCTCATGGTCTCAGAAGGAGAATCTTCTGTTACTATCATCACAGAATTCAGCATTACACGCTATAGTATCCAACACGGCCTCATGGGCTGCTCATCGCATTGTGTCATTTTAAGTACCTAAGGATGAATTTTGAGTGTAAATAAAATGAATTAGAAACCAAGGTTAGAATCCTAGCAGAACACAAGCTGACCTGTGTTGGTGGTTGACTTACCCACCATCTGTGTTGGTGGAAGGTAGACGGTACCAATTGAATTAATCAAGTATTACTGCTACACAACAACAACTACGCATCAGTCCCAAACAACAACTTGTATAGAGACCTGCAATAATGTTTAAAGCCTAAACTAAGATTAGACATGAACACACAATTCAGTGATAGAATTGCTAGTGATCAAAATCCTATGGATTTGACACTTCATTTAGGTAGAGGTCAAGCAGAACCGCTTGCCTATAGGTGATGTTTATCGTGATCAACTATTGTTCAGATTAATTAATTAGTAAACCGCACCATAATTTCAAAGTTTTGGGGCAAAGATAAAGATTCAGAAAAAATAAGTAGAAAACAAAAAAACGTACCTCGCCAAACAGACTTTGGAACCAAGGTTGCTGTGCATTTTCACAAAAATGTATCATCCTTGATCTGTCAAGCTATGACTTAGCTGAATTTGATGAGTTGAGATTCCATCACCAAGCTGCTGCAGTTATCAGCTCTACCAAACTAAACTGTGGGCTGGAACCTTGTGTATTCCAGCATCTAACATTGCTTTTCTCAAGGCAGCAGCATGATCCCACCTCTCTGCACCAGCATAAATGCTTGGGAGTTGCACATAACGGCCAGAATGATTCGGTTGCGACTCAAGCAGTAGTTGTGATACTTCATTTCCCAATTCAATAGCTCCATGAAGTCTACAAGCACCCATCAGAGCTCCCAAGACAGTGGCATCAGCTTCAAAAGGCATTTTCTTTATGAAGTCGTATGCTTCCTGCAGTAGCCCAGCTCTCCCTAAGAGATCAACCACACAACCATAATGTTCCATCTTAGCTACAAGTCCAAATTCATGTGACATTGCTTCAAACAATTTAAAACTGTAAATAACAAAACAATTGTTACTGCCTATACACTTGTTCCTATTTTATTGCCTTTTCTGATGTGTACGACATGGGCCTCTTGAAGTGTAACATCCCAAAGCACAAAACACTGAAGGCCCAATCTGCTCATGGACCCAAACCAGCAAAACAAAAGAAAATCAGAATCGGACGTAAAGTTGAATCTTTAGATCATTCAATCAGACGATATGTGTCATCACTAAAACCATAGTATTTCACTCAACTCTTTCACATAACGCAAACATAGAGCACTCGACTTTAAGTTCAGGAACATAAAAATCTGTAGTTACAGAGTTCGAAGATATTTTTCTACAGACTCATGATTGTCTATAATAAGGTATCAGACAAAATGTATGTGTTTACACAAATGGTTGTGCTATCAAATAACTACATGAACTCTAAATACTCATACATAAGTAGTGATTTTCATTTGAAGAGTACTTTCATGGAACTTTTTAATTGTGTAAATTTTATTTCAAGAAAAGTAAAAAAAAAAACCGATATGTGAATTTACTCCGAAAATTTTAAAAAGCAAAGTAGAAATTTTTTTCTCTCTTTTTTTTTTTTTTGTAATAGAAAGTCAAAGTTGTGTGTGGGTGGGAGTGGGGGCAGGGTTGTTAAGGGAACCAAAACCTGTTGTGTGTGGGTGGAAGTGGGGGCAGGGTTGTTAAAGGAGTAAGAAAGGTTATGTCATAGCAAATTCTTAAAAGACAAATTGTGAAAATAGACCTTATAATGTCAGACACTACTTCAATAAAAGTACAGAAAGTAAGACCTTGAAATCACAAGAAGTGCAGATCAAAACCAACTTACAAGACGAATTGTGAAAATAGACCGACATCATTCACAGTCTAGATGATTGTATATCACCAGAACTAAATTTGCATTCTTGATTCTTGATACTTGTTTGCCTTAAGAGTATAGAAATGTATACATTGTAGTTATTTTTCGTACAATCATTCACATTCTAAATGATTATATCCTAGACTTGATAGAAAAAAGAGTTGGATTTTTGACTTGGAAGTCAAGGTCTATATATTATCCTAACCAGTCAATTTCTTTTTAGAAGTTTGACTTGAAATGTCTTTTTCTCAAAGTCTATACGTCAATTATTACTTTATTCTTAATCAAACTTTTTGAATTTTCGACTTGAAAAGTTTTTTCCCTAGTCTATACACCAACTAAGAATATTTAGATTCAGGATAAAATAACTATTTCTTACTTGACTACTGTTAGATTACAATGCCCAAGGACAAGATCATAGTAAAGCATGTGGGGAATGGACTGATGGTCTCCTTATATGAACTTGGGCAATCCTCCCCTCATGAGCTAACTTTTTGGGTTGAGTTCGGCTCAGGTGCCATATCTTTACATGTGACACATTGAATGTGCATATGTGATTGACAACTTAAAATTGACCGAAAATCACTACGTAAATTTCTCTTTACTTAATTTGTGCTATCTATACCTCATAAAAATAATAGAATAGACACACAAAGCAAACATTTCTTGATTGCTTCTCTACCAACCTAATTAGTTTAGATCATTTTAGTGAAGAAATGGGTTGTGTAAAACTTGTATTTTTTAGCTATATACCTTTCTCTGTAAACTTGGTTTCTCATCATTCTCACCTTATTTGTGCCCCAAAGATCAAGCTCTTTCTCTTCTACAATTCAAGCACATGTTTACCATTAATCATAATGCTTCTACTTATTGTTACGACAATACAGAGATTCATTCATATCCAAAAACTCTTATGGAACAAGAGCATAGATTGTTGCTTGTGGGATGGAGTTCATTGTGACGAGATCACGGGACAAGTAATTGAGATTGATCTCCGTTGCAGCCAACTTCAAGGCAAGTTTCATTCCAATAGTAGTCTCTTTCAACTCTTCAATCTCAACAGGCTTGATTTGTCTTATAATAATTTCTCTGGATCGCTCATTTCACCTAAATTTGGTGAGTTTTCTAGCTTGACCCATCTTGATTTGTCGTATTCAGGTTTTACAAGTCTATTCCCTTCTGAAATATCTCATCTTTCTAAATTATACGTTCTTCGTATCACGAGTGATTATCCATATGGGCTTAAACTGCACAATTTTGAACTGCTCCTTAAGAACTTGACCCAATTAAGAGAGCTCAGCCTCGACTATATGAACATCTCTTCGGGCATTCCTCTGAATTTCTCTTCTTATTTAAAAAATATACAGCTTCCATACACACAGTTATATGGGGTATTGCCCGAAAGAGTTTTCCACCTCTCCGACTTAGAATTCCTTGATTTATCTGACAATCCCCAACTCACTGTTAGGTTTCCCACAACCAAATGGAATAGTAATGCATCACTCATGGAGTTATATCTGAGTGGTGTGAATTTTACTGGAAGAATACCTGAATCATTTAGCCATCTAACTTCATTGCTTAAATTGGACATGAGTTATTGTAACCTCTCGGGGCCTATTCCTGAACCTCTATGGAATCTCACCCACATAGAGAGTTTGTTCCTTGGTGATAACCATCTTGAAGGACCAATTTCCCAGTTCTCGAGATTTGAAAAGCTCAAGGAGTTATCACTTGGAAATAACAACTTTGATGGCCGACTTGAGTTCTTATCCTTTAACAGAAGTTGGACCCAACTTGAATGGCTAGACTTCTCATCCAATTCCCTAACTGGTCCAATTTCATCCAACGTAAGTGGACTGCAAAACCTAATATGGATCTACTTGTCATCAAACTACTTGAATGGGACTATACCTTCCTGGATATTCTCCCTTCCTTCACTGACAGTGTTAGACTTGAGCAGTAACACTTTAAATGGAAAAATTCAGGAGTTCAAGTCCAAAACATTAGGTGTCATTATTATAAAACAAAATCAGTTGGAAGGTACTATACCAAATTCACTCCTAAACCAGACAAGCCTAAGATTTCTTCTCCTTTCGCACAATAATATCAGTGGACAGATTGCTTCAGCTATCTGCAATCTGAAAACATTGGCACTACTAGATTTGAGAAGTAATAATGTGGAGGGAACAATCCCACAATGATTGGGTGAGATGAGTACTGTTTGGATTTTGGATTTAAGCCACAATAGTCTTAGTGGGACAATCAATACAACTTTTGGTATTGGAAACCAACTCAACGTCATTAAATTGGACAGGAATAAGCTAACGGGGAAAGTCCTACGATCTTTGATCAATTGCAAACATTTGAAACTCCTTGATCTAGGTAACAATGAGTTGAATGACACATTTCCAAACTGGTTAGGAGACCTACCTGATTTGCAGATTTTAAGCTTGAGATCAAATAAGTTGCATGGTCCCATTAAATCTTCAGGAAATAGAAACTTGTTTGTGCAGCTTCAAATTATGGATCTATCATCCAATGGATTTAGTGGGAATTTACCAGAAAGTCTTTTTGGGAATTTGCAAGCCATGAAGAAAATTGATGAGAGTACAAGAACCCCACAGTGTGTTTCTGATCAATATGATAGTTATTATGATTATTTGACGACAATTACAACAAAGGGACAGGATTATGATTCTGTTCGAATTGTGGCTTCTAACATGATTATCGATCTCTCAAGGAACAGATTTGAAGGTCATATTCCAAACACTATTGGAGATCTCATTGGACGTCGTACGTTGAACTTATCTCATAATATCTTGGAAGGTCATATACCAGCATCATTGCAAAATTTATATGTACTCGAATCATTAGATCTCTAATCTAACAAAATCGGCGGAGGAATTCCACCACAACTTGCATCCCTCACATTTATGGCAGTCTTAAATCTCTCTCACAATCATCTTGTTGGATGCATCCCCAATGGAAAACAATTTGATACGTTTGAGAACAGTTCATACCAAGGAAATGATGGATTACGAGGATTGCCACCCTCTAGAGATTATGGTGGTGATGATAGGATACCACAAGCGACAATTCCAGTTGAGTTAGATCAAGAAGAAGAAGAAGAAGAAGATTCACCAATGATCAGTTGGCAGGCGGTTCTCATGGGTTACGGTTGTGGACTTGTTATTGGACTGTCTGTAATATATATAATGTGGTCAACTCAATATCCAACATGGTTTTTGAGGATGGTTGTAAAATTGGAACAAAGAATTATTACAAGAATGAAAAGGCACAAGAAAAGATATTAGTGTGTAGTGATCTCCAGGTATCCAGCTTGATCTTTATACTTCAGAAGATTATTTTATATATCGATGAATTTTCGATCTCCGTCATCCTAAAGCTCTTAACTTTTATTCTTTATTTTGACAATTGCAGGATTCAAGTCTATTGAGTTGTTGGGATGTAATAGCACGAGTTTTCGTTTGTTAATAGTCTAGATCTGTTATATAGTATGTAGTAATATATTCAGCCTGCTACTTCATTTCAACTGCAAAGTTCAGTTAATAAATTTATGAAGTTATCTTGTCTTTTTTTAATTACATCAAGTAATTTCAATAGCAAGCTAAACGTGTACACCTATTAAGACTCTCCTAATAGTTGGCTTAAATATCCTTATGGTGTTAAAATTGCTCTAAAGTTCAGGCATATAACTTCTAAATGTGAAATTATTTGAGCATTTAATCGAAAATCTTAAGGCAATAAAAAGAGTAGCTCAGGACTTGTATTACTAAAAAGTCCTTGTTAGTCGAAAATCACACTTGTCTAATTTCAAACGTTTAAATGTATAAAAA
Organism: Solanum appendiculatum; assembly: GCA_018342035.1. Classification (NCBI taxonomy): domain Eukaryota; kingdom Viridiplantae; phylum Streptophyta; class Magnoliopsida; order Solanales; family Solanaceae; genus Solanum; species Solanum appendiculatum. The sequence goes on along the minus strand of JAGDQO010000067.1, from coordinate 224,039 downwards.
ATCGAAGATATGTCTTGGCAAAAAGAACTCTGCTGCAGCGAGCATACATTCTAGTTCAATGTACTTGGGATCAGGTTAACATCAAACGCGACTAATTTATATCATTTATACCACTAATTGATACTCAAGAGCGGCATATTTTCACCAAGGAAGTTCATCATCTACTATATATATTGACATTGTACATAAAGTGTGATTATTTGGCAAGCAGGATTCAGATGAACACCCCTTTAGCTCCGTCCTTAGTACCAATCATCATTTTTCTAAAATGAAAATTGCTCCATAACAACTCGAATGTTCAACAGTCACTAAAGAAAAAAATATTGTCATCAAACTACTTGACTCGAACGATATATGCCATCCTTGTAGTGTGGACTTTTGTTTGATTGAATCTTTTTGAAAGATTTGAAAGCCACAAATGTGGAAATTCGGTAGCTATATTTGTCAAAGGTTTGGTAGCTACATTTGTCAAAGATTTGGAAGCCACAATATTTGGTATATTCACATTAAGATGCTGAATTTTTTCATCTTCCAAAGACATCAACAAGCTCATTTTATCTCTATAAATAGGGAGGTTAGACATTAGTTGAAACACACCTTAAGCATATGAAAACATTTCATTGCTTTCTTTCCTTGTCTTTCCATTAAGAGTAATGAGTTAGTGTTGGGAAACACTTGTGTGAACCCTTTCTTTGGAGTGATCTTGTGAGGTTATTCTCTTTGGGTATTTGGGATTAATTAGAGTATTTACTCTAATTTTGTACTCTCTTTTGTACTCTTGTTGATATAGTGAAATTGCTCCTCTCCGCTTGTGGATTAGGTCACACCGACCGAACCACGTTAAATTTGTGTATTCTTTATTTGCTTTACTTTCATTATTGTCAACTTACTATTTCCTTTGTTATTGTCATTATAACATTTTTTGCTAAATTTCGCACTACCCGAGTTCTCGATCCTAACAAATTGGTATCAGAGCCGGAGCTAATCGGGTCAATCTCGGTAGCCTAAAATGACAGTAACAAAGACTTATGTTGAGAAATTTGACCGAAGTGCAAACTTCGGCATGTGGCAATTAAAGATGGAGGCTATCCTAATTCAAGATGGCCTAGATATGGCATTTGAAGGAAAGGAGAAGAAGCCAGAAAATATGACGGACACGAAATTTGCCATCATAGACAAAAAGGCAAAATCAGGTATTATTTTAAATCTCTCAAATGAGTTTTTACGTGAAGTATCTGTAGAAACCATAGCCAAAGGCGTGTGGGAAAAACTAAAAACCTTGTACATGAAGAGAACAGTGGAAAACAGACTTTACCTAAAGCAAAAGCTTTACACATTTCGTATGGTTGAAGGTACTTCTATACTTTCACATCTTGATGCATTTGATTCTATTCTTATGGACTTGAATAATATCGATGCTGAATTTAATGATGAGGATCAAGCCGTCTTACTACTTATTTCCTTACCCCAATCATTTAAGCATATTAGAGATACTATGCTTTATGGAAAGGATAATATCTCTTACAGAGAAATCAAATCTATCTTAAAATCAAAAGCACAGATAGATAGAGATATTACGGGGGAAAGTAGTGGAACCCATGGGGAAGGTTTATTTTTAAGAGGTAGATCTAATAAGAAAGAATCAAGTAGTGAGAGGTTTAAATCAAGGTCAAAGTCCAGATACAGAAATGTGATGTGCAAATATTGTCATAAGAAAGGTCATATTATTTCTGAATGCTATAAGTTGAAAAATAAAGAAAAACATAAGGAAAATAAAATTGAGCATCAAAATACTGACCCCGCTGAAGCAAGTGTAGCTGCTGATGAGTCTGACGGAACAATATTTTTAGCTACTAGTAATAGTTTTAAATCTATCAATGAGTGGATTTTGGATTCGGGTTGTTCTTATCATATGTGTCCCAATAAGGATTTGTTTACCACATACGAATCTGTTGGAGGTGGAGTTGTCTTGATGGGCAACAATGCTCCCTGCAAAGTTATTGGTAAAGGTACAATTCGAATAAGAATGTACGATGATGTGGTAAGAACTCTCACCGATGTTAGATATGTTCCTGACTTAAAGAAAAATCCCATCTCATTGGGCACTCTAGAATCTCTTGGGTGCAAATACACAGGTGAAGGTGGAGTTATGAAAAACTCTCGAGGTGCTCTGGTGATCATGAAAGCACGCAGGTCTGGTACGTTATACACTTTGTTGGGATCCACTGTTACTGGTGCTGCTGCAGTTTCTACCCAACCTGATTTCGACATCACCAAATTATGGCATATGCGATTGGGGCATATGAGTGAGAAAGGTCTTTCCATCCCCAGCAAAAGAGGTCTTCTTTGTGGACAAAGTACCGAGAATATGGAGTTCTGCGAACGTTGTGTGTTCAGGAAGCAGAAAAGAGTCAGCTTTAAATCTCCAGCAATTCATTGAACAAAAGGTACTTTGGACTACATTCATTCAGATCTTTGGGGTCCTTCTTGTACCCCGTCAAACGGTGGTGCCAGGTATATGTTAACTTTCATTGATGATTATTCAAGGAAAGTTTGGGTTTATTTCCTGAAAAATAAAAGTGATGTTGTCTTAACCTTCAAACAATGGAAAGCTTTGATTGAGAAACAAACAGGAAAACAGGTGAAGCGGCTTAGGACGGATAATGGCTTAGAATTTTGTATTGATGAGTTCAATGAATTTTGCAAAAATGAAGGAATTGCTCGACATCGCACTGTAAGGATGACCCCTCAACAAAATGGTGTCACAGAAAGGATGAATAGAACTCTTTTGGAAAGAGCTCGTTGCATGATTTCAAATGCTGGATTGACAAACGCTTTTTGGGCAGAGGCTATTTCTACAGCTTGTTATATTGTCAATCGTGCTCCTTCTGCTCCTTTGAACTTTAAGACTCCGGAGGAAATATGGTCAGGTACTCCTGCTAATTATTCTAATTTAAATTTTTTTTGGTTGTCCTGCGTACATGCATGTGAATGATGGTAAATTAGAGCCAAGGGCTAAAAAGTGTATTTTCCTTGGATACTCATCTGGAGTGAAAGGATACAGACTCTGGTATCCTGATCCCAAGTCACCAAAATTAATAATTAGTACAGATGTAACCTTTGATGAATCTTCTATGTTACACCCCAGACAAGAGTCTTCTAGTTTTAGTAATATGAATAAGGAGCAGGGTATACATGAGCAGGTGGAGGTTGAACTTGGCATTCCTTCTACGCCAAACTCATCAACTTTGGAGCAAAATACAGTAGAAACTCCTGAAATTGAAGCTCAAGAAGTTGAGCCAGAAGTTGTGACTTCTGAAGTTAAACCAAATGAATATTCTATAGCCACACACAGACCAAGGAGACAAATTCAAAAACCAGAAAGGTATGGAGATTGCGTTGCATTTGATTTTTCAGTTGCACAAGAAATTGGGCGGATCTAGGAGGTAGCTAGGGTTCACCCGAATCCCCTCGATAAAAAATTACACTGTATATAATATATTTTTTATGTGTTAGATAAGAAGTTGACTCAGTGGTTGAGGGTGATCAAAATTTACCTTGAGGTTCCAAATTCAAATTTCAAGCATTATATTTTTATTTTTCGAATCCCCTTAATGAATCCTAGATCCGCCACTGGACTTCTAAGCGCAAAGCACAACGGAAGAATGTACAGTTTCTAGTATTGATTCAGCCAAGTGGCTGTTTGCAATGAATGAAGAAATTGAATCTCTCCACAAGAATGGTACTTGGTCTCTTGTGAAGCCGCCGTCAGGTAAAAGAATTGTTGGTTGCAAATGGGTCTTCAAGAAAAAATATGGAATTCCAGGGGTTGAAGATGCAAGGTATAAAGCACGATTAGTTGCAAAGGGCTATAGTCAGGTACAAGGAGTTGATTTTAATGATATTTTCTCACCTGTAGTTAAACATAGCCCTATTCATGTCTTGCTTGCCTTAGTTTCCATGTATGATTTGGAATTAGAACAGCTTGATGTTAAGACAGCTTTCTTACATGGCGAACTTGAGGAACAAAAATACATGCATCAACCTGAAGGATTTGAAATTGAAGAAAAAGAAGATCATGTTTGCTTGTTGAAGAAATCCTTGTATAGATTAAAGTAGTCTCCAAGACAATGGTACAAGAGGTTTGATTCTTTTATGTTGGGTCATGGTTATTCGAGGAGCATGTATGATAGTTGTGTGTACTTCCGGAAGTTAAATGATGGTTCATTTGTATACTTATTGTTATATGTTGATGACATGCTCATTGCTGCTTGACAGAAATTCACATTTTGAAAAGTAAGATGAAAAGTGAATTTGAAATGAAAGATTTGGGAGCAGCTAAGAAAATCCTTGGCATGGAGATCAAAAGAGATCGAGGAGCTAACAGGCTATTCCTGACCCAGAAGAAGTACTTAGAGAAAGTCTTGGAGAGGTTTGGCATGAAAGATGCTAAACCAGTGAGTACTCCTCTTGCTGCTCATTTTAAGTTATCAGCTTCTCAATCACCGCAGAAAGAGGAAGATGAAAGGTATATGGCACAGGTACCATATTCCAGTGCAGTTGGCAGTATTATGTATGCAATGGTATGTACACGTCCAGATATTTCAAAAGCAGTAAATGTGGTAAGCCGGTATATGGCTTACCCTGGTAAAGCACATTGGCAAGCTGTGAAATGGATTCTCAGATACTTGCGAGGTACTTCAAACACATGTTTGGAGTTTGGGAGAAATGCTAACACTTTGGTTGGTTTTGTAGACTCTGATTATGCAGGTGATCTGGACAAAAGAAGATCACTAACAAGATATGTTTTTTGCATTGGTGGTTGTGCTATCAGCTGGAAAGCTACATTACAACATGTAGTAGCTTTATCTACTACCGAAGCAGAATATATGGAAGTGACCGAGGCAATCAAAGAAGCCTTATGGTTGAAGGGTCTATTTGCTAAACTCAGCTTACACCAAGGTGGTATTATCATTTTCTGTGATAGTCAAAGTGCCATTCACTTGGCTAAAGATCAGATGTATCATAAGAGGACGAAGCATATTGATATCAAGTATCATTTCATACGAGAAACCATTACTGAGGGAAAGGTCTCTATTCAGAAGATACACACAAGAAACAACCCTGCTGACATGTTCACGAAGTCTCTTCCAATCACCCAGTTCAAGCTTTGTTTGAACTTGATTGGTATTTGTGAAGAATAATTTAGCCCATATGGCTTCTGCGGAGAGAATGGAGCAAATTTACTATATTCACCAAACTCATGCCAAGGTGGAGATTTGTAGTGTGGACTTTTGTTTGATTGAATCTTTTTGAAAGATTTGAAAGCCACAAATGTGGAAATTCGGTAGCTATATTTGTCAAAGGTTTGGTAGCTACATTTGTCAAAGATTTGGAAGCCACAATATTTGGTATATTCACATTAAGATGCTGAATTTTTTCATCTTCCAAAGACATCAACAAGCTCATTTTATCTCTATAAATAGGGAGGTTAGACATTAGTTGAAACACACCTTAAGCATATGAAAACATTTCATTGCTTTCTTTCCTTGTCTTTCCATTAAGAGTAATTTTGTAAGAGAGTTAGTGTTGGGAAACACTTGTGTGAACCCTTTCTTTGGAGTGATCTTGTGAGGTTATTCTCTTTGGGTATTTGGGATTAATTAGAGTATTTACTCTAATTTTGTACTCTCTTTTGTACTCTTGTTGATATAGTGAAATTGCTCCTCTCCACTTGTGGATTAGGTCACACCGACCGAACCACGTTAAATTTGTGTATTCTTTATTTGCTTTACTTTCATTATTGTCAACTTACTATTTCCTTTGTTATTGTCATTATAACATATTTTGCTAAATTTCGCACTACCCGAGTTCTCGATCCTAACAATCCTGGATATCCTCCTTTCCATCACTAAACTTTGAGGACTATAACAACGTGTTTCTTTCGTTCTGCTCCCCAAGAAGACAAGAACAGCAGTCTCACAGTCACCTATAAGTTCCAGGAAGAAGGAAAAAATGTTTAATCTATGAAGAACATACCATGTATGGACTCTTGCACTGTCTTCCATCAGCAGGTCAGTTCTCGTGGAAAATTGGCTCGAGCTGGCGCACTATGTAAGGCACTGTGTTCAGAGTAGAAATTTTCCTCTCTTTTTTTGTTGTGGGTGGTGGGGGCAGGGTTGTTAAGGGAACCAAAACCTGTTGTGTGGGGGCAGGGTTGTCAAAGGAGTATGAAAAGTTGTGTCACAACAAATTCTTAAATTTCTTTACAACTCTAAAATTGATTACTCCAAAGCAAAAACTAAATGTTCATAGTAAATTTCTTTGCTTAGTTTGTGCTATATATACCTCATCAAACTTATTGAATATAGACACAGAGCAAACAATTCTCGATTTCTTCTCTGCCAACTTAATTAGTTTTGATCATTTTAGTGCAGAAATGGGTTATGTAAAATTTGTATTTTTTATGATATATCCCTTTCTCTGTCAACTTGCTTTCTCCTCATCCTTACCTCATTTGTGCCCCGAAGATCAAGCTCTTGCTCTTCTACAATTCAAGCACATGTTTTCCATTAATCCTAATGCTTCTGATTATTGTTACGACTATACATACCAATGGATGCAGTCATATCCAAAAACTCTTTTCTGAAACAAGAGCACAGATTGTTGCTCATGGGATGGAGTTCATTGTGACGAGATGACGGAACAAGTGATTGAACTTGATCTCCATTGCAGTGAACTTCAAGGCAAGTTTCATTCCAACAGTAGCCTCTTTCAACTCTTCAATCTCAAAAGGCTTGATTTATCTTTTAATAATTTCAGTGGATCGCTCATTTCACCTAAATTTGGTGAGTTCTCTAGTTTTAGACATCTTGATTTGTCGCAATCAGGTTTTACATGTCTAATCCCAGAAGAAATCTCTCACCTTTCTAAATTACACAGCCTTCGTATCTCAACTTTTCATCCATATGAGCTTAGTCTTGGGCCTCACAATTTTGAACTACTTAAAAACTTGACCCAATTAAGAGAGCTCAACCTTGACTCTCTGAATATCTCTTGGAGCATTCCTCTGAATTTCTCTTCTTGTTTAACAACTCTACGGCTTCCATACACACAGTTACGTGGGGTATTTCCCGAAAGAGTTTTCCACCTTTCCAACTTAGAATCCCTTCATTTATCAGACAGTGCCCAGCTCACAGTTAGGTTTCCCACAACCAAATGGAATAGCAGTGAATCACTCATGAAGTTATATCTCTATGGTGTGAATATTAGTGGTAGGATACCTGAATCATTTAGCCATCTAACTTCATTGCTTGGCTTGGACATTTGTGATTCTAATCTGTCAGGGCCAATTCCAAAACCTCTATGGAATCTCACCAACATAGAGTTTTTGTACCTTGGTTTTAACAATCTTGAAGGACTAATTTCCCAGTACTTGAGATTTGGAAAGCTCAGGTACTTATCACTTCGAAATAACAACTTTGATGGCCAACTTGAGTTTTTATCCTTTAACAGAAGCTGGACGCAACTTGAATGGCCAGATTTTCAGTCCAATTACCTAACTGGTCCAATTCCATCCAACGTAAGTGGACTCCAAAACCTAGAACAGCTCTACTTGTCATCAAACCACTTGAATGGGACTATTCTCCCTTCCTTCACTGGAAGTGTTAGACTTGAGCAATAACACTTTCAGTGGAAAAATTCAGGAGTTCAAGTCCAAAACATTAGGTACCCTTACTCTGGAAAAAAATCAGCTGGAAGGTCCTATTGCTTCAGCTATCTGCAATCTAAAAACATTGTTTCTACTAGATTTGAGAAGTAATAATTTGGAGGGAACAATCCCACAATGTTTGGGTGAGATGAGTGCAGTTGAGATTTTGGATTTAAGCAAAAATAGTCTTAGTGGGACAATTAATACAACTTTTAGTATTGAAAACCAACTCAGGGTCATTAGCTTGCATGGGAATAAGCTAGAGGGGAAAGTTTCACGATCTTTGATCAATTTTAAAAAAATGGAACTTCTTGATTTAGGTAACAATGAGTTGAATGACACATTTCCAAAATGGTTGGGAGACGTACCTAATTTGCAGGTTTTAAACTTTAGATCAAATAAGTTCTATGGCCCTATAAGGACTGACAACTTGTTTGCTAAAATTCAAGTCATAGATCTCTCATCGAATGGATTTAGTGGAGATTTACCGGCGAGCCTTTTTGAGAATTTTCAAGCCATGAAAATAATTGGTGAGAACAGTGGAGCCCGAGAGTATGTAGCAGATACATATTCTTATTATTACAAAAAAAATTTGATAGTGACAACAAAGGGACTGGATAATGAACTTCCTCGAGTTTTGACTACACAAATAATTATCGATCTCTCAATGAATAGATTTAAAGGTCATATTCCAAGCATTATTGGAGATCTCATTGGACTTCCTTTGTTAAACTTATCTCATAATGTCTTGGAAGGTCATATACCAGAATCACTGCAACATTTATCTGTATTTGAATCATTTGATCTCTCATCTAACAAAATTGTCAGTGAAATCCCACAACAACTTGCATCCCTCACATTTCTTGAAGTCTTGAATCTCTCTCACAATCATCTTGTTGGATGCATCCCCAAAGGAAAACAATTTGATACGTTTGAGAATAGTTCATACCAAGGGAATGATGGACTACGTGGATTCCACCCTCAAGAGATTGTGGTGGTGATAATTGGGTAGCACAAGCTATAATTCCAGTTGAGCTAGATCGAGAAGAAGAAGAAGATTCACCAATGATCAGTTGGCAGGCGGTTCTCATGGGTTACGCTTGTGAACTTGTTATTGGACTGTCCGTAATATACATAATGTTGTCAACTCAATATCTAGCATGGTTGTCGAGGATGGTTGTAAAATTGGAACACAGAATTACTACGAGAATGAAAAAGCACAAGAAAAGATATTAGTGTGTAGCGACCTCCAGGTATTAACTTGATCTTTATCTTTCAGAAGATTATTCTATATATATCAATGTATTTTCGACCTCCTTCATCCTTAAAGCTCTTAACTTTAATTCTTCATTTTTTTAAATTTCAGGATTCAAGTCTACTGAGTTGCTGGGATGCAAAAGCATGAGTTTTGTTTATCAATAGTTTGTTATATAGTATGTAGTAAGAGATTCAGCCTAATTATTAGTTAGCTAATTTAATGTAATTAAGTAAGATCTTTGGTTTTTATAGTAACAAAGTAACATCTTTCTTGAAATTAATGTAATGGCTTCATGGTTAGCCACTAAGATCGTAGCAAAGTCCAAATAAATATTAGTTTGGTGTAATTAATTAGTGGCAGACATTTTTTTTTTGGTGGTTGAAAAAATAATTTGCAAGTGGGCTAATTTAGAAAGAATATATAAGTTGACTTGTATATTGAATATGAAGTTCAAAAACAAGGCAAAAACAACATATACACACACTAGATTAGGACAACAATATATTCAGTATAATTCCTTACACAGTTACGTGGGATATTGCCCGAAAGAGTTTTCCACCTTTACTCTCTGAATTTCTCTTCTTATTTAACAACTCTACGGCTTCCATACACTTAGTTACATGGGATATTGCCCGAAAGAGTTTTCCACCTTTCCGATTTAGAGTTCCTTGATTTATCTGGCAATCCCCAGCTCACAGTTAGGTTTCCCACAACCAAATGGAATAGCAGTGCATCACTCATGGAGTTATATCTCAATGATGTGAATATTACTGGTAGGATACCTGAATCATTTAGCCATCTAACTTCATTGCTTAAATTGGACATGAGTTATTCTAATCTCTCGGGGCCTACTCCTAAACCACTATGGAATCTCACCAACATAGAGTTTTTGTACCTTAATGATAACAATCTTGAAGGACCGATTTCTCAGTACTTGAGATTTGAAAAGCTCAGGAGATTATCACTTGCAAACAACAACTTTGATGGCCGACTTGAGTTCTTATCCTTTAACAGAAGCTGGACGCAGCTAGTAACGTTGGATTTTTCGTCCAATTCCATCCAACGTAAGTGGGCTGAAAAAAATAGAAATGCTCTTCTTGTCATCAAACTACTTGAATGGGACTATACCTTCATGGATATTCTCCTTTCCTTCACTGACAGTGTTAGACATGAGCAATAACACTTTCAGTGGAAAAATTCAGGAATTCAAGTCCAAAACATTATATACCGTTACTCTAAAAGAAAATAAGAATTCTTCTACTTTCGCTGCAAGGTCCTATTCCAAAGTCACTTCTAAACCAGCCAAGCCTAAGAATTCTTCTACTTTCGCACAATAATATCAGTGGACAGATTGCTTCAGCTATCTGCAATCTGAAAACATTAGCACTACTAAATTTGAGAAGTAATAATTTGGAGGGAACAATCCCACAATGTTTGGGTGAGATGAGTACAGTTCGGATTTTGGATTTAAGCAACAATAGTCTTAGTGGGATAATTTATACAACTTTTAGTATTGGAAACCAGCTCAAAATCATTAAATTGGATGGCAATAAGCTAGAGGGGAAAGTTCCACCATCTTTGATCAATTGTGAAAATTTGGAATTTCTAGATTTAAGTAACAATGAGTTAATTGACACGTTTCCAAAACAGTTGGGAGACCTACCTGATTTGCAGATCTTAAAGTTGAGCTCAACTAAGTTGTATGGCCCTATAAGGACTGACAACTTGTTTGCTCGAATTTGTGTCATAGATTTCTCATCCAATGGATTTAGTGGAAATTTACCAGTGAGCCTTTTTCAGAATTTTGAAGCCATGAAAATAATTGGTGAGAACAGTGGAACTCGAGAGTCTGTAGCAGATACATATTCTGATTATTACACAAATTCTTTGAACTTATCTCATAATATCTTGGAAGGTCATATACCAGTATCATTGCAAAATTTATCAGTATTCGAATCATTGGATCTCTCATCTAACAAAATCAGCAGAGAAATTCCACAGCAACTTGCATCCCTCACATTTCTTGCAGCCTTTAATCTGTCGCACAATCATCTTGTTGGATGTATCCCCAAAGGAAAACAATTTGATACGTTTGAAAACAGTTCATACCAAGGGAATGATGGGTTACGTGGATTGCCACCCTCAAGAGATTGTGGTGGTGATGATAGGGTACCACAAGCGACAACTCTAGCTAAGCTAGATCAAGAAGAAGAGGAAGGAGATTCACCAATGATCAGTTGGCAGGCGGTTCTCATGGGTTACGGCTGTGGACTTGTTATAGGACTGTCCATAATATACATAATGTTTTCAACTCAATATCCAGCATGCTTTTCGAGGATGGTTGTAAAATTGGAACACAGAGTCATTACGAGAATGAAAAGGCACAAGAAAAGGTATTAGTGTGTAGCGACCTCCAGGTATTCAACTTGATCTTTATCCTTCGAAAAATTCCTTCTTATATATCGATTTTATTAGTGTGTAACTTTAATTCTTTATTTTTTAAAATTGCAGGATTCAAGTCTACTGAGTTGTTGAGGATGCAGATAAAAGCCTTTATCTTTCATAGTTTGTCATGTTTCCAAAAAGTGTTTGTTATCCTATGAATAAAGACATGACTTTTCTTCCTTTGAGACTCAAATCAGAGTTTGCTTTCATTTGTCTATGGCATGTAGAAATAAATTCGACTGATAAACAAAAATCGGACATAAACTTGAATCGTAAGATCATTCAATCAAACATATATGCCATCACTAAAAACATTGTATTTCACTCAAATCTTTCACATAACATCATAACACAAATATAGAACACTAGAATTTAAGTTCAGAAACATAAAAATATGTACTTACAATATATTCAGTATAATCCCAGCTGAAATCTCTCACCTTCCTAAATTATATGTTCTTCGTATCTCGACTGATTACCCATATGGGCTTAGACTTGGGCCTAGCAATTTTGAACTGCTCCTTAAGAACTTGACCCAATTAAGAGAGCTTGACTTTTTCAATGTGAACATCTCTTCCACCATTCCTTCAAATTTCTCTTCTTATTTAACAACTCTACGGCTTCAACGCACATAGTTACGTGGGGTATTGCCCGAAAGAGTTTTCCATCTTTCCAACTTAGAATCCCCTGATCTATCAAAAAATCCCCAGCTCACAGTTAGGTTTCCCACAACCAAATGGAATAGCAGTGCATCACTCATGGAGTTATATCTCAGAGAAGTGAATTTTACTGCTAGGATACCTCAATCATTTAACCATCTAACTTCATTGCTTGAATTGGACATGCGTCATACTAATATGTCAGGGCCTATTCCTAAACCTCTATGGAATCTCACCAACATAGAGAGTTTATTCCTTGGGGATAATCATCTTGAAGGACCAATGTCCCAGTTCTCGAGATTTGGAAAGCTTAGGGAGTTATACGTTGGATATAACAACTTCGATGGCCGACTTGAGTTCTTATCCTTTAACAGAAGCTGGACACAAATTGAATGGCTAGATTTTTTGTCCAATTACCTAACTGGTCCAATTCTATCAAATGTAAGTGGAATGCAAAACTTACAATATCTCTACTTGTCATCAAACTACTTGAATGGGACTATACCTTCCTGGATATTCTCCCTTCCTTCACTCACAGAGTTAGACTTGAGCAATAACACTTTCAGTGGAAAAATTCAGGAGTTCAAGTCCAAAACATTGCGTGAAGTTGGTCTAAACCATAATCAGCTGCAAGGTCCTATACCAAATTCACTCCTAAACCAGACAAGCCTAAGAATTCTTCTCCTTTCGCACAATAATATCAGTGGACAGATTGCTTCTGCTATCTGCAATCTGAAAGAACTGAATGTGCTAAATTTGAGAAGTAATAATTTGGAGGGAACAATCCCACAATGCCTGGGTGAAATGAATGAAAACCTTTGGATTTTGGATTTGAGCAACAACCATCTTAATGGGACAATTAATACAACTTTTAGTATTGGAAACTCTGTCACAGCCATTAGCTTCCATGGGAATAAGCTAACGGGGAAAGTCCCACCATCTTTGATCAATTCTAAACATTTGAAACTCCTTGATCTAGGTAACAATGAATTGAATGACACGTTTCCAAATTGGTTGGCTGCCCTACCTGATTTGCAGATTTTAAGCTTGAGATCAAATAAGTTGCATGGTTCCATTAAATCTTCAGAGAATACAAACTTGTTTGCACAGCTTCAAATTATGGATCTATCATCCAATGGATTTAGTGGGAATGTACCAACAAATCTTCTGGGGAATTTGCAAGCCATGAAGAAAATTGATGAAAGTACAAGAACCCCACAGTATGTTTCTGATCAATATAGCTTTTATTATGATTATTTGATGACAATTACAACAAAGGGACAGGATTATGATTCTGTTAGAATTTTGGCTTCTAACATGATTATCAATCTCTCAAAGAACAGATTTGAAGGTCATACTCCAAACATAATTGGAGATCTTGTTGGACTTCGTACGTTGAACTTATCTCATAATGTCTTGGAAGGTCATATACCAGCATCATTGCAAAATTTATCTGTACTCAAATCATTGGATCTCTCATCTAACAAAATCGGCGGAGGAATTCCACCACAACTTGCATCCCTCACATTTCTTGCAGTCTTAAATCTCTCTCACAATCATCTTGTTGGATGCATCCCCAGAGGAAAACAATTTGATACGTTTGAAAACAGTTCATACCAAGGGAATGATGGACTACGAGGATTGCCACGCTCAAGAGATTGTGGTGGTGATGATTGGGTACCACAAGTGACAACTCCAGCTGTGCTAGATCAAGAAGAAGAAGAAGGAGATTCACAAATAATCAGTTGGCAGGCAGTTCTCATGGATTACGGTTGTGAACTTATTATTGGACTGTCCTTACTATACATAATGTTGTCAACTCAATATCCAGCATGGTTTTACAAGGATGGTTGTACAATTGGAACACAAAATTACTATGAGAATGAAAAGGCACAAGAAAAGTTATTAGTGTGCACCGACCTCCAGGTATTCAACTTGATCTTTATCCTTCAAAAGATTGCTTCTTATATATCGATTTATTAGTGTGTAAGTTTAATTCTTTATTTTTGAAAATTGCAGGATTCAGTCTACTGAGTTGCTGAGGATGCAGATAAAAGCCTTTATCTTTCATAGTTTGTGATGTTTCCATAAAGTTTTTGTAATCCTATGAATAAAGACACGACTTTTCTTCCTTTGAGACTCAACCAGATTTTGCTTTCATTTGTATATGGTATGTAGAAATAAAATCAACGGATAGACACAAATCGGACATAAACTTGAATCTTTAGATCATTCAATTGGACGATATGTGCCATCACTAAAAACATTGTATGTCACTCAACTCTTTCACATTAACACAAACATAGAACACTCGACTTTAAGTTCAAAAACATTTTTTTTTTAAAATATGTAGTTACAGAGTTTGAAAATATTTTTTTAAAGACTCATGATGGTCCTTCATCAAAAGATCAAAGAAACATTAGGAAACCAGGGACCAAAGTTGCAGTCCGCTATCTTTAACTGTTTTCATTGAAGCAGAGTAGCAAAATGCCAACACGGCTTCATAATCAATGAATTCAGCATTACTATCTCTAGGGGCAACCTCTCGTGCTAAAGCAAACGGTGTCACAAAAATTAAAGGAAAGAAAACATATCACGACTATAAAGATAAAGCATCACAATTTTCCATCAACAACTGTCCAGATTAGAAAGGCCAACACATACTAACAAAACACCATATAAGTCTAATTTTTTTAAACAAATTTAATATATTCTTGAGGTCTTAATGAATTTTTATTATCAATTAATTTCAAGAATAACTACTTATATTTTAATTGGAAGAAGAAGAATCCCTACCACCATCGAATTTATTAATTACATTTTAATAGCTCTTAAATAACCTTTATTTAAGTGGAATGTTTTTTTGTTTTTTTTTCTTCATGTAAAGTCTTTAGATGTCTCAAATTTCGATCATTTTAATTTGTGTTAGTAACTGATCTTGATAGAAAATAGAACATGTTACATTTTCACTTTCCCCTTCATAGAATATTTTTCTGAAAATTGAATTTATTATTATTCTTCTTCTTTATTTGCTTTATATATTCACCTTCATAACTCATTTCTAATCGTCTATTCAATTTCTACTCTTAATATCCATAATCCTCATGCTTTTAATATTCATAACCTCCAACTATTTAATTGAAAACTTTAAGGAATTTTGATATAGTAGACTAGTAGTTTCCCTGAACAGCAGTCTTCACCTACAAGTTTAATCTAGTTGGACTTAATGAATCAATGGTATTGAATATTGTTAGATATACTTTAAACCAGAAAGACCAGAAAATATATATTAACTGGAAAAACAAAAATAAAAAATTCTTAAGAAGAAAAGATAAATATCTGAGACCACAGAATTCACTGTGTGTCCTTAACGAATTTAATCCTCTCATTGTATTCGAGATTTTGGATTACTTTCTCCCATTATAAAACAGTTATACCTGTTATTGAAGTAGCGGCACCTCACACTTTATTAATTTCATCGAACTCGAAAGTCAGTAGCAAATCATACGAAGAATCGATATTTGTTTGTAAGAAAATATATGTAGAAAAAGTAGAATCGATGCAGAAAGCTAAGGGAAAACCTCATTATTTATAGGCATAATACATAAACAGGCCATTTAACTTGGTCTCAACTAACATCTGCCCCCTCTAACTTTGGGTGTACACAAGTCCCACTTAAATGTATATAAAATTGAACAAATAAACACATTAGTCCTACATATATAGCAATTTTGTGTCCTATGTGGCATCCTACGTGTATTATGTCACGTAGGATGCGTGTGTCTGTTTGTTCAATTTTATGCAAGTTTAAGTGTCTTCTTGTGCTCACCCAAAGTTTGAGGACATAGATGTCAGCTGAACTCAAGTTAAAAGGCATATTTATGTATTATGCCTTATTTATAGCCAAAGATCTAGGTTGAAAGATGCGAACTCACCTGTTCAGAACAGGTTTGGTGTCTGTTGGAAGGAAGTGTTTATTATGAAGGAATAGATTCTTTTCGTGAATTAATAAATTAATTCTGCGAATTTTAAATAATTTTGTGAATTAATAAATTAATAGTAATATCAAGAAAAGGGAAATTAATATGTGAAAATGAAAAAGAAAATGTCCAAAAAATTTATCAATCAAATCATTTGCCGAAGCCGAGCCACGATCACGGTGCGAGGAGAGGCCCTCTTCTCAACTCTTTAAGAGCAAGAATAAGTGCTTCAATGAGAGTGAAATGAACTTTATCTTTCCTCCATTTAATTTCTCTCTATTTCCAAATTCGCGCTACACCTCATCTTTTAAAGATCAATCTTAAAGCAACTCAACAAATATATGAAGAACATGCCATGTATGGTCTCCTGCAATGTCTTCCATCAGCATGTCAATTCTCGTGGAAAATTGGCTCGAGCTGGCGCACTATGTAAGGCGCTGTATTCAGAGTAAATTTCCAATCTAACCTTAATGCATTAGAAAAGTAATGTCCTATTCCTAAGATATAAAGTTATAAACAAACCACACATTCTTGACTGTCCTCAGAGCTGGCACAATTGTAATGTTTCTATCAAGTTGTGTGGCGGTCCTATTCCTGGATAAATTGTCTTTTTTTTTGGTAAATAGAAAAGGGAAAGTCGTGTGGTGTGTGTGGAGGGTTGTTAAGAGAGCCAAAACGAAGACCTTTTTTGTGACATATTTGTGTTGACTTGAGAATGTGAACTATTGATAGTTTCCGGCTTTCATTTGAATTACGGCACAACGGCTTGAGATAGTCTTTACATATTGTGTGACACATTGAATGTGAATATGTAATTGACTACTCTAAAATTGACTGAAAATGATTGGGTGATCTTCTTGGAATTGATTACTCCAATGAAACAACTAAATGTGCATAGTAAATTTATTTTCTTAGTTTGTACTATATATACCTAATCAAACTTATTGAATATAGACACAGAGCAAACATTTCTTGATTTCTTCTCTATTTGCTTAGTGAAGATATGGTTTATGTAAAACTTGTATTTGTTATGCTATATACCTTTCTTTGTCAACTTTCTTTCTCCTCATCCTTACCTCATTTGTGCCCCAAAGATCAAGCTCTTGCTCTTCTACAATTCAAGCACATGTTTACCATTAATCCTAATGCTTCTTATGATTATTGTTACGACATAACAGGTCAGGAAATTCAGTCATATCCAAGAACTCTTTCATGGAACAAGAGCACAGATTGTTGCTCATGGAATGGAGTTCATTGTGACAAGACGACAGGACAAGTGATTGAGCTTGATCTCTGTTGCAGCGAACTTCAAGGCAAGTTTCATTCCAATAGTAGCCTTTTTCAACTCTTCAATCTCAAAAGGCTTGATTTGTCTTATAATTATTTCTCTGGATCGCTCATTTCACCTAAATTTGGTGAGTTTTCAAGTTTGACGCATCTTGATTTGTCAGTTCTAGTTTTACAGGTCTAATCCCAACTGAAATCTCTCACCTTTCTAAACTACAAGTTCTTCATATCTCGACTGTTTATCCATATGGGCTTAGTCTTGGGCCTCACAATTTTGAACTGCTCCTTAAGAACTTGACACAATTAAGAGAGCTCGACCTTGGCTATGTGAACATCTCTTCGAGCATTCCTCTAAATTTCTCTTCTTATTTAACAACTCTACGGCTTCGATACACACAGTTAAGTGGGGTATTTCCCAAAAGAGTTTTCCACCTTTCCAACTTAGAATCCCTTGATTTATCAGACAATCCCCAGCTCACTGTTAGGTTTCCCACAACCAAATGGAATAATAGTGCATCACTCATGAAGTTATATCTCTATGGTGTGAATTCTACTGGTAGGATACCTGAATCATTTAGCCATCTAACTTCATTGCTTGAATTGGACATGAGTGATTCTAATCTCTCGGGGCCTATTCCTAAACCTCTATGGAATCTCACCCATATAGAGAGTTTGTTCCTTGGTGATAACCATCTTGAATGACCAATTTCTCAGTTCTCGAGATTTGAAAAGCTCAAAGAGTTATCACTTGGAAATAACAACTTTGATGGCTGACTTGTGTTCTTATCCTTCAACAGTAGTTGGACGCAACTTGAATGGCAGGCGGTTCTCATGGGTTACGGTTGTGGACTTGTTATTGGACTGTCCGTAATATACATAATGTTGTCAACTCAATATACAACATGGTTTTCAAGGTTGGTTGTGCAATTGGAACACAAAATTACTACGAGAATGAGAAAACACAAGAAAAGATATTAGTGTGTAACCTCCAGGTATTTAACTTGATCTCTATCCTTCAAAGAATTACTTTTTATATATTGATGTATTTTTTACCTACTTTATTTTTGAAAATTGCAAGATTCATGTCTACAGAGTTGCTGAGGATGCAGATAAAAGCCTTTATCTTTCATAGTTTGTTGATGTTTCCGTGAAGTTTTTGTTATCCTATGAATAAAGACATGACTTTTCTTCCTTTGAGACTCAAATCAGAGTTTGCTTTCATTTGTCTATGGCATGTAGATATAAATTTGACTGATATACAGAAGTCGGACATAAAGTTGAATCTTTATATCATTCAATCAGACGATATGTGCCATCACTAAAATCATTGTATTTCACTCAACTCTTTCACGTGACATCATAACACAAATATAGAACACTCGAATTTAAGTTCAGAAACATAAAAATTTGTACTTACAGAGTTAGGAAATATTCTTTTAAAGACTCATTATGGTCCTTTATCAAAAGATCAAAGGAACATCAGGAAACCATGGACCAAAGTTGCAGTCTGCTATCTTTAACTTTTTGTTATTTTGAACTGATTTGAAGTTTTGATGATTTAACAAACTTCTGGATCTAACAAGGGACCAGGTCGAGGAAAGACTGCGTACATGAAAAAGTCAAAAGGCAGCTGTCTAAAAGCTGTCAAAAGCTGTTGTAGTTGGTACATGACTTTTCAGAATATCAGGCTCTTAGCCAATGGCATGCCCCAAGGGTTTGTGTCCATTTCATATAGCCTTCCTCTCTAAAGACACAAGCAAGTTTTGGCAAACAAAGTTGTGAATGCTGAAAATTCACAAGCTCACAAAGAAAAGCCATCTTCAAGGAAGAACACAGCTCATATTCAACAAGGGACCTGATGGAGTGCTGAAGTGTTTCGTTTTTGTTGTATTTTGAGCTTTGTGTCTTGTATTCTTACATCGTAAATCTACTCCTAAGTTATAAAGGATAGTAGATCATTTGCTTTTCTTAGTCTTAGTTTGAGTCGGATTAACTAGAGTTAGTTAGTCGAATCATCTATGTTTTAGTCAAGTCTCTTTACATCATTGTTTTGATGTTCTCTTGGGTAGAGTTTCCTAGGAGTGTCAACTAAAGTTAGTTGACGTGTGGGTATATCAGAGTTGCGGCTTGTCTCCTCCCTTATCTTCGAGATCCAAGTTGGTGGCTAGAGTTAGCGGTCTTGGGATCTTGAAGTCTAGATCAGGTAGAGTTAGTTGGTTTAGAGCAATAGAGTTATTGCTTAGTTCCTTTGTAGTAGAGTTGCTACGGTAAGGGGGAAGGGATTCAAGAGTCTGTAATCTGAAGCATTGCTCCGTTTCGAGTAAAATGGAGTTTGGGTTGAAATCCTGTGAGTATAGGTCGTGGCTTTCACCTCCCTTGACCAAGGGGGTTTCCACGTAAAATCCTTGTGCCTGATCTACTCTGATTTATTTATTTTCCGCAATTTTATTCTATTCAGGGACCTGGTCCAGTGATCAGTACTGGACGCATCCATTCCAACACTTTTTTCATTGAAGCAGCAGCAAAATGCCCAACCATAAAACACGATCAATGCGGTCGTTGGAAGTTGAAACATATGTTCTGTTTTTTTCTGGGCTTTGGCATTCCAACATTGTCAGCACCTAAGATCATGTGGAAGTAATAAATAAGCAGTCAGAGACATTTTTCACTGTTCCACATAGTGATGGAGTCGGGACATTTAAAATATAAGAAAATAAACACTCAAAGAAATCAGGGGGATTCAATATACATAAGAAAATAACTTTCATCTGATCATCAATTAACATATGATCTAGTGTCTAAGAAGGCATTCATGTGTAGTTGTTGCAAATCTTACGAAGCAAGCAGAAAGCATGATCATCTATCTATTCATGGCTAAGATGGTATAGGATTTGTTATCTGGCTATTGTCGAATTCCAAATACTTCTACACATATGTATAAGTTCATATTCGATTATGCATGGTAAAAGATATTAGCACATATTGTATAGTTTTTGCTATATAGCTTGGCATATTTTTAACTCAAAGGAGATTTGGACTCAACTTCAACTTCTTGTGTACAATATTTCAAGAAGAGTAAAACAAGTTGATATCTGAATTTACTTTGAAAATTTAAAAATGGCCTTCATACTTGGAACTATTAATTTTCTTTATAACAAACTGAATGGATGTACAAGGCTTAAGATTGTGTTGAAAGGTGTATTCCGTTGCTGCTTATTAGAATGATTTACTCACGTACTACGTCGAGAAGAAGATAACTTAGCTTTAAATTTTTTTTTGGATAAAATCCCCTTCAAGTTGGATTTCATAACCTCTTCAATGATGTAGTCAGGCTCTTTTAGAACAAGTTGAAAGAGTTAGTTAAAGATTCTTGATAAAGGAAAATAAATATCTAGGAAATAGACGCGTTCTTGAGCTTATACTCGGAACCGATTAAGGGATAATGCTCAAAGGAGTACGAAAAGTTCTGTTATAGGAAGTTTCGTTCATAACGTTCAAGAACTTGAATTACTCTGTGCTCATGGGAACTAAATTAAGACATGGCATACACCTTATTTTGATTAAAAAGTCGACACTACTATTATGGACCGGAGGGATTATCAATTTGGGACAGAAAGTAAGACCTTAAAATCACCAGAAGCGCAGATCCAAACAAATTTACAAGACGAATTGTGAAAATAGACCGACATCATGCACAAAAATCTGGACGAAGAAACTCTTAAAATGGTGTGATATCGTTTGTAAAAAGTTGAATTTTCTAACAAACACAAGGTCAAATGCTTTAACATGTGTATCTTGAGGAGGTGAGAAAGCAAAGTAGAAATTTTCTTCTTCTTTTTTTTTTTTTGTAATAGAAAGGGAAAGTTGTGTGTAATGGAGGGTGGGGGCAGGGTTGTTAAACCAAAACAAAGACAAAATGCATGTGTTATATACAGGTCGTGGAACTCTGTGTTGTTGCTATCATATGAGTTGAGAATGTGAACTATTGATAGTTTCCGGCTCTTGCTCTTGCTCTTCTACAATTCCAGCACATGTTTACCATTAAACCTTAAACTTCTTATGGTTGCCAGATTCAGTCAAATCCAAAAACTCTTTCATGGAACAAGAGCACAGATTGTTGCTCATGGGATGGAGTTCATTGTGACAAGATGACAGGACAAGTGATTGAGCTTGATCTCCGTTGCAGCCAACTTCAAGGTGAGTTTCATTCCAAATGTAGCCTCTTTCAACTCTCCAATCTCAAAAGGCTTGATTTGCCTCATAATGATTTCACTGGATCACTCGTTTCACCTAAATTTGGTGAGTTCTCTGGCTTGACGCATCTTGATTTGTCACGTTCAAGTTTTACAGGTCTAATCCCAGCAAAAATCTCTCACCTTTCTAAATTACACATTCTTCGTATACAAGCCACCGTCGGAGGTCTATATGAGCTCAGGGGCGGAGCCAGCATGTTGTGAGGGGGTTCATCCGAACCCCCTTCGGCGGAAAATATTACTATTTATACATGGTTAAAATTAATTTTTAGGTATATATAGTAGATGTCGAACCTCCTTTGACTAGTTCGTGTGTTTACTTCTTCAAATTTTGAACCCCCTTATTAAAAATCCTGGCTCCGCCACTGTTTGAGCTTAGTCTTGAACCTCACAATTTTGAACTGCTCCTTAAGAACTTGACCCAATTAAAAGAGCTTGATCTTTACAGTGTGAACATCTCTTCCCCCATTCCTCTAAATATCTCTTCTCATTTAACAGCTCTATTGCTTCCAAACACAAAGTTACGTGGGGTATTGCTCGAAAGAGTTTTCCACCTCTCCAACTTAGAATCCCTTGATTTATCATATAATCCCCAGCTCACAGTTAGGTTTCCCACAACCAAATGGAATAGCAGTGCATCACTCATGAAGTTACATCTCCATGGTGTGAATTTTACTGGTAGGATACCTGAATCATTTAGCCATCTAACTTCATTGCTTGACTTGGACATGAGTGATTCCAATCTGTCAGGGCCTTTTACTAAACCTCTATGGAATCTCACCAACATAGAGTCTTTGGACCTTGGTAACAACCATCTTGAAGAACCAATTTATCAGTTCTTGAGATTTGGAAAGCTCAGGTACTTATCACTTCGAAATAACAACTTTGATTTAGACTTGAGTGATAACCATTTCAGTGGAAAAATTCAGGAGTTTAAGTCCAAAACATTGTCTGAAGTTTCTCTAAGCAAAAATCAACTGCAAGGTCCTATAACAAATTCACTCCTACACAAGCAAAGCCTAGGAATTTTTCTCCTTTCGCACAATAATATCAGTGGACAGATTGCTTCAAATATATGCAATCTGAAAGCATTGTTTATACTAGATTTGAGAAGTAATAATTTGGAGGGAACAATCCCACGATGTTTGGGTGAGATGAGTAGAATTTGGATTTTGGATTTAAGCAACAATAGTCTTAGTGGGACAATTAATACACCTTTTAGTATTGGAAACTATCTCTCTGTCATTAGCTTGCATGGGAATAAGCTAACGGGGAAAGTCACACGATCCTTGGTCAATTGCAAGTATTTGACACTTCTTGATCTCTCAAGGAACAGATTTGAAGGTCATATTCCAAACATTATTGGAGATCTCGTTAGACTTCGTACGTTGAACTTATCTCATAATATCTTGGAAGGTCATATACCAGCATCATTGCAAAATTTATCTGTACTCGAATCATTGGATCTCTCATCTAACAAAATTGGCGGTGAAATTCCACAACAACTTGCATCCCTCACATTTCTTGCAGTCTTAAATCTCTCTCACAATCATCTTGTTGGATGCATCCCCAAAGGAAAACAATTTGATATGTTTGAGAACAGTTCATACCAAGGAAATGATGGATTCCGGGGATTGCCACCCTCAAGAGATTGTGGTGGTGATGATAGGGTACCACAAGTGACAATTCCAGTTGAGCTAGATCTAGAAGAAGAAGAAGAAGATTCACCAACGATCAGTTGGCAGGCGGTTCTCATGGGTTACGGTTGTGGACTTATTATTGGACTGTCTGTAATATACATAATGTTGTCAACTCAATATCCAGCATGGTTGTCGAGGTTGGATTTAAAATTGGAACACATAATTACTATGAGAATGAAAAAGAACAAGAAAAGATATTAGTATGTAACCTCCAGGTATTCAAAAAATAAGTGTGAATGGAAATGGGAAAAAAAAGTAAGAAAAAGTTCAAGAATAATCTTTTTTGCAATTATATTGTAATTTATCAGGCCCTTTCCCTATTAATAAACATTTGAATTGAGCTTGATATTTTCATTGGTCACAAGGTCAAATACCTACATGTGTATCTTGAGGAGGAGAGAAATCAAACTAGAAATTTTCTTCTCCTTTTTTTGCTTTGTAATAGGAAAGGAAAGTTCTGTGTGGGTGGGGGGGCTGGGTTGTTAAGGGAACAAAATGCATGTGTTATTATAAGTGGTGGAACTATGTGTTGTTGCTTTTGTTTGAATTGAGAATGTGAACTATTGATAGTTTCCTTCATGCTTTTGTGTGACACATTGAATGTGCATATGTGATTGACAAAAATGTATCCTCCTTGGTCTCTTTGAGCAGTGCTTCAATCTCTGATGAGAGTGTTGTAAAGAAGTGTGTTGATCAAATTTCTAAGTTATACGTTCTTCGTATCTGGAGTGAAGATTCATATATGCTTAGATTCGGACCTCACAATTTTAAATTACTCCTTAAGAACTTGACTCAATTAAGAGCTTTAAGATGTATTTAAACTAACAATACAATGGGTAACAACTTCAATGTTTAGATTCCTACCAATGTAGTGGATTACAAAACCTACAATCACTCTACTTGTCATCAAACAACTTGGATGGGACTATACTTGAGCGATAACCATTAATTCAGTGGCAAAATTCCGGAGTTCAAATCCCAAACACTAATCGTAGTTACACTAAAACAAAATCAGCTGGAAGGTCCTATTCCAAAGTCACTCCTAAACCAGCAGAGCATAGGATTTCCTAACAAAACCTACAATTTCTCATGTTGTCATCAAACTACTTGCATTGGACGATATACCCCATCCTAGATATCCTCCTTTCCATCACTAAACTTTGAGGAATATAACAATGCGTTTCTTCTATTCTGCTCTCCGAGAAGGCAAGAACAACAGTTTCACACTCATCCATAAGTTCCAGGAAGATAGAAAAAAATGTTTTATCTAGTTGGACTTGATGAATTAGTGGTATGGAATCTATGAAGATCATGCCATGTATGGACTCCTGCACTGTCTTCCATCAGCAGGTCAATTCTCGTGGAAAATTGGCTCGAGCTGGCGCACTATGTAAGGCTCTGTATTCAGAGAGTAGATTTCCAGGTAACCTTAATGCATTAGCAAAGTGACTGTCCTATTCCTAAGATATAAAGTTGTTATGTTTCTTTCAAGGTTCAAACCATTTCACCAATATAATACGTTTTTTTGAAATTTTACAAAACTAGAATAAACGTATTTGACAGTAACGTTTTAGGTATTATTTTATTCAAAAAAAATCAATGGCAAAAAGACAAAAATCTGACGGAATAAACAGACATAAAACGTTACTGTCAAATACGTTTTATTAATTCGTTACTTACAGACACGTTTTAAGACTGAAACGTTATTGGCAGTAACGAGTCTTTAGATTCCATCCCTGATCAATGTCCGGGTCACTTTTGTTTCTCCATAAGTTGCCTGGTTCTGTAGTTGACCATAAGTTGAGCAATGAGGATGGATGAAAATCCAAATTGAGGAATACCAATTTTGCTACTAACTAGCTACTAAAACTAAATTAGACATATCATAATTATTGGGGCAGATGTGGATCTGCATATGGTAAGCTAAAGTTATCACCACTTCTTGTGCCCGATGCTTCCTGTATGTCGACTACTATCGTCTCCAACTGAACCCACTTGTGCAAAATTCTGGTCCGCCATTGATCCCTGGGAGTAGCTTCCATGGCCTCCCAGTCAAGCAAGAATTGTGCTCATTTCATATAAATCTTGATTTAGCCTTGTAAGGTGTTAGTGTGGATTCTAAAGAATCGTTACTAGCAGTAACGTTTTAGCCTTAAAACGTGTTTGTGAGTAGCGTTTTAATAAAACGTATTTGACAGTAACGTTTTATGTATGTTTACTCCGTCAAACTTTTGTCTTTTTGCCACTGATTTTTTTTTAATAAAATAATACCTAAAACATTACTGTCAAGTACGTTTATTCTAATTTTGTAAAATTTCAAAAAAACGTATTATTTTGGTAAATTGATTTAAATAATGACTTACTTCGGTCAAAACCTCTATTTTTTGTGACATCTTTTTCTATTATAAGGTATCACACAAAAATAGGCATTATACATAAACATGACCCTTAACTTAGCGTCAACTGACAACTATGACCTTCAACTTTGGGTGTGCACAAGTAGGCACTTTAACTTGTATAAAATTGAACAAGTAGACACACATGTCCTACATGGCATAATACACGTAGGACGCCACGTAGGACACAAAATTGCCATGTAAGATGAATGTGTCTATTTGTTCAATTTTATACAAGTTAAAGTGCCTACTTGTGCACACCCAAAGTTAAAGGTCATAGTTGCCAGTTGACCCCAAGTTAAGGGTCATGTTTATGTATTATGCCAAATGCATGTGTAATGTGTTATATACAAGTGGTGGGACTTTGTGCATTGACTTAAGAATGTGAACTATTGATAGTTTCCAGCATTCACTTGTGTGACACATTGAATGGGCATATGTGATTGACAAGTTTAAATTGACTGAAAATGACTATATAACTAGTAGTAAATTTTTATTTGCTTAATTTTTGCTACATATACCTCATCAAAATTATTTAATAGACACACAAAGCAAATATTTCTTGATTTCTTCTCTACCAGCTTAACTAGTTTTTATCATTTTAGTGCAGAAATGGATTGTGTAAAACTTGCATTCTTTATGCTATATACCTTTCTCTGTCAACTTGCTTTCTCGTCATCCTTACCTCATTTGTGCCCCAAAGATCAAGCTCTTGCTCTTCTACAATTCAAGAACATGTTCACCATTAATCCTAATGCTTCTGATTATTGTTACGACATAACAGACCAAGAGATTCAGTCATATCCAAGAACTCTTTTATGGAACAAGAGCACAGATTGTTGTTTATGGGATGGAGTTCATTGTGACGAGATGACGGAACAAGTGATTGAGCTTGATCTCCGTTGCAGCCAAATTCAAGGCAAGTTTCATTCCAACAGTAGCCTCTTTCAACTCTCCAATCTCAAAAGGCTTGATTTGTCTTATAATAATTTCTCTGGATCGCTCATTTCTCCTAAATTTGGTGAGTTCTCTGCCTTGACGCATCTTGATTTGTCGCGTTCAAGTTTTACAGGTTTAATCCCAGCTGAAATCTCTCACCTTTCTAAATCATACGTTCTTCGTATCACGACTTTTGATCCATATGAACTTAAACTTGGGCCTCACAATTTTGAACTGCTCCTTAAAAACTTGACCCAATTAAGAGAGCTCGACCTTGACTATGTGAACATCTCTTCTGGCATTCCTCTGAATTTCTCTTCTTATTTAACAAATCTAAGGCTTCCATACACACAGTTATGTGGGGTATTGCCCAAAAGAGTTTTCCACCTTTCCAACTTAGAATCTCTCGATTTGTCATACAATCCCCAGCTCACAGTTAGGTTTCCCACAACCAAATGGAATAGCAGTGCATCACTCATGAAGTTATATCTCAGAGGTGTGAATTCTACTGGTAGGATACCTGAATCATTTAGCCATCCAACTTCACTTTATATTCTGGACATGGGTTATTCTAATCTGTCAGGGCCTATTCCTAAATCTCTATGGAATCTAACCCACATAGATAGTTTGTTCCTTGATGATAACAACTTTAATGGCCGATTTGAGTTTATATCCTTTTATAGAAACTGGATGCAGCTTTTATTGTTAGATTTTTCGTCCAATTCCCTAACTGGTCCATTCCATCCAATGTAAGTGGACTGCAAAACCTACAATCACTCTACTTGTCATCAAACTACTTGACCTTCCTGACACAGTTAGACTTGAGCAATGACACTTTCAGTGGAAATATTAAGGAGTTCAAGTCCAAAACATTAGGTTTCATTACTCTAAGAAAAAATCAGCTGGAAGGTCCTATTCCAAAGTCACTCCTATTCCTGACTTGTTTCTTCAGTTATCTGCAATCTGAAAACATTGGTAGTGTTAGAATTGAGAAGTAATAATTTGTAGGGAACAATCCCACAATGTTTGGGTGAAATGAGTACAGTTTGGAATTTGAATTTAAGCAACAATAGTCTTAGTGGGACAATTAATACAACTTTTAGTATTGGAAACCTACTCAACATCATTAAATTGGATGGGAATAAGCTAGAGGGGAAAGTTCCACCATCTTTGATCAATTGTAAAAATTTGGAACTTCTTGATTTAGGTAACAATGAGTTGAATGACACATTTCCAAAATGGTTGGGAGACCTACCTCATTTACAGATTTTAAACTTGAGATCAAATAAGTTCTATGGCCCTATAAGGACTAAAAACTTGTTTACTGAAATTCGAGTCATAGATCTCTCATCCAATGGATTTAGTGGAAATTTACCAGTGAGCCTTTTTCAGAATTTTCAAGCCATGAAAATAATTGCTGAGAGCAGTGGAACCAGGGGCGTATGCAGGAGGGGGTCACCGGATTCACATGAACCCATGCTCCCCTCCTGAAATCATATATAGTAGTGTTATATTTAAAAAAAAAAAAATTAAATATAGATGTATGAACCCACACTCGAAGTATATATGTACTTTAAATTCACATTTTTATAATAATGCACCCATCATCCCGAAATCCTGGATACGCCTCTGAGTGGAACCCGAAAGTATGTAGCAAATATATTTTCTCTTATTTACACAAATTCTATGATAGTGACAACAAAGGGACTGGATCATGAACTTCTTCGAGTTTTGACTACACAAATAATTATCGATCTCTCAAAGAACAGATTTGAAGGTCATATTCCAAGCATTATTGGAGATCTCGTCGAACTTCGTGCGTTGAACTTATCTCATAATGTCTTGGAAGGTCATATACCAGCATCATTGCAAAATTTATCAGTACTCGAATCATTGGGTCTCTCATCTAACAAAATCAGCAGAGAAATTCCGCAGCATCTTGCATCCCTCACATTTCTTGAAGTCTTAAATCTCTCTCACAATCATCTTGTTGGATGCATCCCCAAAGGAAAATAATTTGATACGTTTGAGAACAGTTCATACCTAGGGAATGATGGGTTACGTGGATTCCCACCCTCAAGAGATTATGGTGGTGATGGTAGGGTACCACAAGCAACAGTTCCAATTGAGCTAGATGAAGAAGAAGAAGAAGAAGGTTCACCAATGATCAGTTGGCAGGCGGTTCTCATGGGTTACGGTTGTGGTCTAGTTATTGGACTATCCGTAATGTACATAATGTTGTCAACTCAATATCCAGCATGGTTTTCGAAGTTGGTTGTACAATTGGAACACAGAATTACTACGAGAATGAAAAAACACAAGAAAAGATATTAGTGTGTAACCTCCAGGTAATGAACTTGATCTCTATCCTTCAAAGAATTACTTTTTATATATCGATGTATTTTCTACCTATTTCATCCTTAAAGCTCTAAACTTTAATTCTTTATTTTTGAAAATTGCAGGATTCAAGTCTACTGAGCTGCTTGTGATGCAGATAAAAGACTTTATCTTTCATAGTTTGTGATGTTTCCATGAAGTGTTTATTATCCTATGAATAAAGACAGAGACTTTTCTTCCTTTGAGACTCAACCAGATTTTGTTTTCATTTGTATGGCATGTAGAAATAAATTTGACTGATAAACAGAAATCTGACACAAACTTGAATCTTTAGATCATTCACTCGGACGATATGTGACATCACTAAAAACATTGATTTTCACTCAACTCTGCCACATGACAGCAGAACACAAACATAGAACACTCAACTTTAAGTTAAGAAACATAAAAATCTGTATTTACAGAGTTCAAAAATACTTTTTACAGACTCATCGAAAGATAAAAGAAACCATAGACAAAAGTTGCAGGCTTCAAACTTTAACTTTTTTCATTGAATCAGCAGCAAAATGCCCAACCGACATATCATGAGAAAGAGTATGATATCAGAAATGGGAAACTTTCGGTCCATAACTCAGAAAATCTAGTATCCAACACAGCCTCATTGTCTCAGAAGGAGAATCTTTTGTTACTATCATCAATGAATTCAGCATTACACGCTATAGTATCCAACACGGCCTCATGGGCTGCTCATAGCATTGTGGCATTTTAAGTACCTAAAGATGAATTTGAGTGTAAATAAAATGAATTGGTTGATAATATAATATTTAGGGATCACGAACAACGCCCCAGGACAAGATCATAGTAAAGCATTTGACAGTCTGTCAGGATATTGTTCAACATACAATAACTTGAATAGCGACGACCACAATATCTTGGAAACAACCTTGGAAATCAGGGTTAATATCCTTGCAGAGATGATACTGGAAGAACTCTTCCCATCTAATTCTCGGATGGTAGAGTTATCCAATATCTGTGTTGGTGGAAGGTACTGATTGAATTAATCGACCAGAACACAAGCTGACCTGGATATCACTGTTATACAGCAACAACTACCATCAGTCCCAAACAACAACTTGCATAGAGACCTGCAATAATGTTTAAAGCCTTAACTAAGACTAGACATGAACTCACAATTGAGTGATAGAATTGCTAGTGATCGAAATTCATATGGATTCGACACTTCATTTAGGAATGTTAATTATGTCTTGAATTATTTCCTTGTATTTTTTAGGAAACTATAATTCCTATTAGTTTAGGAGACCCTTTGTCCTAATAGATTTGGAAAAGGAACATATTGTTCCTACAAGATTAGGAAAAGCTTTTCCTTATAGGTTTAGGATTATTTGGAATCTATATATAGGGTATGTAGTTGGGGATCCTAAAGCATTGTAACAGTTGTTCTCTTTCTTTCATATTGGAAAACTCTCTCTGTTTTTGCTGGGAGGAGTAGGCATAGCCGAACCTCATTAAATCCTTGTGTTATTCTTTTTCTCTATTTTCTTTGTTTGTGATTGTGTGCTAGTTAATTCACGATATTTCCGCAACAAGGAAGAAGTCAAGCAGAACCGCCTGCTATAGATGATGTTTATCATGATCAACTATTGTTCAGATTAATTAATTAGCAAGCTGCTCCATAATTTCAAAGTTTTGGGGAAAAGAAAAAGATTCAGAAAAAAAAAAGTAGAAAACAGAAAGAAATACCTCGCCAAACAAACTTAGGAACTGGTTTTGCTGTGCATTTTCACAAAAAAAGTGTCCTCTTTGATCTGTCAAGCTATGACTACAGCTTTCTTTAAGCAGTGCTTCAATCTCTGTGCAAAATTCATATGCTGATTTTGATGAGTTGAGATTCCATCACGAAGCATCTGCAGTTATGATCCCGGCATCTTAACATTGCTTTTCTCAAGGCAGCAGCATGATCCCACCTCTCTGCATCAGCATTAATACTTGAGAGTTGCACATAACTCCCTGAATGATTTTGTTAAGACTCAGGCATTAGTTGTGCTACTTCATTTCCCAATTCAATAACATGACTTTTGTGACCAATGCGGTTGTCAGAAGTTGAAGCATATGTTCTGTTCTTTTTTTTGGCTTTGGCATTCCAACATTGTCAGCACCTAAGTTCATGGGGAAAATAAACACACAATGAAATAACTTTATGCAGATTCTTTTGGTTTGACTTAGCTATTACTCCCTCCGTCCAACAATAGTTGTCCACTATACTGTGTCTACAATATTCTATACAGTGCTGTAAAAATAACAAAACAATTGCAACTGCCTGTACACTTGTTCCTATTCTATTGCCTTTGCTGATGTGTATGACATGGGCCTCTTGAAGTGTAACAGCAGTGTAACAGCCCCAAGCACAAAACACTGAAGGGCCCAATCTGCTCATGGACCCAAACCAGCAAAACAAAAGAAAATCAGAATCGGACATAAAGTTGAATCTTTAGATCATTCAATCAGATGATATGTGTCATCACTAAAAACATTGTAGTTCACTCAACTTTTTCACATAACACAAACATAGAACACTCGACTTTAAGTTCAGGAACATAAAAATCTGTAGTTACAGAGTTGGAAGATATTTTTCTACAGACTCATGATTGTCTATAATAAGGTATCAGACAAAATGCATGTGTCATTACTACATGAACTCTAAATTCTCATACATAAGTAGTGATTTTCATTTGAAGAGTACTTTCATGGAACTTTTTAATTGTGTAATTTTATTACAAGTAAAAAAAAAAGCCGATATGTGAATTTACTCCGAAAATTTTAAAAAGTGACCTTCATTTTTTAATTTTCTTTGGTATGAAAATGGATTAATGGACCTAAGATCAATGGAAACATGTGAATATCATAACTTTTACTATTTTAATAAACATTTGAATTGAGGAGGAGAGAAAGCAAAGTAGAAATTTTCTTCTCTTTTTTAGTTTTGTAATAGAAAGGCAAAACTGTTGTGTGGGGGCAGGGTTGTTAAGGGAACCAAAACCTGTTGTGTGGGGGCAGGGTTGTTAACTTTTGACTTGGAAGTCAAGGTCTATGCATCAACCAACACTATATATTATCCTAACCAGTCAATTTCTTTTTAGAATTTTGACTTGAAATGTCTTTTCTCAAAGTCTATTACTTTATTCTTAATTCAAACTTCTTGAATTTTCAGTAGAACTGATTATATCATTGCAATAATTGAAGGTGAGGGGTTCCAAACAAGTACTGCTGCAACAAATTAGAAACTGTTGATGTAATTTGTGTCGAGGAAAATAAGGTTTCTTGAAGGAGTAGCATTGTGAATGCTCATTAAATAAGAGTATCACTTCACTTTATACATATAGTCTTTTTCTTACCAACTTCTAATTAATGCGAGACTTTGTTAATACACCTAACCGACATAACAACTTTCTACTTTATTCCATCGCGGTTATCATATGCAGCTTATTTTGTTCCAAAATTGTGAAAAATCTGATCATTTATTTTGTTCATTTACGGTATGTGTGTGGAGGGTTGTTAAGAGAGCCAAAACAAAGACCTTTTTTGTAATTTGGATTAGCCCAACATTTGTAGTGCTATCTAATTTTGGCTGATTTACAGGAGGTGGGTGGTCTTAAACTTTTGACCTCGGAGGTTTACTGATGTGGCAAGAGAGGGTCAAAAGTGAACCTATTTCGACTAATATTTATTATCACGGTTAAGCACTGCAAGCTCAAATCGATGAAGAGTGACTATTTCGACCAATATTTATTTTCACCGAAAAGCATAAACAAATAGGAAATCACTTTCAAATTATAAATAGGAAAGAATGTCCTTCACTTCCAAGTGGTGAAAACTGAATTGTCTTTCTTTTTATTAGCTTTAATTTAACACACATTTTACAAGAAGATCTAAAGTCAAGATGAACTAATTAAAGGACAATAACAGCTCCCACATTATCTTTCTTTTTATTTACTTTTTTATCAACTTTTTCTTTTGTTATCATTATAAAATGTATACTTTGCCCAACTTTTTTCTTAAATAATGCATGATTGAAGGGCGAAATAATCATTCAACTTCTTTTTTTGGGTAATAGAGAAGGGAAAGTTGTGTGGTGTGTGTGGAGGGAAAGTTGAATTGAAAGAAAATGACTAGGTAACCAATAGTAAACCTTTCTTTGCTTAATTTGTATTATATATACCTCATCAAAATTATTGAATAGACATACAGAGGAAACATTTCTTGATTTCTTTTCCACCAACTTAATTAGTTTTTGATCATTTTAGTGAAGAAATGGGTTATGTAAAACTTGTATTTTTTATGCTATATCCCTTTTCTCTGTCAACTTGCTTTCTCCTCATCCTCACCTTATTTGTGCCCCAAATATCAAACTCTTGCTCTTCTACAATTCAAACACATGTTTACCACTAATCCTAATCCTTCTGATTATTGTTACGACATAACAGACCAAAGGATGCAGTCATATCCAAAAACTCTTTTCTGGAACAAGAGCACAGATTGTTGCTCATGGAATGGAGTTCATTGTGACAAGACGACAGGACAAGTGATTAAGCTTGATCTCCGTTGCAGCCAACTTCAAGGAAAGTTTCATTCCAATAGTAGCCTTTTTCAACTCTTCAATCTCAAAAGGCTTGATTTGTCCTATAATAATTTCTCCGGATCGCCCATTTCACCTAAATTTGGTGAGTTCTCTTGTTTGACGCATCTTGATTTCTTGAAGTCTTGAATCTCTCTCACAATCATCTTGTTGGATGCATCCCCAAAGGAAAACAATTTGATACGTTTGAGAATAGTTCATACCAAGGGAATGATGGACTATGTGGATTTCCACCCTCAAGAGATTGTGGTGGTGATAATTGGGTAGCACAAGGGACAATTCCATTTGAGTTGGATCAAGAAGAAGAAGATTCACCAATGATCAGTTGGCAGGCGGTTCTCATGGGTTACGCTTGTGGACTTGTTATTGGACTGTCCATAATATACATAATGTTGTCAACTCGATATCCAGCATGGTTGTCGAGGATGGTTGTAAAATTGGAACACAGAATTACTACGAGAATGAAAAAGCACAAGAAAAGATACTAGTGTGTAGCAACCTCCCGGTATTAACTTGATCTTTATCCTTCAGAAGATTATTCTATATATATATCAATGTATTTTCAACCTCTTTCATCCTTAAAGCTCTTAACTTTAATTCTTCATTTTTTTAAATTTCAGGATTCAAGTCTACTGAGTTGTTGGGATGCGAAAGCATGAGTTTTGTTTATCAATAGTTTGTTATATAGTATGTAGTAAGATATTCAGCCTAATTATTAGTTAGCTAATTTAATGTAATTAAGTAAGATCTTTGGTTTTTATAGTAACAAAGTAACATCTTTCTTGAAATTAATGTAATGGCTTCATGGTTAGCCACTAAGATCATAGCAAAGTTCAAATAAATATTAGTTTAGTGTAATTAATTAGAGGCAGACATTTTTTTTTTTGGTGGTTGAAAAAATAATTTGCAAGTGGGCTAATTTAGAAAGAATATATAAGTTGACTTGTATATTGAACATGAAGTTCAAAAACAACATATACACACACTAGATTACAACAACAATATAGTCAGTATAATTCCACAAAGTAGCACAAAGTGGGATCTGGAGAGGGTTGAATGTACGTAGACCTTACCCCTACCTCAGAGGTAGAGAGGTTGTTTCCAATAGACCCTCGGATCAAGGAGAAATGATGCATCCAAAGCAATCCAAAAAAAAAAAGATAGTAATAAAAACAACATATACTAATTACAGGAAAATTGATAATTTTCTTTAGTACTCTTTGTATCTTCAAAAGCCATCTTTATTGATTTATGGGAAGGGGTAGATTCTTTATCTACTAGTTTCTTCATCAAGTCGCTAAGAAATACCAAAATTTTGTAAGACAGCTTCAATGCTTCTTCCTGTAGCCTTTCCTAACTCATTGTTCCATGAATGACTTGTGAAGGATGATCCTTTGGATAAGCCTTAATAATAAAAATTTGGTAACTAACTTTTTCTATTAATCACCAAATGTGTAATTACAAAAATTTCTCTAAAGTGGGAGAGGGAGCTTGAGCATAGGAGGCAGAGGGACCAGAAGAAGCTTCAGGGACAGTTGATGGTGGAGCAAGAAGCACTTTTTGGGTCAATACCTAGTCCTTCAAATAGTGCAAAGAAGAATTTTGGACCATCAATGGGAGTCTTGACCAATAAACATTAATGATTGGCAGAACTATTAAATGCCTCAACGCTACCTGGCATTTCACTGTCAAATCACCATGCAGTCTACTATTTGTACTCCATGGCACCACCACTATCTGGTGAACTTCAAACCTCTTTTGCCCTCTTCTAAATCATGTAGCTCAATCAAGCCATCTATGAAATATTTTATACGAACTTCATCTTTGAAAAGTTAACATATTTTACTCAAAGCTCATACATCTGTCTTACAAATTAGAACATTTATTTGTTTAACTAGCAATTAGCGCTGTATACTAGTACATGTAACAACTTATCTTGCATTATTGGCATATGCATTATCCCCCAAAGAAATTTTTGATAAGCTAAATTACAAAGCAAATAAAGTAGGAAATAAATGATCTTTATACTTAAGTTGCATGACAAAACAAAATAAACAAATAAACAAGAAGAATTCCATTAAGCATTCAATAAATGATACAGACAACACGATATATAGTTTTTAATAATTCAAATTCGATGGTCTGTTTTTTAATTTCCAAACATACCCTATCTATCAATTGATAAGAACTGATATTTATCATTATTAAGCCATATCATATAACCAAACAAGGACCCTTGCATGTTATTAAACAATGTGCTGAATCAATACAAAGCAATAACATTATCGATCTGACAGGGAGAAACTTACTGCATTACCTATTACCTTTGAGATAAAGAAAGAAAATAGTATAGATATGGCAAGCCACGGTTTAAGCGTCATCAGAACCATCCAAAACTTCAACTCTAATATCAATCAGCTGGCAACTGTTTCTTCAAACGGTATTTGTCAAGAGGGTGCTACAGGAAAAAGATTACAAGAAATTAAAGCTATTTTGATTGAAAAAAGAAAAGAAAGCAAACGAACTCAGCGAAATGACTATAACTTTGAATGATAAGCAGAACTGCAAAACTTAACAGGCAAAAGTTCATTCTACCCAGTTAAACAGACCCCAGAAATCTAAAAACTGAGCAAAGTAAACAAATAGAAAATGACACTGCTCGAATTAAATTAACAGCGTCCTTCTATGTTGTTGTGTTTCCCTAACAATATTATCCAGGGATGAAGAACCCACCAAATGAACATTACTAATTTCAAAAAAAAAAGAACCCACCAAATGAATATGAAACAAGGTATACACATGCCATGAGTTCAAGGGAAATGGCTGAATCACCACATTATATCGTGTTTATAGCAAACTAATTCAAAACAAAACCAGTATCAGAAAGTGGAAATGGTTGTTTGCTCTCTAACTTGTTGCATGTGCTCAAGTATAGGATCTTGTAATACCAACATGAACTATATTACAAGAATATATACCATATTCCCATCCCACCCCGTGCGATTACCAAAAAACATAAGAAGTCTTATCATAGTATTCCACTAAAAGATGTCTAGCTGAACCCAGAATTACATCAGTGAACAGCACCTAATACAGTCTGGTTCCATTTAACAAGAAGTCAAGAACCTAACAAAAGAATCAAACTTTTCGCAGTTTATGCTTGTCTACCCAAACAATAGGTCACAGATTCTCAAGAATTTAACATTTCTGTCTCATTGAAGTACACAAATTAAGGCATATTTATCAGTCCACTTCATGGTAGTTTAAAAACAAAAGACATTGCCACTACAGAGGTAACATTGATTATCACATATGTTTTATCAGTTCATAAGAGCAAAACAGTCACACTCATCCACTTCTCCTGAGCAAGAAATGCTTAAAAGCCTTCAAAGAATCAAACTTTATCAAAAACTCACACTATCTTACACCTTAGAAAGCATAAAGAACACCAAAATCCTAAGAAATATCCAAAGATCAAAAAACCCTTTACAAGTTTAGCCTCAAATTTCAAAACCCCACATCTCAAAACTGATTTAGAAGTACACAACATTTCAACCAGAAGCAGAAAATGAAGGAACAAGAAAAGGAAAATAAACAAAGTACCTGAATTCAACTTCTCTCCACTATAGCAAAACCAAGAATATCAATTAACCAAGATCCTATTAAAAGTTAGTAAAACTCAAATGTAAACACCAAATAGTTAAGTGGACAAAGCTGACAACACAAAAACAAAAATTTGAAGAAAACCCTTTTACCCCACTTCACACTACACTTTGTTGGGTACAAAAAACAGAGAAATGAGTGGTCACAAACTTTGCCTAGAGGAAACTGAAACAACACAAGACACTAGTCTACTGTAGCAGTAACTTCAAGAGACCCCCAAAAATGAGCTGTTCATTTATTACTACATAATTATTGATAAAGATTAAAACTTTAACCTTAAACTAAACTTATAATTAAAAAACATAAACACCCATGTACAGTATAGTCCAAAATAATTATTTTATTCAAGTTTTTGTACATATACACTATTAAAAAGATTACTTTTTTTTGGGTACACATAGGAAAGAAGAAGACAAGAAAGTAATAAAGATGCCTTAAATGTAGCACTTGTGCTGAAATCAAATCTCAATTCCAGAACTTTACAGATATATATACACTATACAATTCTTGTTTTTCTACTTGCAATATGAAAAAGTAAAAAAAAAATATTTTGTTCACTTTTTTTTCTTCTCTAGATCTGAAGATTCTTGAAAAATGTGACTTTTTTTATGACACATCAAGATTTTAACCGTGTATCTAGCTTAAAATTCCCTTAAACTCCTCTTTTATTTTAGAGAAAAGACTCAAATATGCCATCAAACTTTCAGAAAATGTTCATCTATGTCATCCGTTAAAAAATTGGTTCATCTATGCCATTGCTGTTAAAGAAAAGGCTCATTCATGCCCTTTTTTTTAACTCCGGTTTTACAAAACCATTTTTTACATCCCAAACAACTTTTAATACTTTTCAATTGTAGTTATTGGATCAAATGTACTCCTTTTGCTTCTTCTTCCTTAAGAACACATAAAGAACATTAACAATTCCCAAATTTCAAACTTCTTTAATTCTTCATGAAATCACCTCAAATTTCAAGAGTAGTTTCCCTCCGAGATAGATACCAAAACTCAATATATTTTAAGCATGAATTCAACCTAACTCAACAAGACCCACTTGAAATTTCTTCAAAGTTTCAAAACTTCAACATTCTTTAATGGTAGAATTTTTTCCACAACTTCAAACCATTTGAAATTTTGAACATAGACTCAAAAAACACTATGGAACAAAGATCTAATGTCAAAAACAACTACAAAAATACGAATCAAAGCAAAAAAAAATTGAAATTTTGGGATTGATTTTCATTTTTTTGGAATATTTTTTTAATACGGGTAAATTTTTTAAACTCTACAAATGATTTTAGAATTTATCTTTTTTAAAAAAAAAGAAATTAATGATGTAGCCGAAATTTTTGATGATTTCGTGAAGATGTTTAAATTTTGGAAGTTGTTTATTTCTTCATATGTTCTTGATATTTTTAAGGAAGAACAAACAAAAAGAGCACATTTGATCCAAAAACTTCAATTGAAAAGTGTTAAATCATGTTTGGGGTGTAAAAAGTCACCTCTAGATCCCTAGCATCAACATGAGACAGCTCTGGATCACCGCCATGAATTGAACTTGGAATACGTAGAAGATGGGTCAAATCGGAGGATCTGGTTGCATCTTCTCTTTACCCCTTTAATCTGCTAACCCTGCTGCTGAACCGACTCCAATCGTTGTTTTACTTTGGTCTACTGTTCCATTGGTCTCAACCAGCTCTTCTGCTCAAGGATCTTCACGAGGTGTCATATTACTTTGGGTAGGAGTAAGATGCACTCGCTTTACTACTCCTAAGCAAATAGCTTTCTCCACCTTCTCTGCTGTTGAGGTTGGGGTACCCTTCTCCATCTCTTGTTAGCCCTGTACAATCGAGCCACCAGGAGTAGCGATGGGTTCTCTTTTAGGTCTATCTCGTGCTTGCCCTTTCCCTCGTCCCTGCGCCTGTGGTTGTTGTGTTTTTGCTCGCCCTCTCGCCATAGTTGTCACTTCCCGTGCATGTTAGACTAACATGCGCCCCAGAGCATGAGAGAGGGTGAAAAGTTTATTATTAATCATATATATATATATTCCACTTCTCTAAGAAGAATTTGATGTATTCAATAAACCTTTCTAGTTCCTAGTAGAATTTTAGACTATTCCATCCATAACTTTGTTCTCCTCAATTATTTTCTCTTCTTCCATGATTAATTATATTAAAAAAATTATTTTGGTTGGTATTGCACATATAGAACTTAAAATAGATTTACCCACTATGGGTGAAAA
The DNA here is from genome assembly GCA_018342035.1 of Solanum appendiculatum. NCBI lineage: Eukaryota > Viridiplantae > Streptophyta > Magnoliopsida > Solanales > Solanaceae > Solanum > Solanum appendiculatum. Next base: position 184,518 of record JAGDQO010000067.1, on the reverse strand, counting down.
TTGAAAAAAAGAAAAGAGTAAAAAAGCCCACCCCTATGCAATTCTCTAAAACAACAATTTATGAACTCTCACCCTATAAAAAGTTTACCTACTAGCTAATACACTAAATTATTAGGAATAGATAATGATAAGGGGTTGAAAGGAAACGTAGCGTAACTGATAAAGTTGTTATCATGTGGTTAGAAGGTTACGAGTTTGAGTCGTGGAAACAATCGTTTGCATGCGTACAATAGATGTGGTATAATCCTTTCTCAAACCCCGCAACTATTATGACCTTCTTCGAATACTACACATAGTAGATGCTTAATGCACCAGATTAACTTTTGTTAAGATAAGGATTAGGGGTTGTTGATTAGAAACTTGTCCATGTGAATTCTAATATTGCAAATTATTAATTTATTTATTAGGCTAACAAGTATTTATTAGCCTAATACTTGTTAATCCTTTCTCAAACCCCGCTACTTTAAATAGAACCTAAGTATTTATTGAAATTAGGTTGTGATGGGGAGACACTTTTTCACAAGTTGCAAATAACACATTGGTTTATTCCTCTTTTTGCAACTAGTTGACTTTGTGTTGTCTTCTACTTTTTTTTTTTTGGACCTTTTTATACTATTTTGAATGATAGAAAGTCAAATCATATTCATATCGCACAAATCAAAATTTAAAATTTTCGAATTTCTACATAACCTCGAGTAATAATTAGATTTATAGCTAAATATATGTGAATGTTTTAACTCAGTGAGAGCATAAAAAGTTATATCACGATTGCGAAAGAGTATACAAGGAGCGTTAACCTCTGTTGTGAGTATTTGCAAGAGTAAGGAGGCAGACCAGAATTAGGCATAGATGTTATAGGATTGCGCTTATTCCCATTATCACTAATAAGAGGTTAACTTGAATATTTTGTTGATGGGGTAAGCCAATGTGGTCGTCTAAATGTTCTGATATTTGTATTAAGCTGTCTAAGGAATCTAGTCTGGTTTCGTCGAAGGCTTCTCCAAGACTGCTTTTTTCTGTATATTTTTTTTTTTGTGGAAACTGATACTCTATTAATCTTAGGAATGATTGGGGATCTCCAAAGTCTCATCATGTACTTTGGCAGAGTTTCTCTATTTGAGGAACTAAAAGTTTCTTTTGGATCCTCTGATGAACTCTAGTTGGTGTGCATTGCTTATTAACTTGTTTTTTTTTGTGCTATGCAGGAGTATTCTATTTATACATGAAAACAATAGAAAGGGCTCACATGCCAAACAAACTTTGGGAAAGAGTTAAATTGCCAAGAAATTATGAAAAGGCTCTTGAAATAATTGATAAACATTTGGTAATGAAATTACCTTGTTTTTTTTACTTACTGATGTAGATAAATTGTTCTTCAAAGCAATAACTTCTCTCCTCCCTCTCTCTCTCTCTCTCTCTCTCAATTACCACAAATGTACTGGCCAAAGTTTCTTGTACACAAGGCAAAACAACGATTGACAAAAATGACTCAGATGCGAATAAGAATGAGGAAGTTTGCCTTGAAAACAAGGTTCGACCTCCCTTCTAAGACACTTAAATATATTTACACTTGGTGATTTATTGGCTTAAATTTACTATCTACGGCCTTGAGCATTACTTAGAGGAGATTATAGTTGCATGCTTCAAAGTTTTAGATTCTCGTTTGTTTAATTGATCTGCGTCTTCATTCCGTTTCACCTTCTCTCACCCTTCTTCCAGAAGAATGACTATAAAACAAGTAATTTCCTGGTTTGTTAATGAGTAAAGGTTGGAGGACTGTTAAGGTGTGGGCCAAGTAAACTTGTAGTTAGATGTTCATCTAACACTCCAGAAATGAAAGGGAGTGCCCTGCTTTGATTAAAAAAGGGCGGGGTTGTGGTGCTTCATCAAAGAGCATTTATTTATTACATCTTCAATAACTATACCAATGGCCTGCGATATTGGATAAGGACATACCCAGTGTATGCAGAATCATAACTATCCCAGCTTATCCAGTTGCCCTTTAGTTCCTGGATATGCAGCTAATCGTCCGTGAAAGAATCTGCTCTGATATGTTTCTTTAAATTGCATAGTTATTGCTATGGCCATCATTTAACTTGAGTTAAATAGTACAAGTAGCCTTCTTCTATGATAATATGAACGGTCATTGCTTCTGGCAAAGACATGGACATCCTGTTATTCCTTTCCATCCAGATTATGTACAACATAATTGTTATAGTTGTAATAGCACTATGTTATTCCTATCAGTATTTGATATGACAATGAACTTTTTAACGGCTGGGTGGTTTCAAACTCGTTTAGTGGGTTCAAGTGCTCAACCTCCCATGTCAATTAGGTGTTGCTTGGAGAATATTTCTTTTCTCCTAATTCAAACTAATACTTAAAAAAAAGTTTGCTTTAAAACAATAAATTAATGGTACGGTGGTACCAGTTGTGTTTTTGAGATCATAAACTTTCCTATCAACTTTTTGATACGAGACTCGTTTACTTCCATTTTGTGGTACCACCTCCCCTTTTAGGAAATAGATCTTTGCTTATGGATGTTTGACTGTACTCATTTTTCTGCACTAGCTAGTATATGTTTTAATTTGTTGTGTGTCCAGGGAGAAGATAATGACCACACCAAGGAAAGAAACAAAAAGAGAATCTCGGCGACAGGAGAAGGCTGAAAAAGTTGCTCTTCTCGATAAAGTGAGTTCATGCTTGTAATTTCTTCCTTTTTGTTCATGGTATCTTTGTTGTCTTCTTCCTGCTTGGTAGATCATCTGGCTATATCCTTTACAATTTATGCCATTTGTATTCTACAGAGTATTGAGAAGGAACTGCTAGAATGCCTTTCAAAAGGAGTGTATGGCTATATATACAATTATCCTGAGCAGAAGTATCAAGAGATTCTTGCTAGGGAAGCAGAGCAAGTGGCTAGTGAAGAAGAAGACGAGGAGGTCTTTCTCAAATGCTTTGTGATATTTTCTCTTAATATTCCTTGTTTTCCTAGTTTTGCCTTCCTCTCTTGGTTGCTACCCACCCTTTTTTTTTTGCTGTTTGGGGTGAGGGTGTTGTGACTCCAGCTGGGAGCTTGGAAGTACCCTCCTCTGGCGAAACTTTGGCTGATACAATGAGATGGGTCAATTTATTCATTCTTCTGTTAATGACTGAAATAAACAGGAACTTGAAGTAGAATACGTTGAAGGATATGACGATCTTGAAGAAAAAGATGACATCGAAGATTGAGATGGTTTTGGAATTAGAGACAATGGCTTGGATGCTGGTACGGGTAAATTTCTTGATGGATATGCTCTCCTTTGCTCATCCTGTCCCCCCTTCCTACTGTTCTATTAGTGCAATATATTAATGACACTTCATCCTTTAGTGAGGAGCCAATGCGCATATTCAACTCAGAACTAACAGCCGCCATAGATTTACCTAGACACCAGGAAGTAAAAGAATATGCAATTGTTTTCTTGTGATGTTTAGTAAGCGTTTGGACAATACTTGGTTGTAGTTGAAACAAAGAGCATTTGAAGCTGAAAAAGAGTACTAGCTTGTATCCTTGATGAAGTTTTCAGCTTTTGAAGTAGAAGTCACAAATTCCTATCGGGCACATCCTTGTGGTGTATTGTGACTGATACAACATTTTATCTTTGGCTGAAGCATTTATTCATGTGTATTGTTGTGACAGTTGTTTTAAAATCCATAATTGTGAACTAGTTGTGTATGATCAGGTTCTTGTGTTTCTTATCTAAAGCTTGTCTGGTAAAGTTAATCCTTGTCTATGCTTTATATATATACTCGTCTGATGTGGGAATCACTCCACTAGGAATGGATGACGATGACGACGACGATGATGAAGAGGCTGTTACAGTTCATCGGAAGAGTGGTAGAAAAGATTTTGCTTTAGCTAGAAGAAGATTCGAGAAAGATGATTGAAGTGCCAAATCAAAGAAAAAGGCGAAAGTACTTGTGGAGGTAAAAATTGCTAACACAACCCTTCGGGGTGGCCTAGTGGCTTGGGCTTGGGACTTCCATGCTGGAAGTCTCAAGTTCGAAACCCCTTGCCAGCGAAAGCAAGGGGTTTGCCTTCTGGGTCGAGCTCGTCGTATCGGGCTTGCCTTTGCGGGTTACTTCTCCTATGTGGTTTGCGAGTTATTGCATAGGAGCGAGAGTTTTACCATGTGCGCACCCAAAAGGTAGCGGCTGCGGGTTTCCCTTGTCATAAAAAAAAATTGCTAACACATAATCTGTTTCCTAACATATAATAAACCGTTGTGGTTCAGCCCTTTCCAAGAGCCCGTGCACTAGACAACCCTTAATCTTGTAGAGCCCGTGCACTAGACTACCCTTAATCTTGTTCCCTAACGAGTACTGCTTTTACTGCACACTTAAGTTTTTTGCTATTTATCTCCTAGGTTGAGCACGACAATACAAGTGCAAGACAGACAACAGTACAATGATAGCTTGCTTTTTAAGTGGCATGGCAAAAAGATTTGGTTGGATACAAATGTTACGCGAAGAGATGCTAGTTTGTTTCTCAAAACATGCGTGTGACTTCACTTGCTAGAACGAACTGGATCGTACTAAATTTTGATCTTGTAATAACAATTTTTGTGATAATTGTTCGTATTCGAGTAGAAAATAGAGAAAAGAGCTCTTGGGCTGGACCAAATCTGATTTGGTTAGGCCCATAATCAGCTTGGGACTTGGGTTGTGATCATTAGGCCCATAACGCAACAACCGGAAGAAATGATTTTGTATTACTCACATCGTTACCTTATTTTTCCCTTCATTTTGCCTTAACAATTGACTTGGTGTGATCGTATTGTTAACTTATTTTTCCCCATACCTTGCCCTTGATTATTAGTATTATAAGTAATTATATTTACTCTTTACCTACCTTTTATAGTGACTCTACCTCGCACACTATTTTTTTCGCTGTAATATTGTAAACTTATACTTCATATGGAATAGTATACACTACAATCAGAGGAGGAGACAATTTTTTTTAATTTATAGGTAGATCACAATTTATTTTTTTATTGGACGTTGATATTTGTACATGTTAAATAAAATTTTAAAATTAAATACAGGGCTTGAGTCAAAGTTATTAGGTTTTTTCGAATTCATAACTACCATGGTGACTTCATTCCTACATGCAATTTATTGAAACATTGTATTTATCAAGACGACACAATATAATACATTATAAAACTGTATGAAACAACAATCCAGGCACTTTCTAACACCTTGTTTGGATGCTTGTTATGCATTGTACTTTTAGTTAAAACATAATGTTTATTTTCATTATTATTTAAATTTAATTGCATCGTATAGTTAAATTTATCGTTAGTTAATGTCGAAAAGTTTCATTTTGTGTAACGATCAATTTAATGTGATCACGCCGTGGTAAGACCTGCATATACTATATCCTCACCAAACCCTACTTGTGCGGAATTTCACCAAGTATATTATATATTCAAATTTTATATTTATTAAAATAATACAGTACGATATAATATCCGAAAGAATACAAAAACAATTTGTATAAGAGCAAAGAGGGGGGTTGGATTTAAATATAATAAAACGTTTGGGGTACAAAAATGATTTTCACCTAAATTGGAGACCATAAAGGAAAACTAGTCAACTTTATATAGCCCCTTTTCCCCATCTCCACTGCCAATAAGAAATATTTGTTTGCCCTAATAAGGTGCAAACTTTTCTCTATCCGCCGTCACTTAATTCTTGAATCTATACTCCAAATCAGCTTGTTCTTTCTTCATAGGTATAAGAAAATCCTCTCAAATCTCATTCTATTGAATGTTTTTGTTAGGTTTTGTTGAAAACTATTGTGGGTTTCTGTGAATCTTGATGTTCTAGGTTTTTTTTTTTTAAGCATTTTTCCCCTCTTTTTCTTGTGGGTTTTGCTTATTATGATTGTTTGTTATGTGGGTATGTGTTGGAATTGTTAATTAGCTTTTGGGTTGTTAAAAGTTTGGTTTTTTTTTTTTTGAAGATCTTGTGAGCTGAAATGGACTAATTACCTATTTCTGTACTTGTTCTATCTGGGTTTTTCTTAGAATGATTTTTTGTGATGTGGGTATGTGTTAGAATTGTTAATTAGCTTTTGGGTTGTTGCAAGTTTGAGTTTTTTGTTTGAAGATCTTGTCAGCTGAAGTGGACTAATTACCTAATCTGTACTTGTTCTATCTGGGATTTGCTTATAATGATTGTTTGTCATGTGGGTATGTGTTAAAATTGTTAATTAGCTTCTGGGTTGTTGCAAGTTTGGTTTTTTTCTTTGAAGATCTTGTGAACTAAAATGGACTTATCACATATTGCTATACTTGTTCTATTTGGGGTTTTAGTTCTATGTTTTGTTTGATGTTGTGAGTATCTGTTAAAATCTTGATTGGTTGAAAGTTAGGGTGTTTCCGGAATGTTCTGTAAATAGACTGAGTCCTTAGTGAAGCGCGTGTGGTGTGTCAAATATTGAATTAATTTTAGGTGCTAGAAGCTCTATGCTTCCAAATATTTAGCTTTCTGGTCTTTGCTATGTTTTAATTGCTTTGTGGTGTAGATATTGAAATTGGAAGAGTGAGTTTTATGCTGGGATTGTCTAATGGGGAAGTGCCAAATCTTACCTTATTTCCCTTTTTGTTGATTGTATTAGCTTTAAATGGACCTGCATAGTGAGCCTTAGCTGAACCAGTTATTTGTGTGTATACATTTTAGATATATTTGCAAAAAACTTGCATAAGCTTGACGGTTCTCTTTAATGTCGTGGAAGACAGCCATATTGAATCCACATGAACATTGATTTTTTTAAGATTATTTTATGCTATAGTTTTTTCAAATTTTTTTTATCTCTATTTTTCTCTGAGCACACCATTTATGAGGTGATAATGTCCGTTCTAATTTTTTTATGGGTGTTGGAGAAGTATATGATGATCATTATAACTTGGAATGCTGAAATGACAGCAACTTGTTTTGTATTCGTACTGTCTGATCACTTCTGCCGCTACCACAAAGATTGTTTATTGTCAACTGTTCTTAATTTTACTTTGTGGGGATTTTACATCTTTTTATCTTCTTTGCACTTGTACATATGTTTTAGTTTCAAACTGAACCAGTTCTGTCAGTGGACTCCTTGAATTTCCTGTTATTTGTTGTTCAAAATCCTTCTTTTTATTAATACTCAAGAGACCGAGATGATGAATAATATACTGTCATGACTGCTGTATGATAACATTCATCATGTATTCGTACTGGCTGATCGTTCTTCTTGAATTATATTTTTGTCTCAGAGTTCTTATTAATATCTGGTTTTCATTTTCATTTTGGGATTTGAAATGTACTCCTTGAACTATGTACTTTTTGAGTATTGCTTAACCACTGAAACCTTTTCAGTCGTATTTATGTATCGCATTCTGAACCAACCATCATTTTGAAGAATGAGATGAAGAGTGTTCTACAAGTTTGATAGCTGATATGATGGCATATTATCATGTATTAGCTCTAGCTGATCATTCTCTTTTGTGCAACTTTAATTTGTTCTTCCTGTGTGTTGAGTAGTCTTGTTAATGCATTTGATTGACATGCTTTATCAACCGGTCGATCTCTGCCTTACACAAGTTAAAATATTAAATGAATTGTCTTCACACTTTTTTACCTTTGACATTTTATCCTCCTAACATGAAGTGGTTCTTAAGGAAATTTTTTGCTTGTTGACACACTTCTCTAACATGAAGTAGCTCAATATGGTTGTTGATTGAGAATGATATGATGAACTTCATACTAGTGATTGCTGATATGATGGCATTTTATCATGTATTAGCTCTAGCTGATCATTCTCTTTTGTGGCTTTAAATTGGTTCTTCCTGTGTGTTGAGAGTAGTCTTGTTATTGCATTTTATCGACATGCTGCAATGACCGGTCGATCTCTACCTTGCACAAGATATACACACACAATTTAAAATATTAAATGAATTGTCTTCATACTTTTACCTTTTGACATTTTATCCTCCTAATATGGAGTAGTTCTAAAGGCAAATTTTTGCTTGTTGACTCACTTCTTTAACATGAAGTAGCTCAGTATGGTTGTGGATTGGGAATGATATGATGAACTTCATACTAGTGATTGCTGATATGATGGCATTTTATCATGTATTAGCTCTAGCTGATCATTCTCTTTCTGTCCACTCTAATTTTGTTTCTTTTCTTGAATTGGTTTCCTTTTTTTCCTAACATTATAATATCTTAGCTCTTAACTTGAATAATTATTTTCCTGGTTTTCTTCACATCTTATGGGAAATATTGGGCCTTTTCCCCCATTGTTTTATTGTTGGCCTTGAAAGAGAATTTTCTATGGTGCAATCTCATGTTTATTTAAATAATTAAACTAAGCTATAGCTAGGATGAGAGTAGTTGGGGAGTATTTACTGTATCTTCTCTTATTTGAAATACCTGTGTAGACATGCTTTGGCTTTTCTCAAGGAGCATAATTGCTTTTTGTTAGCCTTGTTCTTTTGCATCCTCAGTGTGGTTTATGTATTGGCTTATCTAATGAATTTTGTGCTTGTACAAGAGTTTCCTCACTCTTTTTTGTACTGTGGACAGATCATATTGATTCTGTTGGAATGAGGAGAAGAAGTTACAGCCCATCACCACCAAGGGGTTATGGCAGGAGAGGAAGGAGCCCGAGTCCCAGGGGTCGATATGGTGGTCATAGTAGAGATGCTCCGACTAGTCTGTTAGTTCGAAACCTTCGCCATGATTGTCGGTATGCACTAATGTTTGTCCACTCAAACATATGATATGTTAGACTTGAAGTATTCCATGCCTTCCTTTTGCCAGTCCATTACTGAATCGCTATATCAGTGTTTCGTGATTTTGAGCTTGTAATGAATCACGTAAATATATTGCTTTTATATTAAATGCTCAGATGATTCTTGAGGCTTTGTCCATAATGAAGCCGGCCAAGTTGACAAATCTTTGGTATAAGCAGAAACAGTTATAAATTCATATTGTTAAGATTCAATAAATATAATTGTGTTACTATCCTTCATTGTGTTACATTACATGTGGAGTTGTACTTTTGTAAATTGGTATCCCACAGTTCACTGTCTTGCATGCAGGCCAGAAGACCTCAGAAGGCCGTTTGGGCAATTTGGCCCTGTGAAGGATATTTACTTGCCAAGGGACTACTACACTGGGTGAGCTTGTTTTGCATGTGATTATTCATCTGCTCAATTCTTCTGGTCTCAAAAGGAAGAAGAAAGAAAAACAGAACAGAGTCTCTCTCCCTGACCAGATATTTTATATTTACAGTCAAGCTCCGTTCTACCGAAAAATTAATATTGAAGATTTTATTTTTTCTAGTACACTATTTGGTACCAATCACCCTTAAAGGTTTTGCCTAAATTTTGTTTTTCGGTGATAACGAAAAAGTTTTTTTTTTTTCTTAAAATTTGTTGGTTAATTCTTTTTGTTGTTAGAAACCGGGCTTTGCTTTTATTAAATTGTGAAATTTAGCAGCAAAACTAGGAGTCTTGAAGACTTCAATCAAGTAGTAAGCATTCTGTTGACACATTGAAGTAGTAAGAGTTCTTGACATCAATCAGGTAGTAAGAGTTGAAGGTGATGTTAATGGTAGTGAAGATTTGAAGGAATTTGGATTTGAATACAATGTGAAGATTTCAAGATTTCAAGTCTTGAAGAATTTCAAGTCATCTTTTAACTGATAAATTCAAGGTCAGCAGCCATGTGCTTGCTTATGTGCTTATGAAGACATTATATTTTGGTGGGATTATTTGAATTTGTGCTGTTTTTTAAACTCTTAGTTACGTTTTGTCTAGTTCTTTGCTTTCCTCAATATCTCTCTCTTAGAATCTAGTTCCCCAATTTGTTCTTGATCAGTCCTTATGGGGGTTTGGTGGAATTGCTAGCGCTCGACAAATTTGAGTATTTAAACCTTGTTGGCCTAATATTCAGACTGGGCCTTACTTTTTAAACATCCCTCAGATGACTGTAGCTATGGGGTCTTATATTCTGATTGCCTGCCGAACACCATATTGTTTAAGAAATCTCTGTTGTTCTAAATCTATTCTTGTGTTCCAACCTCTTTTTCACAGTGAACCACGAGGCTTTGGATTTGTCCAGTTTGTGGATCCTGCTGATGCTGCAGAAGCCAAGTATCAGATGGATGGACAAGGTTTTCAAGGTCGGCAACTGACTGTGGTTTTTGCCGAGGAAAACAGGAAAAAACCTACTGAAATGAGATCTAGGGAACGCAGTGGAAGGTAATACTTTGTATTTCATTTGCTTACATCATATTAGTCCATTTAAATTCTGTCTTGTCCTTATTGTCTCGTGTAGTGGCAGAAGTTTCCTATGTCTTTCATGCCAGTCTTCTACTTTGTCTTTGATCTTTGGAAGTAAAACATTAGGTAGTCTAGATTGTTGCTATATAATAATCTGTCCCTTCACCTCTCCTGTTTCCTATATTTTGTTCATTCCAGTTAAAATTCCTGAATTTTAAAAACCAAAGAAGAATGACATTAGATCCGACTTTGTAAATGATTGGCTGATTATTTTGGATTTGGATATTCATTTAATTTGATTTTCTTGCCAGTCATAGGAGTAGCCGCAGTCATGACCGGAGACGTACTCCACCTTCACGGTATCCAAGAGCAGGATCACACTGCCGTGATTACTCTCCCAAGAGAAGGCAGTACTCGAGGTATGCAATATTACTTTTTATTTGTTGTTTGTTTAATTAAAGGTGCTCTAGTATAATATGTGCTTCCAACAGCCAGCTAGGCGACAGTGTCTTCGGTATTAAGTTCAGTTTATTGTGCGCATCTTTTGATTCATTTAGCTGATAAAGCATGTACTGCCTGTTGTATGTTGTATTATCCATTGTTTGCTTGTGAAAAATCATATTTTGAACTTGTTTACTCCAAGTTGGTCCTAGGAAGTTAATCAGACATTTTAGAACTTCATATGCCCTATGTCACCTTTTAACTAGCGTTTTAGCTCTCTCTTTTTTCACGTCCTTTGAGAAAACAATAACCACAAAGTATAGACAATAGTGTTTAATTTTGTCAAGTTCTACCGGATCAAACCTTATGGGACTTGAGGAATGAGTCAAAAAAGAGAGTGAAAATATTCATATTAAATAAATATGAAGTACAAGTACTCAGATTGCAAATGAACAAATTTGAACTTGAAAAGGATCTTCCTTGTTCTTGAAGAATATGGGGTGGGATGGATCGTGATCTTTTGTCCTTTGTATATTTAAGGGTATAATCGGACAATTTTTGAGCTGAAATGATAGCTAAAGTGGGACGGCAGGAGTATTTCACCGTAGACCAGTTGAAACTAACTTGGGGGTTGTTCCTTTGAAACTGTACTGATGTTCCATTTTGAATTTGGTTCGTCTGCTTATCTCTTTCCCATCTAGTTTTCACTTAATGATTGGTTACTTCACTTTACAGGTCTGTCTCACCTGAAGAGAAAAGATACAGTCGTGAGAGGTCATATTCTCGATCTCCTCCTCGTGACCTTTCTCCTCCTCCACATAATGGTTCAAGGAGTCGCAGTCAAACTCCAGTCAGAGAGCATTCACCATATAATGGCAGTCCAAGGAGCCGTAGCAGAAGTCCAGTTAGGAGGGAGCGTTCTCCGGTTAGGGGTCACAGCAGGAGCCCTAGTAGGAGCCGTAGCAGGAGCCCTGGTGGTGCTCCCTACTCGCCATGATCCAAACTGCAATGCGTCTCCATGATACTGAGCTCTATATCTTTAGTAGATGAATGCTGTACTATGGATCTCTCTATTTGTACAACTCTTTTGGTGTTGTTTCTAAACTTGAGTAGAACTTAAGTTGGCATTGGCAACAGATATTAGACCTGTGCAGTAGACTGCATCTATTTCGATCGTTCGCGCCATTGGATGGTCTTTGAAATATGTTAGTGTGTGCTTATAACTGTTGAATTTATGCATTTAAGTGCTGTTTGGACATGTGTGTTGTGTTCAAATAAGTGCATTCAACGTCTGTTGTAATTAACCTAGAATTTCGAAAGCTCGGAGTTTCTATTTGAACTATATAATAATTGCGATATAACTTGTTCACAATATGGCTTAGGATTTAGTGCTCTCTCTTTTTTGTAAGACTCAGAAGTTACATGCATTTATGAACTTTATGTGACTGCTAAATATGTTCGAATTTACTTCAAAATTCTTTATCTTGTAAGTTACAAATCTCATAATTTGTAAATGATGACTTAGTGAATGATACTTTGTCATTTTTTTGGAGTTTTGAAATCACTAAACAAGAATTTAGAATTATCTAAACTTTTTCGGTGAAATAGTTGATGGATTTTTTCGAATACGTCAATATTCGTTCTCGTAGGACTGACATCACTTTTTTGGAGTTTTAGGATCACCAAAACACGAATTTAGGATGTTTTTCTTATGTATTAATTCATAATTTTATAAAATATGACTAAGTGATATTATTCAACCTTAAATTTGTAGGTTCATTCGGAACGAGTTAATGAATGATATTAATGTTTCTTATGTACCAACACCACTTTTTTTTTCGAATTTTTGAATTACAAAATAAGATTTGGAAAAAAAAACATACATCAACAAAATGTGAATGATGTTGGCCATTATTGAGAAATTGTCACTTTCCAACTTGTATTATTTGTTTGCCTTGGCTAACTTTTTGCAAACATTTTGACCAAGTTAATGATTTTCCTCTCATTCTAAATCCAATCTTATAATATAAAAAAAGTCATAAAATTACTTGGCCGTTAATTAAATTTTTTAAATTAAGAAATAAAAATAGAGGTAGTAGTTTATAGGTTAGGCTAATAAATGAACTTTTTAAATTCTATTTTTATTACTTGTATCTTATACTTTAGTGGAATTTAACCAGATTCACGTGTTCAACCTTTCATTTTAGATTGAGATTATGCAAAGATAAATCACAAATTCACGTAAAACAATCATTAATATTTATACTCACACCTCAAGATACAATCCTTATCTAAATCCAAACTAATACGAAAAATGATTTGTACATCAAACTAAATAAAACTATCATATTTTATTTTAAAATTATTATCTCTTATTCCACGAACCCGTTTTTGAATTTGTGTTTGAATTCTAGAGACCATGGCTCCATAGGTCCCCACACATGCTTAGTTGTCTTCAACTAAAGGAAAATAAATAAATAGAAATCTATTCATAAAATATTCAATCATTCTTCCACATAGACTTTTCACATCCTTTTTTTTAACCTCAACCTGAAATTAATTATTCTTTTCTTTTGAGAGGTAAATACCTCAAAACCCTTTATATTCCAACCGTTTCAAAATAGTTATAATATTTTGTTTTTTAAAATTTAATTTAATATTTTAAATTAAAATTTAAATATCAAAAAAGCTCTATGAAAAGTATTATTTATTAATTAAGAATTTTTATTTCATATTATTTGAATATTAAAAAAATATTATAATAAGTATTTTGAAACAAAAGAAGTAGTACTTTTATTTTTTACTTTACTTATTATAAATTTAAGATAAAAACATTAATTTCAAGAAACCCCTACAAAAAATGATAAAATAAAGGGAAAAGGCTCAAATATGCGATCGAACTTTTTGAAAAGGCTCATTTATGCCATTCTTCAAAAGTTTGGCTTATCTATGCAATTGATGTTAAAGAAAAGGTTCATCTATTTTATTTAAACATAATAATAAATTTGTTTTACATAGTTGTAGGTCATTTTAGTAACAAATATAAGTAATGATTCACAATTTATCAAATCAACTTAATAAAAGAGATAAGACTTGTATGATTAATACTATTAATGGTTGACTCTCTTTGGTTCGACATATATGAAACTATACGCATGATTTCTATAACTATCGATATTTACCCGGTCTAATGTGTTTTGAGTTGTCGTTATCCCAATATTTTATAAATTACATTTAAAAATTATTTAAATATATAGTTTAATTTTATTTGAACATAGTAATTAAAAAATATTTAATTGAAGATCATTTTAGTAACAAATATAAGTAATGATTTACAATTTATCAAATCGACGTAACATAGGGGATAAGACTTGTGCGATCAATATTATTACTATTGATGTCTGACTCTCTTTGGTTCGACACATTCGATCTATATGCATAACTTTTACAATTATCGACATTTACCAGGTCTAATGTGTTTTGAATTATCGTTATCCCAATATTTTACAAATTATGTTTAAAAATTATTTAATTATATAGTTTAATTTTATTTAAATATAATAATTAAAAAATTTACTTAAATTCTTTGATGGAATTTTAAAAAGAATTTGATTTGAAAATTTTGATGGAAATTTAAAAGGAATTTCAAGGGGAGAGAGACAACTGCACCACAAATTATAGAGGGACACATGGTTGCTCAACTAGAAAAGAAGGAAGTGGAACCAGGAATCCAGAAGTGGAAATGTGCTCTGATAGCATATTTCCTTGGGGATACTCCTGGGTATAATGCTATGTGTAGATACATTGTAGCAAATTGGAAAAACGTAGCTACCCCTGAGGTTTTCTTTCATGATGAAGGCTATTACATCATCAAATTCCAGTCCATTGAGGATATGCAAGCAATATACTAGGGAATATACTATGCAGGACATTATTCTTTCAATAATAGACCGATCATCTTAAAACAGTGGACACCAAAGTTTGATTTCAGTGTTGAGTTCCCAACTGAAATACCTCTATGGGTGCTATTCCCAAAGTTATCAATGACCTACTGGGGATGTGGATCTCTAAGTAGAATTGCCAGTCTGGCAGGGAACCCCATTTATGCAAATGAATGTACCTCTAAGAAAATGAGAATATCATATGCTAGGATGCTTATTGAAGTAAATGTGACTAAACCCCTACCTATGAAGATCACATTATGGACCCAAATGGTGAACAACATCAGTAAGAGGTTAAGTATGATTGAAGACCGGAATTCTGTGACCAATGTATGCTGGTAGGGCATAAATGCATCCCATATAATGAGAAACAACAGGAGGCACCCCAAGGGAGAGAGCACAGATGAAAAGACGACAACAAAGAACTATCACCTAAGAGTGGAAGCACAAAGGTCCAGTAAAGGAACATGTGGTTCTCACGGAGAGCAATAAAGCTGAGAAACAACCTCCTCCAACAAAGGCAGGGAAAGATCAAATGCAGATGAGCAGGAAAATTGATAGACAAATAGATAGTCTCCAATTGAGTAACTTCCCTGAACTTCTGGTAATGAATTATTATTCCCCTTTGAGCAGAGAGAGACGAGACCCCCTAAAGCAAGGTCTTTACTTGCTACTATATGACTTGGTTATGCTGGAACATTAGAGGAATCAATAAAAGATACAAACAAAAGGAACTGAGCAACTGGATTACCAAGAGGAAGCTGAAATTTGTTTGTTTAATAGAGACTAGAGTTAAATCTCATAAAGCTACTAGAGTAGTAAATAGTTTAGCCCTTGGATGGAGTAGTCTTCATAACTACAACCAGGCTGAGAATGGGAGAGTATGGGTGATTTGAGATCCTAATTTTTATGAAGTAACTTTGCTTAATGAGGAGGCACAATTCATTCATTGCAGGGTTAAGGGGAGATTTGATGATTTTAAAGCATATATTACTGCAATTTATGGCTATAATACCATGGAACAAAGAACATCTTTATGGTAAGGCATTGAAAAAGTGGCACAAGAGGGAATGGCTCCTTTGGGGGAATTACAATGCTATGTTATCTCCTAATGATAGACTGATGGGAAATCCTGTTACATTGGATGATATCTAAGACTTCTCACAATGCATAAATAATGTCCAGTTAATGGAAAGGAGAATATTATACATGGTCAAATAAGCAAGTAAGTGCTGATAGAATCTGGAGTAGGATTGATAGAGCTTTTGGGAATTCAAGATAGATGATGAATTGGGGATATGTACAGACTGAATATGATTTGCCTTATACTCCGACCACTCACCTATGTTCCTACAACTTGCTGATGCACCTCAAGGTAGTAGATTACCTTTCAAATTCTTTAACATCTGGACTGATCATCCTAAATTCTTAGGTATGGTGGAAGAGATCTGGAGAATACCAGTCACTAAGAAAGGTATGCAAATGATCTGGATCAAACTTAAGCTGTTGAAACCACTGCTCAAAGATCTTAATATTAAAGAATTCAAAACAGTAAGGAATAATATAGATCAAGCCAGATTGGAATTAAAGAGGATCCAGACTATTCTAGCTATTCAATGCATTGAGTTATTGGTTAGCCAGGAGAAGAAATTACTACAAAATTTGGAGAAATGATCCATGATAGAAGAGAGTATCCTTAAACAGAAGTCCAGAGTCACCTGGCTAAAGCTAGGGGATTCCAACACAAAGTATTTCTCAACTGTTATGAAAGAAAGATCTCAGAAGAAAATGATTGGGAGTATTCAAGCCTTGAATGGATGTAGACCTCATGAACCTAAAGCAATACAATAAGAAATCATTGCTTTCTACCAAAGTCTGATGGGAGCATCTCAGAGTAGCTTACCAGCGGCTGACCGAAAAATAATGAAACAAGGTCCAACCCTGGAACATCAACAACAGTTGAGTCTGTGTATAGAGGTTAATGATCAGAAAGTTTGGGAAAGATTAAAAAGTATAGCCGATGACAAAGCTCCTAGAATAGATGGCTTTACTGCTTGTTTCTTCAAGAAGGCTGGGCAGGTGGTGAAAGAAGATATTTACTCAGCAGTTAAGGAGCTCTTCAAGACAGGTACAATGTGCAAGATCATAAATTGCACTACCATCACTCTAGTACCTAAAATTCCTAACCCTCTAACAGTGAAAGATTATAGACTAATTGCTTGTTGCATTGTTCTATATAAAATCATTGCAAAAATAATGGCATCCAAAATGCAGAAAGTTATGCCTAGTATTATTTGTGAGGCTTAAGCAGGGTTCACATCAGGTAGAAAAATATCTGATAACATCATTCTTGCTCAAGAGCTGGTTCAAGCTTACACCAAGAAACATATTTATGCCAGATGTATGATTAAAATTGATCTCCAAAAAACAAATTCTGGAGGAATTATGTTTTCCCTCACAATTTAGAAGATGGATAATGCAATGTATGACCACTGTTAATTACGCAGTGTTGGTGAATGGGACCCCTATTGACTCATTTGATGCTGCCAAAGGACTTAGACAGGGTGATTCAATCTCTCCCTACCTGTTTTGCAATAGCCATGGAGTATCTAAGCAGGAATCTTAACAAATTAAAGACTATGAAGAGTTTCAAGTTCCATCTTAGATGTGCAAAACTAGGAATTACTCATCTAAGTTTTGCAGATGACCTACTCCTATTTTCAAAAGGGGACATGCATGGCCTCTGTGATAGCCTTACATAAAGCTTTTGAAACTTTGTCCAAGGCATCAGGACTACGAGAAATATGAATAAAAGCTCAGTGTATTTTGGGGGTGTGATACAATATGAGAAAGATAGAATCCTACAGCTATTGGGATACAATCAAGGTTATCTACCTTTTAAGTATCTAGGAATCCCTCTTTCAACAAAGAAGTTAACTCTGCTGCAGTGGCAACCATTGATTGAAAAAATAGTGGGGAGAATAACATCATGGACTACAAAGAAACTCTCTTATGCAGGGCGAGTGTAATTGGTACAGAGTATCTTATTTGGTATCCAAGCATACTGGGCTCAATTATTCATATTTCCTGTTAAGGTGATCAAGACTATTGAAGCTTATTGTAGAAGCTATGTGTGGTCTGGAGTCAACACAATCACCAAAAAAACATTAGTAGCATGGGATAAGGTATGTTGTCCTAAATCAGCTGGAGGACTTAATCTACATATCTGGAACCAAGCTGCAATTACCAAACTTCATTGGGATATGGCAAGTAAGCAGAACATATTATGGATTAAATGGATTCATGCCTACTATATCAAAAATCATAATATGGTGGTTGTGCCTGGCCAAGCATGTTAGATGGCGAAAAAAAATTATGGAGGCTGGGAAATAATTGGAGCAGCTACACATGGACAAGCAATCGGGGCAGAGCTTGACTAAGACTCTCTATCTACATCTAATTGGAGACTTGGAAAGAGAGAAATGGAAAGGACTGGTATTCCAGAATCAAGCACGACCCTAAAGCCATAATTGCCTATGGCTCTGCCTACTTGGAAGGATGATGACTGCTGATAGACTTAATAAATGGGGAATGAATGTTGATCCAAATTGTGTGTTGTGTATGAAATGTGCTGAAGATAGAGACCATTTATTTTTTGTATGCTCATATGGGATCCAAGTATGGAATAGGTTGTTATGCTGGATTGGCCAAACTGCTATTACATCGCAATCATGGTCCCAATTCTTAGATTGGATCATTACATGTGGGAAAAGGAAGTCTAAAAGAGCACGAGTATTAGAATGATATGCACTGAGATAATATATGCGATATGGACTGAAAGGAACATGTGAATATTTAAAAAGAGAAGTCGTGATATTAATTGTCTTGCCCGAGAGATAGCCTATACTTGTAGTGTTCGAGCCATACCTGATATCACTCCAATACTTCAAACATTCAAATTTTAAAGTGTGGTTAGGACTAGTAGTATAGATTTTAGTCCATAGTGAATTTCTCTTAAAGATAGCCGTTGAGATGTAGCTGAGCTATGGTTCGTATCACTTTTCTCCGGTGATTAATAAAATCATGTTAGTTACAAAAAAAAAAGTGAAATATATTTACCAATATTTATTGAAAATATTTGGGGATTACAAATAATTATATTGAAGTTTAAACCCTCAATGATCCTATATATTAACATGCCAAAAAATATTTCAGCATCCCACCTCAAGCAACTTAAGCAAAAAGGAAAAAAACATGGATAGAACTCCGTCAAAAAAGGTTATTAGTGAGCCGTTACATGGGTCTCCGATCAATCATAATATTTTGTAGAAGAAAACTCGTAATAAGCTTAAGAATCTGAAATGGGAGGTCGAGCTGCTAATGTTGAGTATGATAAAGCAGATAGGAGTTGATTGTGTGAAGCTAATATTAATGGATACTTATCCTTTGACAACTCTCTATGGCATTCTCGAGGAGTTGGTCAGTGCCGCGTCTGAAACAAATGAAAAAGAAAATTTTGTTATTGTTTTAAGCACTGATACTGAGGCTGTTGCCTTTGCATCAAAGGATCCATCAGTGAATCAAAAGAGCAACTAGCACCTTTTTAATTAAGTTCCTTCGTTTATGTTTTGATCCTTTTTTCTATTGTACGGTTTGGTCCTAGTCTATCTTATGTTTACTCCTTTATCTATATAATTAATGAAATTAAAGTTATTATGTTATTCACTATTTCATTATGTTTTTCCTTTTCTTTTCTTTTTTTACTTTTTGCAAGACTATTAGCCCTACTATGAAGAATCGTTTGATACACCGAATGTGATAAGTAGGGATATTTGTGACTAAACAAAATGACATTTGTGGCCCTTCTTAGAAAATGACCCATTTCGGTATGGTCGCAAATGTTATTTCGTTTAGTTGAAATTATCCCTACTTATCCCATTTAGTGTATCAAATCTTAATATGACTAATCCTCTTGCAAAAAGTAAAAAAAAAAATGAAACAGTGGATAACATAATAACTTTAATTTCATTAATTAGATAGATAAAGGAGTAAACATAAGATAAACTAGGACCAAACCATAAGATAAAAAAAAATCAAAACATAAACGAAGGAACTTAATTAAAAAATGTGCTAGTTGCTCTTTTGATTCACTGATGGATCTTTTGATGCAGAGGCATCATATAACTGCTTAAAACAATAACATAATTCCCTTTTCATTTGTTTCAGACGCGGCACTGACCAACTCCTCGAGAATGTCATAGAGAGTTGTCAATGGATAAGTGTCCATTAACATTCGCTTCACACAATTGACTCCTATCTGCTTTATCATACTCCGTATTAGCAACTCGACCTTCGATTTCAGATCCTTAAGCTTATTACAAGTTATTTTGTACAAAATATTCTGATTAACCGGAGACCCATGTAACGACTCATTAGTAATCTTTTTTGAAGGGGTTCTATCCATGTTTTTTCAATTTTGCTTGAGGTGGGATGCTGAAATATTTTTTGGCATGTTAATATATAGAACCATTGAGGGTTTAAGCTTCAATATAGTTATTTAAAATTCCCAAATATTTTCAATAAATATTGGTAAATATATTCCACTTCTCTAAGAAGAATTTGATATATTAAATAAGTCTTTGCAATTTTCAGTAGAATTATAGACTATTCCAGCCATAACTTTGTTCTCCTACCATCAATTGTCTCTCTCCCTTTGAAATTCGTTTTAAATTTTCACCAAAATTTTCAAATCAAAACCTTTTTAAAATTTCACCAAAGACTTTAATTAAAAATTTTAATTATTATATTTAAATAAAATTAAACTATATAATTAAATAATTTTCAAACATAATTTGTAAAATAT
This sequence comes from Solanum appendiculatum, assembly GCA_018342035.1. Taxonomy (NCBI): domain Eukaryota; kingdom Viridiplantae; phylum Streptophyta; class Magnoliopsida; order Solanales; family Solanaceae; genus Solanum; species Solanum appendiculatum. Next base: position 163,960 of record JAGDQO010000067.1, on the reverse strand, counting down.
TGGGATAGCGATAATTCAAAACACATTAGACCTGGTAAATGTCGATAATTGTAAAAGTTATGCATATAGATAGAATGTGTCGAGCCAAAGAGAGTCAGACATCAATAGTAATAGTACTGATCATACAAATGTTATCCCCCATGTTACGTCGATTTGATAAATTGTGAATCATTACTTATATTTGTTACTAAAATGATCTCCAACTAAATATTTTAAAAAAAAACTATAATGTTCAAAAAAAATTAAACTATATAATTAAATAATTTTTAAATGTAATTTGTAGACTATTCAGATAACGAAAACTCAAAACACATTAGACCTGGTAAATTGTAACGACCCATAAGGTCGTTTTGAACACTAGACCTATTTCTTTCATAAAAGAACCTTTATGTAAATTGTAAATGAGAATTTTGAAATATTCGTTTCACTACGGTTATTTAGTTGGTGGGTATTTATTAAAGGGAAAATTGTGCATTATAGCAACTATTAATTCAAAATAAATGTTATAGCTATAGTTTCATTTAATTCTAATTTGTCGCAAACACTTTGCCATAAGAGAATCTCGCTCACCACTCTGGAATCTCGCTCGCTTCTCTCACTTTATACAAACACAAATGTATAAATTGTGTTTTGTGTTTATATAAAGCGAGAGAGAACTGTATATACAAATACAAATACATATCTTTTGGTCCAATACACTTATAATTATACAAATACAGATCTTCCCCTACCCAGTTCTCTTTTGCCTTTCTCTCTTTCTCGCTTTATACAAATACAAATTATACAAATTACAATGTATAATTTGTGTTGTATAAAGCGAGAGAGAGAGAGATTTGATATACAAATGTTTTAATTCGATTCAATTGTATACAAATTCAAATTTTATGTAGATATACAAACACAATCATTGATACATAGACATAGTAGTTACATATATACAATTATCTAACCGATATACATATATAATCGCTGTGCTTTTATACAAACGAGATGCCTGCCTGCGATTTATACAAATGAGATGCTCCATAGCAAACTATGTTTGCTATGGAGCACAAATAACAAAACTGTAGCTATAGAGCGCTAATATGATTTTTATGTTTGCTATTCCTAAAATTTACTCCTTATTAAATAATTAGTTTTTAGTTGATTGTAAATGGGCCAAGTCTAAAATTTATTTAATACGCTATGTAACTTGGCCGTATATAAAAATAAAAATAATAAAATTTAGTAATTTTGATACATAATTATTTTATTTTAGAAAAGAAAATAGAGAAGCAGAGAACAATAGAAACCTTACTTGCGACGGTGCCACTAGGTAAAGATTCAACAAGTTCAGGCTTATCCTATTCATATTATTGGTAGGGTGAGAAGTTATATTATAATTATTATAATTATAATTATAATAATTATAATTATAATTATAATTATTATAATTATAATTATAATTATAATAATAATAATAATAATTATTATTATTATTATTATTATTATATTATTATTATTATTATTATTATTATATTATTATTATTATAATAATAATAATAATAATAATAATTATTATTATTATTATTATTTTATTATTATTTTATTATATTTTATTATTATTTTATTATTTTATATTATTTTATATTATTATTATTAATAATTATTTTATTATTATTATTATTATTATTATTTTATTATTATTATTATTTTTTTATTTTTTTTATTTATTATTATTATTATTATTATTATTATATTATTATTATTATTATTATTATTATTATTATATTATTATTATTATTATTATTATTATTATTATTATTATTATTATTATTATTATTATTATTATTATTATTGTTATTATTATTATTATCATTATTATTATTATATGTGTTGGATTGGAAAACAGTGGTGTAATTATTATTATTATAATAATAATAATAATATGTTGATTTAGAAGGGAAAAAAACTTAAGTATACAACCTAAGTATATTAATTATACCAATATAGCAATAGTTTTGTTTTACACTAATATAGCAATAGGTTTTTTCAATAATATGTTTCTAGTTTTTTTTTTAAAAAAACAAAATAATAATAAAAACTAGCATGTTTATCTCCATATCCCTAATTTAACTCCAATTATTTTTCCTTTCACGTTTAATTTTAATGTTTAATTTTATTGTTTTAATTTTCTCTCACATCAAATTCCCACGATTTCTCCAATTACCTTCCTTTTCTCCAAAAGTTTTACCTTCCACGTTAAATTAATGTTGGTTAAAATATTCTCTCACAGAAAATATTTTTTAGTAGAATTATACCTCTCTTTCTCCCTGCTCTCTCTCTCCACCGACCTGACATTGTTTTTCAATGGATACCAATAGATTTTCGATTCTTATTCAACACAACGGACGGTGGGAAGCATCCTCAGGTAAATGTGATGTAATTAACATTGAATAATTTTTACTTAATTAAAGTAGGTACAGATTCCTAGTTCACTTAATTACATCACATTTACCTGATGATGCTTCCCACCGTCCATTGTGTTGAATAAGAATCGAAAATCTATTGGTATCCATTGAAAAACAATGTCAGGTCGGTGGAGAGAGAGCAGAGAGAAAGAGAGGTATAATTCTACTAAAAAACCTTTTCTTGATGTGAGAGAATATTTTAACCAACATTAATTTAACGTGGAAGGTAAAACTTTTGGAGAAAAGGAAGGTAATTGGAGAAATCGTGGGGATTTGATGTGAGAGAAAATTAAAACAATAAAATTAAACGTGGAAGGAAAAATAATTGGAGTAAAATTAGGGATATGGAGATAAACGTGTTAGTTTTTATTATTATTTTGTTTTTTAAAAAAAAAACTAAAAACATATTATTGAAAAAAAACTATTGCTATATTAGTGTAAAACAAAACTATTGCTATATTGGTGTAATTAATATACTTAGGTTGTATACTTAAGTTTTTTTTCCTAAAAAGAATAAAGTACAAAAACGTAAAATTATTTGAAGTATATGATGTTTGATCAAAGATAAAATTATCATAAAATTAATAGTATCCTTAAAAAAATTCAACATAATATATTATAAAATTAAAAGTGTAGCTAATATAGCAAAATATATATATATATATATATATATATATATATATATATTTAAATTGTGTACTAATAATATTGATTCAATATTTGCTCAAATAAATAAGTTAATGATTTGTATTATCAGATGATTAATATCTTGACTGTAGGACCGTGGTATGACCACCATTGTAGAAACCAGTTGGGTAGAGTTTGTCCGAATATCTTCGCACAAATTTTTACAAACCAAGTATGTTTGTGTCTTTCATTGTTATAATAAAGAACTTTATCAAACGCCCGGATATAATCCCAATAAGTGAAATTCATTTTAGCATTATTAAGGCTTATCTGCCTTTCTTTCATGGTAGGTATTCCCCATTCTTCAATGGTTATCACCTGCTTAATAATTATTTTGGAAAAGTTATAAACATTTTCACTCGAGTTATAACCCGAAAAGTGCTGAAAATCCGCACTACATGTTTTCTTTAGAATCGTTTCATAATACGATCGGGTTTTATATGATTCACCCGGATAATATAAGTTATTAATCAAATACCTTTGGAATATCTTCCATGGCTCATCTTTCCTCTGAATTTCAGAGTTTTCTATAAGAAATATCATTTCTCGTTTGCTAGCTCTTTCATAGGACTTGATATCATCATCTTGTGCAATTGAAGCAAAAGTATATTTTTGCTTTTATTTTCCTAAATATGCTTGTATTTGAGCATATAAAGGATCATTTTCTGGAATATCTTCCAAATGTATTAATGATGATGCTTGAGAAATCTTCTCATTCACCAAAGTCCTTTTCCCCATTTGTATTATTGGAGAAGTCTGAGAAGACGATCCATATAAGGATGCCTGAGAATATGATCTCTGTTGAGACGGAAGAAACCTTCCCCCTCTTCCTCTACCTTTTCTTCTAGAATTAGAGGATTCCATCCTACAATCATAATATTAATCATCTGATAAGTCTTCATAAATAAATCTATCATAAACATAATCATCTGATTCATATGATCTATCCTCATAATTAAAGATAGAAAAATCTTCTCTAACAATATCATTAATTATCTTATCAATAATTACTTCCTTTAAATCTGTAGGAAGATTTATCACCTGCAAAATTGCTATTAAACAAGGATTATCTATGAAAACATTTATGTAAGAGGAATTCATTGTAAAAATTCTCTTGATAAGAAATCTGGTAAAGAATTTTCACTTCCTTTCTTATAAAGAATTTCAAAATCAAAAGGTGACAACTGTGCTTATCACCTAGCAAATATCAATTTAGAAGCATCATGTTTAAAATCTTTATTAAACATGAACTTAACTGCTTGAGCATCAGTTTTTATTAAAAACTTTTGATTATATAAGTCATCTTGAAATTTTAATACGCATTTAACAATAGTAAGCATTTCATATGCTACCGTAGCATATTTCTTCTGAGCTTCAGTCTATTTCCCAGAATGAAAACGAATCAAATATTCAGTTTTGTCATGGGGATTTACTTGTTTTAAAATTCCACCATAACCAATATTAGACGCATCAGTCTCAATAACCTTCTGCCATGAAGGATTAGCAAGGGTTAAACAAGGCAAATCATTAATTTTTTGTTTAACAAATTTAACTAAATTAGTATGACTATCAGTCCAAGGTTCTTTATACCCCTTTTTTAATCTATTAAATAAAGGAACCAAGTCTCTAGACAGATTTTTATAAAAAGGAGAAATATAATTTAAACTCCCCAAAAATCTCTGTAATTGAGTTCTATCAGAAGTAATATCAGAAAATTTTGATGCAAAATCTATAGATCTCTGAATAGGCGTTATCTTACCTTGACAAATAAGATGCCCTAAAAATCTTACTTCAGTTTGAAATAAATTCATTTTTGGTTTTGATATAACTAAACCATTTTGAATCACAACCTTTTTAAATATATCTAAATGCTTAATATGCATTTCAAATGTTTTAGAATAAACAAGAATATCATCAATATAAACAATAATGAAATCCATATAAGGATTAAAAATATCATTCATTATTTTCTGGAATTCAGAAGGCGCATTTTTCAAACCAAATGGCATCACGTTCCATTCATATTGACCAAAAGGCACATTGAAAGCAGTTCTATAAGAATGCTCTTTAAATATCTGAATTTTCCAATAACCTGATTTTAAATCAAACTTTGAAAAGATATTAGCATCATATAATCTAGATAATAAATCCCTTTTATTAGGAATGGGATAACGAATCCATTTTAAATATTTATTAAGAGGTTTGTAATTTATCACCAATCTTGGGACACCTCTTTCTTTCTCTGCTGCATTATTAACATAAAAGGCAGTACAAGACCAAGGAGATTTAGAAGGTTTTATCAAACCTTTTTGTAACAAATTATCAATTTCCTTTTTGCAAAATTCAACTAATTCTGCATTCATTTGACAAGGTTTAGATTTAGTAGGAATATTTTCCTCCACAAAATCTTCTTCATAAGGAAGAGTAACTATATGTTTTTTTCTATCCCAAAAAGCACTAGGGTGATCAGCACAAATATCAACAGAAAGCTGCTCAGAGATTAATCTAATCTTTTCTTGAACTTTCACAGATTTTAAAGTTTCAAATATATTCATGCTATAACATTCTAATTGCAAAGTATCAACATGTTTTTGCTTCATATCAATTAAAGCACTTATTTCCTTAGAAATAGGTTCTGTAATAAAAGTATAACTAACTTTCTTATCATCAGTTCCTGCAGAAAATCCTTTAGAATCAATATGAGTAAAAGGATAAATAACATTTATAAATGGAGTTCCAAGAATAATTGGAGGATATAACTGATTTTTTACCAAAAAGAAGAAATGCGGAATACACACTTTATTTTGGCAAATACTCACATTAGACAATTTATACTTTATATCTAAAGCATGTCCAGAAGCAGATTTAACTATATGAGTAGTTTTTTGAAAATATTTTGAAGGAATCAATCCTTCTTGAATGCAACTAACATCTGCACCACTATCAATCATAGCAATATCAGTTATGGAAAAACTATTATTAATTAAAATAGTACATTTAACATACCATTTGTGAGCAGTAATAACTTGCATCATTCCAAGAAAAGAATTATTTTCTGGTTTGGTTTTTTCAAAAACTTCTTGTGGTTCTTCTTCTTCTTCTACCACAATAGTTTTTCCTTTATCATTAGATACTTCAATTAAAGAATTAAATTTCTCTACCTGAGATATCCTATGATCACAAATCATTTGATTTTGTTTTAAAGATTTAATCTCTTTTTTAAGATTTTCAATTTCATATTTCAAATCATCAAAAGAAGAATCTCTTACCGGAACATTTAATTTATTATTTAACCGGTTATTAACCTCATTTATTGAATAAGGAGCCTGATATTCAAAGCTTCTGGGTTTTTCAAATTTTTTTGAAGAACTTGATCCAGACGTATCTGCCAGACCAATAATCTTTTCCCGAAGTTTGCTATCAGTTACTTCTTTCAAAAGCTCTATCACATTATCTGAAGTGATAGTATTAACATTTAAATCATGAAATTGGGCTTACAATTTGTAAAATTCATCATTTTCACAAACACAATTATCATCTTGACAAGTATTATCACAAACCTTATCATCATCTGAGAAGTCAAGTAAATCAACTTCTTCCTCTGACTCACTTACCGAACCATAATCTGATTCAGAACCAGAAGTGTATAACAAACCATGAATTCTATCATATAACTCATCATCCAATTCTAATGCTTTAAGCTTTTCAAGCTTACAATTTGGAGCAATATGTCCATACTTTCCACATTTATAACATTTGATTTTTGCCAAATCTCTTTTAGATCTATTCTTGGCAAATCTTCTTTCTCTTCGGTAGCTTTTTCTAGCTTTCCTTTCTTCTTTAGATCTTCTTTTCTTATACGGACTATCACTCGAACGATTATCTTTTTTCTTTTTGTTTTTCCCAGAGATATCTGGTAACCCAAATTGCGCACAGAAATCTCCCATTTGATTTCTTTCCTTTAACTTATCCATCTTGAGTTGCCTGGATAATCTCAATTCATTACACAAGTTCAATCCTTCTTGTGTACATATTCCTATTAGTTTTCCATAAGTCAAATCACCATATGGAATTTCAACCATATTTCCTCGCAAAACTTTCCTTACTCGTTCTGCAAATAATGACGGAAGCCCATCTATAAATTTAGCTTTCCAATAAGTATATTTATTTTCGGGTAATTCCATAACCCTACTTAAATAAGTATCTTTATACCAACAAAATTCGCTTAATGTCCTGCATCTAAGACCATTAAGTAAAGTTCTTATAGTTTCATGCTGATTAGTATAACGACCATGAAAATGTTTTAATATTGTAAGAACAAGAGTATAAACCACATCTTCTCTGTTTGCAACAAGAGCCATACCTAAGTTATCAACTCCTCCATCAGTTGCTCTGGCATTTACAATCATAGCCTTTTCTTCAATTGATGAATAATTATCCCACCAGTCTCTTAGTTGACCAGTGAAACCTGCAACAATCATTTTGCAAATATTTCTATCTGTGTTATTAACACTTTTGCAAATAGTTGCGTACATCAACATCCGATGAACTAGAATAGTTAACTGTCTATCTGTTAACCCATCCAAATTTCATTCATAAATTTCAGATCCACTATATGAAGTGTTTGTCTGATTCCAATCTCTTTCCTCAATAAGAACATCTTGAGGAGTAGGTCTATTGTAATAATAGGTCTGCATCCGAGGTTTATCCGCAAATTTATTATTTTTAAAATAACCTTTCAATTTATTAATTTCAAAAAATATCTCTTCTTTATGATCACCAGATTTTTCAATTTTTTCTGCAAAATCTTCAGAAAGATTAATAGGTTGTAAACTTAAATTTCCAAATTTTTGATTTTATTTTTAAAACTTTTCATCAAGAAGTTCTTCTAAATCATTTTAAAATTTAAATCCCTGAATTTCATGAGGCCTTTGAATATTAGCAACGGCAACTGGAGCATCTGAAATCTCTTTAGAAGTAGAAGCTAGATCAGATGTCTTTTTGCTATTACTAATTTCCTTTATCAAGGAAGACAAATTATCTAATGATTTGTCAAGAGAACTAATTTGTTCTCCAAGTACTTTAACATATAAACCCAAATAATTGTTTTGAGAAATAATTTTGTTTATTTCAGTTATGGTTACTTCTGCAACCTCCTTTTCAATAAATCTTTGAAAAGCTTCAAAAGTAATACCAGTATTATTTGGCAAAACAAAAGATGATTGAGGAGGGTAAATAGCTTTTATAATCTTTCCACTCCCATCTTTATAAGATCTTTCCAAAACATTTATATATAATGGAAGATAAGTTGTTATAAACCAAGGTACAAAATGCATAATTTGATTATGAATTGCACAAGTTTCATAAAACTCTTGAGAAATATTATTCATATCTTCTTTACTATATGAAGAAAAAAACCAAGTTTTAAACTGATTCCATTTCTTTGAGAAAAATTCTTTTTGAATATATTTTCTCGCCTGTGAACCAGGACTAAAATCAATTTGGTGTGACATCATTTTAAAACTGTCATTATCTACTCCCATCTCGGAATTTGTAGGTATATCACCTATCTGAGAAGTAGTAAGGATATCACTCTGCATATCAACAACCTGCACAATATTTGTCTGAGGATCAACTTTAATTACCTCAGAAGCTTTTCCTTTATACTCTGGCTTATTTGTTGACAAAGTATGCAAAGAAGCTGCTCGATTTCTAGCCATCTTATAAACTGGCTCAATTGGAGAAATATGACTTACCATTGGTCTCCTTAATTCAGAGAAAGATTGTCTTGAATATATTGTAGATCTATCATCAAATCTTCCAGTATTACTGTTATTAAATTGAATCATAATCCTACCATCTGGAATTTGAGAAACACGAGAGCAATCTGTATTACTGACCTCATTTGTTAACTGATCTGGAGCTATAACAGAACTTAAAGTCCAAGTTTCTGGAAAATTTATTTCATCCCACAATATAGTCCTTCTTGTGGTTATCTTTGACTTCGCAAAGTTTGTTTCCATCAAAACAGTTTGTTGAGAGGTATCAAACAATTTACACTTTGGATTCAAAGTAGATAATAAACGATAATAAATTCTATACAACAAGCATAATAATTCTGAGCCTGGCGCATAATTATAACCATGAGTTTTAACATTTAATGTTAAAGCGTCTAATATATTAACATCAGATAAAGATAATTGCAAATTAGGCTGAGTGTTAAAATAAACAGGGCCATAAGCAACAGTAGACTCAATCGATCCTATCAACGATTGTCTGAAATTATAATTTCTTGCATCACGCAAAACCGCCATAAAAGTTTCTAGCAAACCTTTCAAAGTAAGAGGTTTAAAAGCAATTTGAACCATGCCAATATGCATATAATTAAATTGATTACGATACATATTTATATCTCGTTCATTTAATAAACGAATAGTTTGTTCATCAGAATTAAGAGCAATAGATTGCTCAGTTGTTTTTATCAACTGTTTAGAAGAAAATTTATCAAACCAACCATAATCATAAACAATCTTCATCGAGACTTTCGGAATAATCCACCTGTTTAACAAATCTAAATTTTGAAGTATATCTACCTGTTGCAATCTAGTACTTTTAGTACTACTATATCCTTGTTCCATAAACAGTAAATCAAACAATTTTCATATTTATATTAAATATTTTCACCATTGAAAATCTACATTTACTATGAAAATCCCTAGGCTCTGATACCAATAACAGGATTGAGGCTGTCGGGCGGTAATCTGCCATAACAACTTTATATCTCGCAATTGAAATACCCGTACAAGGGACATACAATCGAAATATAAAATAAATTTTTGTCTAATCATAATGACTGTATGGTTTGAGGCTAAACCTCTTTTACCCGAGCAAAGGGCCTGTCAAGATCTAAATACCATTTAGAGTAGTTCATTAACCAGCAGGTTCTGACCGGGATATTTCTGCCCCTTTTTAACTCCTTTTTACGGGGACTTACATCTCCCAGCTTTGCTAGTCGGAACCACTAAAAACAGTACCTTAAATCTGACTGTACCACCATCTCGAAACCAAGTCAAAATGATCGGAACAAAAGTTTATTTCATACCTAAATTGAGTCTAGTATATTTTCATAGTTAACATAGTTCAAAAGTTAGATATTTAACATAGATATGAATTAACTTAGCCGGACATCGTCCGGAATAGAACAGAAATAATAATACTTAAAATTAAATAAGTACCTTCGGCTTAGACTCCGCCGGTTGCCTTCAAAACTGAAGATTTTATATTTTTAGAAGTATGATACAAGAAAAATTTACAAACTAGAGAGAGAAATGAAAACTTAATCTAAAAAAGACTTGCCCTCTCTACTGAAGGTGAAGTCCTATAAATAGCAAAAACTAGAATCTACTTTATGTACAGTACTGGTCCCACATCTGGGTCCTTGCACTGTTTCTAGTGTCTTGTTATAGTAAATCTACTATTTCATTGGGTCCCTGGCGGCTATTACTCTTTGTCTTTTCCTCTGATTTCTCTAATCAGCTTCTCTGTCCTTTTCAAGGATTCTTCTGTCATTATGTCTTCTGGTTCTAGTGGCTGAGCATCTGTGGCCACTGTATCATCATTACTGGTCTCACTTCTCATTGAAGTGTCAGATTTATCGAATTGATTAATTGTTTGAAGTAAATTTCTTTTTACTTCTTCAAGATATCTCTCGATCATTTCATCTTTGTTTCCTTCTTGCACTGAAATACGACGAGCCATATGTCGTACTGAACTGTCATCAATTATCTCTTTCATAGGAGTCTTTGAGTACTCCTGAACTTTTGTCTCAATTTCATCAATTAATTCTTGGCCATATAAAGCCTTTGTTTTTGGGTCTCTTTTAATGAGTTTATCCCAGAAATTGTTATAAAATACCCTGTATAAGCAAGGGATTTGTTCTGGAGTAAAATCCAGTTCAGGGGTCCATTTATGGATCCAGGGAATAGAAAATTCAATAAAGAAATAAATTTGGTCAATATAATCCAAATAACAGATATGATCTGTTTGGTAAATCTCTGATAATTTTGGAGATACTTTTACCCATTTTTTGTATAACTTAAGAAATGGTTCATGCAATGAAAGACAATGGTGGTCATACCACGGTCCTACAGTCAAGATATTAATCATCTGATAATACAAATCATTAACTTATTTAAATTGTGTACTAATAATATTAATTCAATATTTGCTCAAATAAATAAGTTAATGATTTGTATTATTATTATAATTATTATAATAAATTAAATATATTATTAAGTGCATAATATATTTTATATTATTTATTTTTAATTATAAAATTATTACATTTTAAATCATCCGTGCAACGCGCGGGCATGTATACTAGTATTAATTAAAAATAGAAGTTATGAAGATGAAGTGGTGTGAGTTTAGGAGAAGAAAACTAAATGGATGTATAAAATGAGATAAAAAATAAGAGAAAAATTAAATAGAGTATTTGGTCAAAGAAAGATATCAAATCATTATTTCTTGAATTACTATTTAAGTTATCTACTCTTCGCAAGCGGGATTAGTTAATTAAAAAAAATAATCACAAAATGATTTTTTTTTATAAATAAAAGTATATCTAAAATAAAAGCCCCCTCCCCCCAATTTTGGTAGTTTAATTTTATTATATGACATATTTTTTGTTGAGCTTATTTTAGAAATTTCAAATTAAAAGTCTCTAAATATGCTTCAACTGATAAACATTATTTTTTTTATAATTAACATTATTTTGAACAATATATTTTGCATTACTTTATTTAAAGTAGTCCAAAGTCTCTAAATATACCTGTTTGACTTTTCATTTGTTACTGTGATTGGTATTCCAAATATACTAAACGATTTATCCTCCATTATAATTATTTTAAATACCTACTTAATTTTTCTTACACTTTAATAGTTATTTGTTATATGAAAATATTATTTATCGTTGATAATTTTAAATATTCCTATTATTTGTGAACAATGTTTTTTGTATTTACTTTATTTTTAAAAACCCAAGTGTCTAACTATAAGCTTTTATTAGATATCAAAAGAAGAATTACTTTTTGATCTTTATAACATAAATCATTTTATCATTCTTTTATAATTACTCATTAATTACTTATTTTATATATTTTAAACACAATATATAACAAAAATAGCGTTTTGCTTTTTTGCAATGAAGGAGAACGATAATTCTATATCACAAAAAAACTATTTTGCATAACTAAAATCATGTATCACCATTTCCTTTCCAAAGAAGCAAATGTAGAGAAATATCTTTAAATTATAATATTCAAATGAAATAATTTTTTAAGTCTTCAAATTATAGGTAGCTCATCTACTATAAATAATTTTCCATATTTCTAAGAGCATGTTTAGATGTGCTTATAGTTTTTGGCTTATAAGCCAAAACAATTAAATTACGTATTCTAAATTATGACTTATTTTGTCTTTTTGGGTAAAATAAAACTATTAAAGAACCTAAAAGCTATTTTGTCTTTAAAATATTTAAAATAAGTCATTCCAAACAGGTTCTGAGTGGGTTTGTCTAGTTATGTAAAAAATATATTATAAGATTTTCGTATTATTCAATATAAGAAATTAAATAGGTGCAAGAATCTATAGCTTCAAATGATCAACCATCTCAGATAATAAAATGAATTGTAGTTTAAATGCCAAATACCTTATTGAAACTTCGTTTAACTTGTGCGAATTAATCGAAGTTTGAAATCTTCAACAACCTATTGCCATCCATCAAATGTGCTTTTGCAAATATCTACTTCAAACTTTTTCATGGTAAAAAATGAAAAATCAACAAAAACAATACACTAAGTAAATCAGTTATCTTATGCGAAATTTGATATTCGTCAAGTAAATTTTACGTGAGTAAAAGTATCTTACTCAAGAATAAATGTTTGATAGACTGAATAAGATTGCATTGATATAAACTTACACAAGTACATATAGAGAAAGAATGGAAGACCATACAATGTCATAAATTTTCATAGCTCACATATCCTTTCCATATCATATGTCACCTATGACTGTTTCATGAAGAAAACTTTGAACTACAATTTATATTTTTGGCTAAATGACTAGCAAGGATTTAAAGTAAATTAATTTGTAGAATTTTATACATTATATATAACTCTCCAAATGTATTTTAAGTTCTCCATTATCATATACAATAAGTTCTCCATTATTAACTTCTTTATGGTGGATTAAATAGGGAATTAGAAGGTGACATTTCGTTGGTCTTTGGAAAAAAATGAATACTAAACATAATTAAGAGACTGAGATAATTAAATGAGTGATTGTTGAGGTCTTTTTATATAGAATATAAATTAGAAAAATAGGAAAAAATATCAAAAAAGGAGAAAAAAGATAAATAGGAATGGAGGCTATAGAGAAGTGTCACCTCACCTATTTTATATCTAGCTTTATTATATATATAGATTTTTAAGTTAAAGGGTAAAAATGTCCAAAAAGAAACTAGTTTATAGTGTGAATATGTCTTTTTACCATTCTAGCCAAATTTAGGGAAAAATTTTATGGCCAAAAGGATTTATTCATACATAAATTCAAAACCATTACATTTTTCAAAAATATTAAACAATTTGTCAAACTTTTTTACATCAATGTATTTCTGAATGGACTTTCATCATCATTTATGTATGTATATTGCATAAAAGTGAGAGTTACAATTAATCAAGTTTGGGGAATAGCAGGAGCCACCATTAAATAATAAGGACCTTTATGATCCTTAATTCCTTATTTAAATTTCTACTCAAAACACTTTCAAATTTCAAACAACCCTTTTAGGCTAAGAATATGTTGGGTACATTTGTATCTTCTAAAAAATCATAATTGATACTCCCTCCGTTTCTATTTAGTTGTCACCATTTTAGATTTCACGTCTCTTGAGAAATTAGGTATGTTTACCATTGTACATTTATTTATTGTTCTCTTAAATTCAAGTTTTCAATCAATGAACATGAATTAGTATGTTTTGATTAATTAATCTGATCAATGGACATTAATTATTTACTTGGTTTTTCTATGCTAGTCGAATGCATATTTTCAAAGCTATTAACTCTCAAGGATAAAATAGGAAGAATAATGTTATTTATGCCTTAATTTTATAAAATAACAAGTATTAAGAAATATCTATATATTTTTTTAGTAAGAACGATAATGTAAATAGGAACAAAGTAATAAACAAGGCAACTACAAAAAGTAAAGAACTTGAAAAGCCGCACTGAAGGGTTATTGATATAGACCACGTTCACATGTAACACTATGCGTTTAGTTCATCCCAACAAATATCAAGAGAGCTAATCTTGTAATAGAGGTTCATAGCTTCTTTTTTTTTTATTTTTTTATTTCTTGATATCATTTTGCAGCTACTTGCATATTAACAGTGTATTTTTCTTTTATCGAGTTAGTTATTAACATATTAACAGTGTATTTTTCTTTTATCGAGTTAGTTATTAACATAAGGTACATGCATAACGTAATAAATAGGCCAAGGTAGCATAAGCTTAGGAGTTTTCTAGCCTATGTCTATCTCAGTGTGTGTCAAATTGATTAGTCACATACGTAATAAATAGGCCAAGGACTCGTTTGGTGTGATGGATAAGGGAAGTTAATCCCGGGATAAATTTTAAGTGTTCTTTATTTCCTTGTTTGGTTGCAAAATTTGGGATAACTTATCCCGGGATTAGGAATTAGTACCGGGATAAGTTATCCCTCCCATTTGGTGTTATAGTAATCCCAGGATAAAATAGATAAATGACAAATATACCCCTTTAAATCCTTTTTATACACCATTTTTCACATTTATGTATATTAACATTATTTTTAATACCATGTATAATAATATTCACTACTCCTTATTTTTATTATAACTATTCATATTTTTCTATTAAAAAATTACACTATATAAATATAATTTTTACTTATGAATTTATTTGACTAATTCTTATGTTTATTTATATTTTGATTTTTCATAAATCTTCTTACACTTTAACAAACTTAATAGGGAAGTTCTATTTTTAAGCTAAATAAGAAAAAAGTTTTATTTTTAAATACATATGGTACTTATCATGGAATGCATAAACAAAAATATTTAAGCTAAATAAAATGAAAGTTTCATTTTAAAAAATGAATAACTAAAGCTTATAAAAAAATATAAAAAACTAAATAAAGTGAAGGGTAATTTTGTAAACAAACAACTTGTTCTTAAAATTTATGCAATGTGTATTATTTTGAATACAACAAACCAAACACTCAATAAGAAATAATCCCAGCACAACTTATCCCAACATAACTTATCCAACATAACTTATCTCATCATAACTCATATTCAAACCAAACGACCAGAAAATAACTTTAACTCTAAGGACTTTTACATAAAATACGATCACCCTAGGAACTCATAATTAATAGTTTCCTCCCATCAAGAAAACTATCGAATATATATAGTTTGGAAGAAAATGAATTGACTATTTATAATTTTACTTGGAAAACAAGGTAAATATTCGATTACTATATATGTGGACCACATTAAAGTCTCTAAAAGAGACGTAATATTCCAACATTGTTTACTTGATGATCTTAGTTTTTCATTAAGATATATTATAACAATACTTAATTTATAATGTTACATAATATGAAAGTTAGATTAAAATGATATGATTTTCCTTTAATATAGTTATTTTGTTCATGGTAATATTATCACAATCTAATTTATCAGATCGTGTGAACACCTACTCTATTCTAATTTGATAAGCGAATTCTTACCATCCATTCCCTTTTAAATGATAATTTTAGGAATAAATCTCGTTCGTGAAAATAAATAAATAAAACCAAAGGAATGTAGCAAGATAGTATTAATACACCCTTAGGTAATAGAACTTCAAACTCTACTCCCCAAGTAGTAAAGTAGTATGATTGTCTTAAGAATTTAAATCTACTCCTGAAATAGTAGAACTTTGAAATCTTCTTCTAAAGTTGAAAATTTGTAAGATATCTGAAGTGATGTCTTCTTGTGATTGTACAAAATAATAAGCACATTTAAATGACTATGCTTTATTCCTTGAAGTGAATGAAAGAAATTTCAGAACTTATTTTCTAGAGATCAGATAGAGTATTATTTTGTGGTATAAAGACAAAACTATCGTACGTAGAAACATTTTGAATAAACTTAGGGCCTGTTCGGAAAGTCACCCTGCTAATTGGATTTGGTGTAATTACACTATCTGACTTATTTGGTTGGCCATGTAATTACTTGGTTAGCAAGTAATTGGGTGTAATTGACAGGTGATAATTACACTTTCCAATTCCTAGGTAGAGACTGTGAATTGCTGATAATTACATGGTGTAATTACAAGCTGATTACTTTTTAATTTCTTCATTTTATTTTTATTTTTTCATTTTAATTTATTTTCTATTTCTATTATTTTAAATTCTTTTTTTATTTTTATTATTCTAAAATTTTCTAAAAGTTTATATTTTATTGTGTATTATTTATATTCCATTTCTTTCTCATTCTCAACCTTTACTTCATGTGATTCTATGTAGTTTTTCGTATTTTTTTTATGCCATGTTTATTTATTTCATTAGCATAATTTTGCTAGTATTCTAATTTTTAAATTAAAGTAGTATTCATTGTTGAGTAAGATTATAAACTTACGTTTTCCTGTTCTTTTAAATTATATTTAGGAGAAATGGTCTGATGGACCCTTATACTTGTATGAATTTGTATTCTGGACCCTTTAACTTATCACTTTGTCAACTGAACCTTTTAACTCAATGAAACTCAACATTTTAAGTCCCTTTGGCTTTGTGTGAATTTCAAACGCCCAATAAAAATGACACATCATCATCCACATCAGATTTTATATGACACATCATTTATTATTTAATTTTTAAAGTAAATTATTTTTTTCTTCTTTTTCACTCCATTACTCCCTTCATTGTTACTTGACCAATCCCTCTAAAACTCTTTCCTCCGTTGATGCCAATGAATCACCATTAAAATACCTCAATATATCCTAATATTTGCACACAATCTTACATAGCACACTTCATCTAATTTCATAAAGGTATTCAACAATTACTTTTCACCCTTCAAAATTACCGGATCTTGTCACTTTATCCTAGAAAAATGAAAAGAAAAACAAATCAAGAACAACATCAGATTTAAAGATGGAGCACTAAAATTACTAACAATTTTGACAACAAAAAAGGTTAGGATACTCATTACACGCATTTCTTCCGACAGCTATGTGTATTGCACCGATTTTTTGATTTTCCTTTGGTCATTATGTTCTATTTTTTTTTTGCACAAATTCATTTTTAATTTGGGGGAAAGAGAGAATGAAAAGAAAAAGAGAAAAAGAAATTAAAAAGGAGCTGGAACGGGAACAGGGAGAAAGAGAGAAATGGGGGTCTGGGTGGGGAAGAACAGGGAAAGTGATAGTGATGGTAGAAGAGGAAAAGAAATGGGGATGGGTGGGGGGGGGGGGAGGAGAAAGAAGTGAAATATTTTTTTTAATCTTTTCTTTGTTCTTTTTATTTTTTTTTCTTTTTCTTTTAATTATTTTAAGTCTAATTTTTTATGTTCACACTCTTTTTTTGCGTGGAATCACGTATTTGTTCCAACTCATTAATCAAGTTGTCACATAAGCTTGGTCAACGGTCAAAAGGGTTTAAAATGTTGAGTTTCGTTGAGTTAAAGGGTTCAGTTGACAAAATGTTAAGTAGAAAGGTCCAGAATACAAACTGACACAAGTACAAGGGTCCATTAGACCATTCCGCCTTATATTTATATATGTTATGTTGAAATTTGACATAAGAGTATATGTTAAATTTTTTGTTATGAATTTAAAACTTATGTTGTATTTTTAGTTTCATTTGTTTTAGTAGTTATACTTGAAACTTCACATTGCAAGTCATTTATTTTTTAATTAAACTTGATATATTATCTTTTCGTCAAATATTTTAATAATTTATGACATTTTATTTATAATATTAATCTTTTTGTCAAACATGCATTTCATGATTTTCATAGTAATCTTGTGCTTTTAGTTTTTATGATTAATCAATTGAAATAGAGAAAATGGTTTAAAGCCCCCCCAACCTATACCCGAAATCCCAACTACACACTCCAACTTCACGGGTGTCCTATTACCCCCCTGAACATTTTATTTCTCTATTTACTACACACTTGAGTGTTGACCTGTACACATAAACCAAACATTTCATTTCTCTTTTTGTAACGTGATTTTCACGCGCGGGCCCCATTTCTCAACATTTTCTTTTCCCTCCTAAACATAGAACAACCCTCCAACCTTCACCACCAATTCTTTCTTTTTTCTTTTCTCTTTTCTCTTTTCTCCTTTTCATCTGATATATATATTGAGAGAGATATACAAAATTTGTCACATACATTGACAACTCCTCTAAACATAGCAATAATACAAATCAAATACTACTTTGGAATAGATTGGTTGCTGATAAACATAGCAACAACACAAATCAAAATACACAAAAACATCTTCCATTGGGATCTACTACACCATTTCCACCTTCCATTGAGCCTCCTCTCCAATATCAAATTAGAGTTACTCAAGTTGTCAATATGAACCTGCCTAATCCATAACTCTTGCTCCAACTCATTGATTTTATTCACCAATCTTGGAAGGATAAAATTTGTTCTTGGATCCACTTCTTCTTTGTCCCTCCATCGAAAAAATTTACAATTTTTAGACTGAAAAATAGAGAAAAATAGTACATTAGCATCAATTGAATATAAAGTGAAGCAATAATGCAAGGGAAAACATATACACCATAGCATGGGCAAGACCAAAATCTTCTTCCCGGATTTAATTTCGACCAAGAAGTTTGCAAATTTAGCAAAATCCCATGTTTGCATCTCACTACAGCGTTGAGCATTTGGTATGATTCATCCATACAAAGCTTATTCAAATTTTCATTTGCCATTTTTGACGAATTTAGAGAAAATTCAAAGAACCTAAATGAGAAATTAGAGCAGATTACAAACCCTAACTTCAAGATTTAAAACTGAAATGAACATAAACAACTAAACCCTAGCTAAGCCCAAAAGAAAATCGTCAAAATATTGATGAAGAAATAAGGATTAATGGTGGGGAAGAAGGAACAATGGTTTATTTAATTTGGGGAAGATGACCATTGCCCATCTCCCAATTTTATTACTTTTTCTAACGTTTTTTCCTCTTCTAACGCGCCTAGAGGAGGTGTTCTCACCTCCTATGACAGGTCAGCACTCAAGTGTGTAGTAAATAGAGAAATAAAATGTTCAGGGGAGGTAATAGGACACCCGTGAAGTTGGAGTGTGTAGTTGGGATTTCGGGTATAGGTTGGGGGGGCTTTAGACAATTTTCTCATTGAAATATACTAATTTGAAAAATATAAATCAATTATTTTTCATAATATTAGTTAAGAACATATGTTTATTAATTAATATATTTTCAAAAGATAATATATATATTAAATATTTAATTCAATAACATTTATAAAGTTTCTTATTTGTCTAATACAAATGTTAAATAATTAACTTTTATTTTAAAAAATTGATATAATCTTATGATTGCAATTGTACATCCAAACAGTACATGTGTAATTACATGGTGGCAAATAAACATGTTAGTGTAGTTTCTAAGTTGTCTAATCACTAGTAATTACACCAATTTCAATTACCAGGTGACTTTCTAAACAAACCCTTATTAAAGTATCATTTTAAGGCAAAAGAAAGCAGAGTAAAACGTCTTTTTATTATTACCACATTGATATATTATGATTAATTGATATTAATTTTTTTTTTGAAGAAAATAACAATTAAAGTAGCTTTTCTTAAAGTATTTGATTACTATGTGATTGTCTCTTCTTAAAGGAGGTGTTTAAAAATACTGAAACCTATCACTTAAAGTTTATTTTATGTCATTCATGAATGTGACATTATCTTCAAATATCCATTTAGTTATTGTTTATGTTATGACACTAAAAGTATCTAATCTAAGTTTCTATTATGATACCAAAAATATATGAGCAATATTTTATAATGCAAAACTAATAATCAAAGACTCCAGAAAAACTAACTATTTGTACTACAAATATAAGCATGATGGAATAAAATGCCACAGTAAATCAAAAGTTTGTTGATATAAAATTTATGTCATTATTAATCCCAATTTTAATAACCGAAATAACACATATAATGATAAACTTGAAGTTTACTAGAATGAATAATTTTATCAATTGATATAATCGGTTTTATCATCCTAATTTAAATATAATGTGCTAATTGAATATCAAGAATACACGAAAGAAATGAAAGATTCTTCAACAATTTTTTATGTTGTTTGTTCTCGTGATAAATTGATTATACTATGTCATGATCCAATCCATCAAGTTGTGCGAGTAACTATTCTAACACCCAGATAGGAAAACGCTTACCCCCAAAATGAAACATAAAATGTGGAAGTGAAAAACATATAATCTAAACACCCTGTTGCAAATACAAAAATACTAAACTTAATTAAAATATAGTACTTTTGTTAAGAAATACACCGAACCCTCTCCAAGGATCTAGTCTAAATAGATACAAATACTTCTAAGAAAATACCAAGTATTAAAATAAGACACAACTTCTATCATAAGAAAAGATGAGTAGAAGCTGTCGAAGATCATCGTCTTCACCTATGAAATATCACCGATTCTGCAATGAGACTATACCAAATGGCATAGCAAGAGTAGTATCAGTACAAACAACACGTATTGGTAGACATCATTAGCAAATTCACCACATAATATTATGTAAATAACCAGAAAAAGAAATACAACTTGAAACTACACAACCTCGATCCTTTAACCACAATCCTTACTTCCAGTGATACTACCTTGGAACTCATACACTCTATCTCAAGTTTCACTATCCCAATCTCACTATCATATTCCGCTGCCAACTCCATCACTAGAACTTAGAAGCCAATCCAGCCTTCATATCCTGTCATGACTTGACCTTCTATCACACTAAGAATTCTCAAGTCTACCCTTTATGCTACCCTAAGACTTCCCAAGTCTACCTGGTATTCCAAACACCACAGTACCCCACTCTAAGGTTTCGTTCCAACCACCCTGACCCTTGGTCACCTTGATTCTATTCCTTTTATTAGAAATGTTTGAAATCACTTTAACAAACACGTACAATCCTAGTAACTAAACTATTCACCAGACACCCGGTCATCAGTTTGACCTAGAAGCCATATGAGACGTGTCTAAATCATCTCCACAATCCATACATGATTCCATCTCATCTTTCAAGTAATCCGAACCACTCTGGGATCCTTAAGACATCTACTGTAGTGTTCAACATGCAAATTCGATTTACACCAGAATCATCCCTGCATTAAACACAACAACTCGGCCACTCATGGACGAACATGCGATAAATACAACATAATAAGTAAATTCGGGCTACTCACAGAACCAACACATAGAGACCAATCAAACTTGTATCAGGAGTGGTACCTGAGCCAATCATATAGTAAACTGTATCAGGCATGGTATCCAAGCCAACTGATGATATGTATCATGTGTGGCACCTGAGCCAATCAAGAGATATTCTATACCAGGCGTGGTGCCCTAATCAACCGATAATATGTACCAAGCCAATTAATGAATCACATATACCACACAATCACAAACCACAATGAATACAACCACACAAATAATTAAAACAAGTTCAATTGCATGAAATTGACAACAAGATATCATTCATATTCATTCTTTTATTTTCTGAACATGCATTATACAAGCATTTACATATTAAAAGTCATCATGCACACACACACACACACACAAAAATAAATAAATCTTGATGCTGGACCCCATTATGAGTACACAATCATTTTCAAAATTCTCCTTCCCTATCTCCATGAATTGGTATCCTTTTTGTTCATCCCATTTCCCCTCATTACAACAAGTCCCAGAATTCTACTATGATCCGATAATTTCCTAACACTTAATCATTACAAATACCATCAAACACCTCAGTACGATTTTCAAGATCAAAGAACCATAAAATAGATACTCATCGCTAGACTTAGGATCAACATTACCCACGCAGTAAAATCTCACCAGAGACAGCAATCATCAACACATCTAATTATTCAAACTCCGTGCTCGCAAACCTATGCATGAGTTCTCCTATCAATCTACAACTTATTATGAGTGAAATACATGTCTAACTGCTCAGTTAAGCCTAGCCTACTTGGATGCCAAGCAACTGTTGAAGAAGTCTGCACACGAACTCTTGGCTCTGTGAAGGTGAATTCTGACGGAAGAAGGCCTGAAATATGTGGGTTTGACCCCCCTTAAATTGATATCTCTCATCTCTATAGCGAGAAATATTTCCGCTATGATAGGATGACGTCAGCTCGGGTCAATTTTAAATTTTGAAATTTTCGTCACGCCATCCCAAATTTAAATTAGTCGCATATTTCGAAAGTTTTCAAAATTTCAGATGAGGTACCTTTTGAAAAATGACGGAACATGTCGTTATATACTAGCTAATGTTGGGATTGAATTTCCTAAAAAATTTAAAAGTATAAAAAGTGAATATGAACCCGTTCACCCATCATGTGATATCTTAAATAGATGCATTTATGAAATGGTCACATGTGATTTATTGTCAACATGCAGTTTGTCATTCATAAGTTTCTTGCTCAATATAAATTGAGTTGAGAGCATAGTTTATAGATCGTGTAATCAACACAATTCATCTTGATAGTAATGATTTATATCCAAGCTGATTTGACATTAAATGCCTTTAATAAATAACTAAATCATTGATTATGAGAATAAAATTCACGTGTTGGTCTGAAATATGATATTGCATACATCAATATTTATATGCATCAGATCAAAAAATTATAATCAGTTTCCCTTTCTCAATTGATTTAGGATCAGAAATTAAATAATTACATCTAATTATTCTTGGTATGCAGTACATCATTAATGAATTTACCATAACATACAAAAATTAAATCCCCAAAAGAAGACTGGGGACATGTTTTAATCAGGAGAAAAAATAAGCAGATAAGAAATATGTTGTGAACTATCATATAATCTTTATTCAAAAGATAATTCAAGTCCAATACATAGAAGCATTTGCTGAACCAAAATTCATCTCATATCTAATATTCTAGAAGGTCAACGTTTACCATATGAATGAAATATGGTAGATCAATCGATCTCAACTGCAATAATCCTTGAAAAAGAAGAGGAACAAATGATTATTATTATTTTTAATGAGGAAACAATGTGCTCTTAAGAGCCTACAAAATAACACTTCATGAAATCTCAAGGGAGATTCAGGTACCTGAAAATAATGAAGCGATGATATCTCAATAAGTTATGTCACATTGTGAATCAATATAAAATAATATCTCAATGATAGCCTCTTTGATACAATATAATGCGCAATATTGTAAAAGATTGTGAAGATTTGTATTCTACAACATAAAACTTGTAGTCTAAACACCAGAAGATGTCATGCTTTAAATATTAATAGATATTGTCATTGAAATAATACATCTTGATAAACATAAAACTTATTTGACTTGCAGTTCAGGCACCAGAAAATGTCATGCTTTAAATATTAATGGATATTGTTACAATTTTTCTTTATGATTCACTTAATAATAAAATATATATAATTTTTCTAGAAGAATTTAAAATGCCTGAAACATATAGTTTAAAGTTTCAAAAAATGTACTCAATTAGATTATACAGATCGTTATATGGTCTAAAACAATTAAGACGTATGTGTTACATTCACCTCAGAGAATACTTGATAAATGAAAATTAGATAAGTGATATTATTTGTTCATGTATTTTTATTAAGAAAACAACATCATAATTTATTATATTTGCTGTTTATGTTGATGACATAAATCTCATTAGAACTCTAGAAGAGGTTCAAAAGGCGATTGAGTGTCTTAAAAAAGAATTTGAGATTTTATCTTTGGAAAGATGAAAATTTTCCTGATGTGTAAATTGAACATTTGACAGATGAGATCTTTATTCATCAATGTGCCTATACAAAGAAGGTCTTGAAACACTTTTACATGAACAAAATATATCCATTAAGTATCCAAAAATTGTTCGATCACTTGAAATGAGTAAAGATCTGTTCCGACCTCAAGCAGAGAATGCGTATGGTTGAAATCAGTAATGCATTTCATAAAAATAAATTGACATATTTCTATATTTACTAACAAATTAATTTTAAAATTTCCATTTTATCTAGGGCTGGCATTCAATAATTCGGTTCAGTTTCGATTTTTTTTTTTCCGATTTTCGATTCTTGCATTTGTTGTACCAAATACCGAACCGAAATAATTCGGCTCGATTCAATTTTTGTTAATTCGGTTCGGTATATATTAATTCGGTTCGGCTTTTGTTAGTTCGATTTTTTTGTTATCAAGAAAACAAAAATTAATCAAATACCTTATACTGGTCGCCGATCGTTGCTGCAGTGCTGTTGCTGGTTGGCCGCTGCTAGTTACGACGGTCGCCGGTGGGAAGTGGGAAGTGCTGAAGTGGGAAGCTCCGAAGCTGTGCGGCACGCTGTGAAGACGAAAGAGTGAAGCGTGAAAATTGAAAAATTGACCTAATTTTACATTTTCCCCATAATATTTAATATTAATAATTAATAAATATTATAATATAATATATTTCGGTTAAATTGAAATACCGAAAAATACAAAAACATATACCGAAAACCGAATCGAATTACCGAAAATATGAAAACATATATCGAAAACCGAAAAACTAAAAAACTGAAACCGAAATACCGAAAAAATTCGGTTCGGTTTGGTCTTTCGAATTTTCAGTATTTATGCCCAGCCCTAATTTTATCCTTAACAAAACGATTTATAGCCACACAAATATATATCATTTATTTTAGATCACAAATTTCAAAAATATTTTTTTCAATCAAACTATATCATATAAAATGAGACCGAAGGAGTATTACATTATAGAAAAGACATAAAGTAACACCTGAAGTTAATCCGAATTTTCAAAAAGACACCTTGACTATGCGGGCATCCTATTACCCCCCTAAACAATTTTGAAGTGATATTATTGCATCATTTTTTGACCAATCTCAGATTTTAAAAAGCAAGTGTTATCACGCACCAATCATTAAATGACACGTGTTAATTTAATTTTAAGTATAATTTTTTTTCATTTTAAGTTTTTCTTTATCCTTTTTTTTATCTCTCTCTTACTTTTGACTTATTTTATTTTTATTACTTTTATTTAATTTTATCTTACATTTTACTTCACCTTTCATCCCACCCCACTTTCAAGCTGACCTCCTTCCTCCATTTTCTTTCTTTCTTTCTTTCTTTCTTTCATCTTCTTCACCTCTCACTCTCATCCTTCCCCACCCATGTCAAGCTGCGTCCCTCCCCATTTTTTTTCTTCTTCTTCAGTCAAATTTCATTCTTCCAAAAAAAAAAATCATATTAGTTTCAAAACTTTGTTGAGTTAGTGATAACAAAACTAATTATTTTTCTAAGAAAATTCAAAATTTCAAAAGTATCATCAATTAATTTATCTTCTTTTCACATAACTTCAAGATTAGAATCATAGTTTTGAAAGAATCAATGAATTCCTCAAAAATTGAAAGAACTTGATTGAAATCCGGATAAAAAGGCTAAATGATTCATGTTAATCATCTTGAAATCTAATGAGTTTATCAAATTGTTCGAAATGTAAAATAAAGAAAAGATAAAGGTTTAAAATTGAAGAGACTTAAACTAATAATAGTAAAAAAAAAAGAAGGGCAGAATTGTGGTAAAAATGGTGACATTGAAAGGAAAGAGTTTTAATGGAGGTGAGAATGAATTTTTAAAGAAGAAAGAAGAAAGAAGAAAGAAAGAGGAAAAATAACAAAGAAAAAAAGTTGAAATAATAAGAAAAACAAGAAATTATATTTTATAACAATCCTATTAAAATAAAGTTATATTCATTATTTTAGGTTACTCACGTACTTTAAAGAGAGTGTATCTCTCTATTCTATGTGGACAAAAAATAATGTAATAATATCAATTCAAGATTGTTTAGGGGGTAATAGGACATCCTCATAATTAAATTGTCTTTTTTAAAATTCGGAACAACGTGTCACTTTTATGTCTTTTTCTCTAATTTTCACATTATAACATAGATAAGAATATGTGACTTATAGTGTTTTCAATTCTTCTTCTCCATTGACCTTGATGGACAAAACCAAATCTTGAAAACAGGGGCCAGACTCCAGAGACACAAAGCAACTCGCAAACAAAAAGCCTGTAAAAGTGTGTGCATCACATTACTATATTCATACTCATTCGATGCCTATAAAAGTATTCATTAAAATAATTTCAGAATCCCAGTGCATTGTCATTGCTTCACAACAGTACAATTGTTTCTTCAGGTGGCCTCCAACTGTTTGAAGAAATGCCTGAACGATGGTTTCACTCATTTTTACACCGACCCATTTGAGTTTTTCACCTATTCCCACTCTAATCGTTATAAATTTCCAAAAAAAACTTCACTGCCGAAGAAAAGCTTCCAGTTTTAATCTTGTATTGGGAAAAAATATGGGGTCTTTTCGGGTTTCTAAGCTGAGGAAGGGAAGAGCTGGGGATAGTGCATATTGCTGGTGTAGGAAAGGGTTGGGAAGTGAAGGGGATTTGGAGCTGGAAGAGGAGATTTTGGCTTTCATGGAGATATCTGAGAACCCAAATGTTTTTCCAACAAGGAAAGAATTGGAAAAAGCTGGACGAGTGGATTTGGTGGAAGCTATAAAGAACAGAGGAGGGTGGTTTTCGTTTGGTTGGGACTCTGAGGATGATGACACTAACACTGTGTATGTTAATGTTAATGAGGTTGAGAATGTGGAAATGGATTTTGACATTGAGGAGTTTCATGATAGAGTCAAGAGTTGTCAAGAGAATGAAGCTCATTTTCCTGGTTCTGGAGCTTCTATTTCTTCTAAGACTGCCTCGTCCTCTGGTAGATCGATGTGAGGTTCCTTAAACTGGAATGTGCTTTCTTTTAGTTATTGTTATTGCTTTGCTTTTGGTATGGACCTTTTCTACGTGAATCCGGATTAGTTGGGCAGTGGACTCTGGATACATGATGCTTAACTTTTATGTTATGTTTGATATTGTGGATATAAAATTGTGCTTGTTCTGCCATTTTGCAATTTTACTAAATCTTATGTGACATATGTGATTCTTAATTCAATTCATCTTTTGTTATTAGGCACTGGCTTTAACATTTGCCTTCCACATGTAAACAAAAATAGAAGCTTCCCTTTCTCTCTTTCACTATTCCCACCTAGTTCCAGATGTTGGTTGTTTGACAGGGATAGAACCCGAGACTTGGTATATGGTGTAGCTTATAGTTACAATTAACCAACTCAATAGAAGAATGAAGTAGATAGGATTAGAGAGTGAAGTGAAGTCTAACTTGGTAGCTCAGTACTACTAGTAACAAGAGTGTGAAAAGACAAAACTCAGGATGACCGAAATTAAAAAAAATAAGAAACAAGGAAGCATTTCTCTAAATGATTATCTCCACCTATTTATTTCCTAGCTATTCATCGTGGGTTATATTTGTGTTGTGTGAAAAATCATTCATTGGAATCTTCTTTCTTCTTTCCTTTCCCTTCCCAACAGAGAAACTGTAGCAGAACAAGATAGCGGGATTGAAGGGATATTGAGTCGACTAGAAAAAGAGAGGAACTCATCTCTTGGTATTGATCTGGAAAAACATGGACATATTTCTCATACTTCAAGTAGGGACAACATAGATGATAGAAGCTTTGGAACCACTGATGCAGGTAAATTTTTTAATCAGAAAGCAGGATGACATGTTATCAACAAAATGGGTTGACAAATCTATTAGTTACCGCATTGAATTGCTGTTTAATCATTATAGCCTTTGTATACCATGTCTTAGATATCTTGTTTTTTTTTTGAATCTGAAACTGTTTTCCTAAACTTTTTGAACTAGAAATATTTATTCCTGAGTATTTTGTTTGTAAACAGTTAAATTCTTAATAATGGGATGTCATTTCTGTTACACTTTAAAAGACGGGACTGACCTAGGGAAAAATGGTAGCCTCAGTAAAGGTAGCCCCATGAAAGACATTCAAAGTAACGGGGAGCTTAACCACAGCGTTTCACCAGCCATGTGGAGAAAATGGAGCACACAACGTGCAGGCCTTCAGGATATAGATTTTGAAGGTATTGTCATCTTGTGTCTAATTATTATTATAGATTGTAACCTCGCTTCACTACTGCTATGAACAGCTGGTGAGGTTGCTCTGGGTAAAAGTTGGATTGAAGGTACCAGCGAAGCTTCGGGGGATGATGCAGTTAATATCACTGAGAGTAGATTTGAAGCTTTACGAAGAGCGAAAAATGACAACAACAATGAGTTAAGCACTCGGCTTAGACATTTTGAGCTTGAGCTATCCATGACACTCCGCTCATTGAAATCCAAGAGTGAGGAGTTCAGTTCGAAGGAGGTATTAATCTGTATCTTTTGTTTTTCTTAATAACCGCGGTGTCTGGGCCAACTTGCTTGCACTTCAACTAATTTTACGGGATACCTGTTACCTCCCGCACACTGTCCAACAAGGCTTGGACAGATAGGTAAAAATCTGTATCTTTTGTTTCCCCTAGCATCACATATTTTTATTCTTATGTAAAATAATGGATTAGCTTAGCTGTGTTTCCTTGGCGATACAATTATTCCACCAAAAAGGAATGGTCTCTTTGTTTTGTTGAATAGATGTCAACAGGGAATTTATCGATAATTTGTTTACCATCATTAGTTTGTGAACATTACATAATTTCTTGTCAAGCAAAATTTTTATATCACGTTTCCAAATGCCTTTAAGCACATCAACCTACCAAAAGTTCTCTTAGGAATTTAGATTCAATGCCTAAAATTGCTTCTTTCGACTTCACACCCTTTCCCATAGAAAAGCTGAAAATAAAACTGTTAAAGACATTAATTTTAAATTAAGTTAGTATCCCCCTCAATATGAGGTTCACAATCTTTAACATGGTATCAGAGCCAGAGCAGGTAGTGGTCTTGGATTCAAGTCTCACTTCCTGCCATTAACAAAGAGTATTTCCAAATGGTTGACTCAGGAAACGAAGTAGGTCTGTTAGGACAGCATAACAGTATGTAGTTGTATTCTATTAGAATTTATGCTGATAGTTTATGTGTTAAGACATAATTAAGTAAATAAAAGTTTCCCTTCCTAGTAATTTAAGCTTTTTGATGTGGTAATAACACAATTCTGGAAAAATAACAAAAGAGAATAGGACACAAGGCCTAAAGGAAATTACAACAACAACAACTACTTACCCAGTATACTCCCACAAAGTGGGATCTGGGAGGGTAGAGTGTATGCAGAGTAGAGGCGGAGCCAGGGTTAGAAGTTTGGGGGTTTTAAATCAATTTTGTTAGGGGTTCACAAGTTAATATACATATATATTTATTTAATTTTCTAATACAAATATAGGGTCTACGAAAAAGCTAGTGGGTTCGTCCGAACCCACGAACCCCCACCTAGCTCCGCCTCCGATGCAGACCTTACCCCTACCTCAGAGGTAGGGAGACCAGAGAATATTACTGATAGACCCTCAACTCAAGGAAAAATATTTCAAAGCAGTCTAAAGAAAAAGAAGTAATGGAAGTACAAGAATCAACAAATAATAACATAACAAAAACTACACCAAAACAATACGATAATTGAGGTACAAGGATGATACGGATAATAACAGAAATTGAAGGACAAGAAACTATAGGACCAATAGTATGACTACTAATATGAATGGACAACAAGAAAACACACTGCTACCTACTAACTTACTACCCTAATCTGAGTCCTCCCCACTCTCCTATAAGGTCATGTTCACAGTAAGCTGAAACTGCGCTATGTCCCGTCTAATCACCTCACCCCAATACTTCTTTGGTCTACCTCTGTCTCTCCTGAAACCATCTAGAGCCTACCTCTCGCACCTTCACACTGGGACATCCGTGCATCTCCTCTTTCACATGCCCGAACCATCTCAGCCTAGCTTCCCTTATTAGTCACTCCCACCTTATCCCGAATATCTTCCTTTCTAATTCTATGTCTCCCAGTATGTGCACACATCCATCGCAGCGTCCTTATTTCTACAACTTTCATCTTTTAAACTTGAGAGTTCTTGACTGGCCAACACTCCGCCCTATACAACATAGTTGGTCTAACCACCACTCTGTAGAATTTGCCTTTTAAGTTTTGATGGTACGTTCTTATCACACATAACTACAGAGTAGAGAGAGCCTCCACTTCATCCATCCTGCACCAATACAATGAGTGACATCCTCGTCAATCTCTCCATTTCATTAGATAATAGACCCAAGATACTTGAAATTTCCTCTCTTTTAGATGATTTGTGTTTCAAGCCTCACTTTCACATTTGCCTCATGTTGTACATTACTGAACTTGCACTTCAAGTATTTTGTCTTGGTCGTACTGAACCTGAACCTTTTAGACTTCACAGTGTGTCTCCAAACCTCCAACTTAACATTAACTTTGCCGCGAGTTTCGTCAATCAGAACTATGTCATCCGCAAATAACATACACCATGACACCTCACCTAGAATTTGTTGTGTTAATGTATCCATCACCAAGGTAAATAAAACGGGCTAAGGGCTGATCCTGTTAGCATGATGGACAGTTATATGATTGTATATATTAATGTACTTATATAGTGCTGTAAATTAGTATTATCATATAGATTTGTTGTAGAATGAGAGAAATAATTATTGAGATAGAATAGCTGATTTGGAGGGATACCAAAGCAGATTTAGAGGGATTGAATAACAGATTTGTAGAGATAGAATAGCTGATCTTTAGGGATAGGAATGACGGATCTTTAGGGATATGTAATCTTTTTACTCTCTATATAATGGAAAGACTCTCATTTGAGGAGCATTCAGCAGAAAATTGACATGGTATTAGAGCCTTCTCAAGGCTGTCTTAGTTCATAATGTCATTTGTGGTTCCTTCTAGATTTATTTTTGAAAATTTTGGTTTTGGTTTTTGTTGACTGTTCGTCGACAATCAGTCCTACCACCTAGGACTTTTGTTCTTGGTCATTTTAGTTGCTTTCTTGAGTCTTTGTAGTTTTCATAGCTATTCAAAAGCATGAATTCACATCACTTTGAATCCTTCAGTGTTCGTTTCACTGGAAAAAATTATTCTTCTTGGGAGTTTCAGTTTCAGTTATTTGTCACCGGCAAAGAACTATG
Source organism: Solanum appendiculatum (assembly GCA_018342035.1). Taxonomy (NCBI): domain Eukaryota; kingdom Viridiplantae; phylum Streptophyta; class Magnoliopsida; order Solanales; family Solanaceae; genus Solanum; species Solanum appendiculatum. The sequence continues at coordinate 132,377 of JAGDQO010000067.1, read as the reverse complement.
GGGCCATATAGATGGAAGCAATCCTGCTCCTACTGATCCGATAAACCTAGATGAATGGAAGATTAAAGATGCTCGGGTAATGACATGGATTCTAGGGTCAATTGACCCTCTTATTGTTCTTAATCTCAGGCCGTACAAGACAACTAAGGCAATGTGGGATTACTTACAAAAGGTTTACAACCAAGATAATAGCGCAAGACGCTTCCAGTTAGAGTATGAAATTGCTAATTACTCTCAAGGAGGTCTTTCTGTTCAGGATTATTTTTCTGGATTTAAGAACTTATGGGCTGAATTTACAGATATTGTCTATGCCAAAATACCTACTGAATCTCTATATGTGATACATGCAGTTCATAAGCAAAGCAAGCGAGACCAATTTTTGATGAAATTACTCCCTGACTTTGAGAGTATTCGCTCTAACTTGATGAATTGTGACCCATCTCCCTCTTTGGATGTTTGTTTTAAGGAATTAATTCGTGAAGAGCAACGTCTTGTCACACAAAATGCTTTCAAGAAAGAAAATGATGTCACTGTTGCATTTGCTGCTCAAGGTAAAGGAATGGGCAGGGATATGACTAGAACTCAATGCTACAGTTGCAAGGAATATGGTCATATTGCTAGCAATTGTAGCAAGAAGTTCTGTAATTATTGTAAACAACAAGGACACATTATCTAAGAGTGTCCCACGCGCCCTCAAAATCGTAAGGTCAATGCTTTTCAAGCTGGGATAAATGGTTCCACTATTGATAACTCACCTTCAGGACAGGTTCTTACTCCTGAAATGGTACAACAAATGATCGTGTCAGCCTTTTCAGCATTGGGATTACAAGGTAATGATATTACATCTAATTTGTGGATTGTTGATTCAGGTGCTTCCAATCATATGACCAACTCAACGAGCATCCTTAAAAATGTTCGTAAGTATCAAGGTCCATCACAAATACAGATTGCCAATGGTAGTAATTTACCCATTACCAAGTTTGGGGACATTACTCCAACTTTCAAGAATGTTTTTGTTTCACCAAAGCTCTCAACTAGTCTTATTTCAGTTGGACAATTGGTAGATAACAATTGTGATGTGAATTTTTCTTGTAATGGTTGTCTTGTACAGGATCAGGTGTCGGGGAAGATAATCGCGAATGGGCCTAAAGTTGGACGATTGTTTCCTATACACTTTTCCATTCCTCTTGTTCTATCTTTTGCTTGTACTTCTGTTGCTAGTAAGACTGAGGTTTGGCATAAGCGTCTAGGACATCCAAATTCTGTTGTGTTATCTCATTTATCAAATTCTGGTTTATTGGGAAATAAAAATCAATTTCAGCTGCTTCTATTGATTGTTCTACTTGTAAATTAGGCAAAAGTAAAACTCTTCCTTTTACTAATCTTGGTAGTCGTGCTACAAAGTGTTTTGATGTCATTCATAGTGATGTTTGGGGCATTTCACCAATTATTTCTCATGCTCATTTCAAATACTTTGTGACATTCATAGATGATTATAGTCGGTTTACATGGGTGTATTTTCTTCGATCCAAATCTGAGGTATTTTCCATGTTCAAGAATTTTTGGCTTACATTGAGACTCAATTTTCTACGAGCATCAAATTATTAAGATCTGATTCTGGTGGAAAATATGTCTTATAAATTCAAAAAATTCTTGCTTGATAAAGGAATTGTCTCACAACGCTCTTGCCCATGTACACCACAACAAAATGGAGTTGCTGAGCGTAAAAATCGCCATCTTTTAGATGTCACTCGTACTTTATTGATTGAGTCCTCTGTACCATCTAAATACTAGGTGGAAGCTTTGTCTACTGCTGTGTATTTAATTAATAGACTGCCATCTAAAGTGCTAAATCTTGAGTCTCCATATTTTCGTCTTTATCACTAAAATCCTAACTATAGTGATTTTCATACATTTGGTTGTGTTTGTTTTGTGCATTTGCCTCCTTCGCAGCGCAAAAAACTTTCTGTACAGTCTACTAAATGTGCTTTTGTGGGTTATAGTACATCACAAAAGGTTTTATTTGCTATGATCCATGTTCTCACAAATTTCGTGTTTCTAGAAATGTTGTTTTCTTTGAGAACCAGTATTTCTTTCCTACTATTGTAGATTCATCTTCTGCTTCTCCTCTTCTTCCTACTTTTGAGGATTTATCATCTTCTTTTGAGAGGTTCAAACCTGGATTTGTGTATGAACGACGTCGGCCGACTTTACCCCATCCTGACACTACTGATCCGCGACCTGAAACTGTACCACAACTAGAATCTGAGGATTCTTCAAGATCTGGTCCTCTTGAGCCTACTCGGCGTTCTACCAGGGTATCTCGTACTCCCAATTTGTATGGCTTTTCCTCTACTTTATCCAACATTTCTGTTCCTACTTGTTACTCACAAGCTTCCAAGCATGAATATTGGCAGAAAGCAATGGAGGAAGAACTTTTGGCTCTTAAAGAGAATGACACATGGGACATTGTTTCATGTCCTTCAAATGTCCGCCCAATAGGATGTAAATGGGTTTATTCAATCAAACTTCATTCTGATGGAACTCTTGATCGGTACAAAGCTCGATTGGTTGTTCTTGGTAACAGACAAGAGTATGGGATGGACTATGAGGAGACTTTTGCACCTGTAGCAAAAATGACGATGGTGCGAACTATTATTGTCATTGCTGCTTCACAAAACTGGTCTCTTTATCAAATGGATGTCAAAAATGCTTTTCTCCATGGTGATCTTAAAGAAGATATTTATATGAAACCTCCACCTGGTTTGTTTTCATCACCTACATCAGATGTATGCAAGTTGAAGCGTTCTTTGTATGGATTAAAACAAGCTCCTAGAGCTTGGTTTGATAAGTTTCGGTCTACTTTGCTGCAGTTTTCTTTTGAGCCGAGCAAATATGACTCATCTTTGTTTCTTCGGAAAATATCTACAAGTTGTGTTCTTCTTTTGGTGTATGTAGATGACATTATTATCACAGGAACCGATTCTTCAGTAATCACTACCCTCCAACAGCAGCTTAAAGATTCTTTTCATATGAAAGATCTTGGTATTCTTACATATTTCTTGGGTTTGGAAGTTCATAATGATGCTTCAGGTGTGTTTCTAAACAAACACAAATATACTCAGGATCTGATTTCTTTGGCTGGTCTTCAAGATTCCTCCTCCGTAGATACTCCATTGGAATTGAATGTGAAGTATCGTCGTGAGGAAGGCGATCTTCTTCCTGATCCAACTATATTTCGACAATTAGTTGGGAGTCTAAACTACCTTACTATTACTCGGCCTGATATCTCTTTTGCAGTTCAACAAGTTAGTCAATTTATGCAAGCTCCCCGTCATCTCCACTTGGTGGCTGTTCGTCGCATCATTCGGTATCTTCTAGGAACATCTACTCGTGGATTGTTCTTTCCAAGTGGTTCTTCTATTCGTCTTACTGCTTTTAGTGATTCTGATTGGGCGGGATGTCCTGATACTCGTCGTTCAGTCACTGGTTGGTGCATGTTTCTTGGAGAGTCATTGATATCTTGTAAGAGTAAAAAGCAAGATCGTGTGTCAAAATCTTCAACAGAGGCTGAATATCGATCCATGTCTACTGCTTGCTCTGAGGTTGTATGGCTTCGTGGATTACTTGCTGAGATTGGATTTCCTCAGTCTCATCCTACTCCTCTCCACGCTGACAATACAAGTGCTATTCAGATTGCTACTAATCCAGTTTTTCATGAGAGGACCAAACACATCGAAGTAGATTGTCATTATATACAAGAAGCTGTAGATAAATGAGTCATTACTCTTCCACATGTATCCAGTGATCTTCAAATAGCTGATGCGTTTACAAAATCCATGGCACGGCAACGCCATCAGTTTCTAGTAGGCAAATTGATGCTTCTTGATCCACCAGCATCAATTTGAGGGGGGATGTTAGCATGATGGACAGTTATATAATTGTATACATTAATGTACTTATATAGTGCTGTAAATTAGTATTATCATATAGATTTGTTGTAGAATGAGAGAAATAATTATTGAGATAGAATAGCTGATTTGGAGGGATACCAAAGCAGATTTAGAGGGATTGAATAGCAGATTTGTAGAGATAGAATAGCTGATCTTTAGGGATATGAATGACGGATCTTTAGGGATATGTAATCTTTATACTTTCTATATAATGGAAAGACTCTCATTTGAGGAGCATTCAGCAGAAAATTGACAGATCCTTGGTGCAACCCTATCAAAATTGGAACGTGCTCTGAGTTCCCTTCCACAGTCCTTACCCAAGTCTCGACTCTATCATACATTGCCTTAGTGTACACCACAAGTACATTTCTAGCCTTCGAGCAACCCCATAGGACCTCCCTTTGGACTTTTCGTACACCTTCACATAGTCGATGAACACTATGTGTAAGTCCTACATCATTTTCTTATACAACTCCACCAGTCTTCTTACGAGATGAATGACTCTTGTAGTTGAGCGCTCCGGCATGAATCCAAACTGGTTCTCAAAAATAGCCACACCCTCCTCACCCTCATCTCCACCACCCTATCCAGGATCTTCATAGTGTGGCTTAACAACTTAATACCCCTATAGTTTTTGCATTTCTGAATGTCACCCTTGTTCTTATACAATGGAATCATTCTACTACATCTCCATTCTTCGGGCATCTTCATCGTCTTGAAAATGACATTAAATAACTCATTCAGCCACTCCATGCCTTCCTTGCTTGCGGTCTTCCAAAATTTCACCAGGATCTCATTTGGCTTTGTCACTCTAACCCTACACATCCTAGGACTAACACCCTTAGCCTTTTCAACCTTTATACGCCTACAATACCCATAATTGCGACGCCTCTTTGAGTGGTCCAAATCTCCTAGCACAATTCTTCTGTCTCTATCTTTGTTCAAAAGTCTATGAAGTATGACTTCCATCTCCATCTAATGAGTGCCTCCTCCACCAACACTTTTGCCGTCCTAATCCTTGATGCACTTCACTTGGTTAAGGTCATGGGCCCTCCTTTCTTTCCTCTTAGCTAGCTTGTACAACTTTTTATCCCCTCCCTTGTCCTTTAATTCTACGTACAAACGTTCAAAAGCTGTCATTTTTGCTGCCTTGAACGCTACTTTGCTTTCTTCCTCGCCATCTTATACCTCTCCTATTTGTCCGCTTTTACTCTCCACCAATTTCGCATACGCCACCTTCCCTTGGGTTTCTCCATTCCACCACCAGTCCAGTTGATGTCCACTACATGAGCCTCTCGAGATCCCCAACACATCTCTAGTTGCTTCCCTAATGCAACTAGCAATCCTATCCCACTTACTGTCCGCATCCCCACTACTCTCCCAAGACCCCATAGTCATCAACTTCTCCCCCGTCTTCAGGGCACTGGTCATAGTCAAGCTACCCCATTTGATCCCTAACCGATTATCCACAACCCTCTTCCTCCTCTCCCTCTTGATCTCCAAATTCATCACTAGGAGTTTATGTTGGGTCATAAGATTAAGGTCTTTAGGAAAACCTTAATCACCCTTCCTAAGGGGAAAATAGTCTATCTGAATCTTAGCAACCGTACTATGGAAGTAACCAAGTGCTCTTCCTTCTTCAGGAAACTCAAATTGGCTACCACCGACCCAAAATATCTTGTGAAATCTATGTCTTAAGGGAATTATTTACAAAATATTTTCTTCAATGATTATGTCTAAAAAAGAAAATGCTTAGATATTTACTATATAGGCATCTCAATTGGAAACAAAGTTCTGCTAACTATTTACTCCCCTCGTCCCAATTCATGTTAGGGTGTTCGACTCAGCACATAGTTTAAGAAAGAAAGAAAGTTTTTTGAAACTTTTGGTCTTAAAACAAACCATAGATATTTTCGTGACTATAAATCATCTCATTAAAGGTAAAATGAAAAGTTTAAAGTTAATTGTTTCTAAATATAGAAAGGTAGTCATTCTTATTGAAATAGACAAAAAAGGAAAGAAAAATTGGAACAAAGGCAGTGTTGTTTAATGGGGAAGTGCTAGTATTGTTATGTAATTTCACGGCTTCTTCCTTAGGTTTTTGGAAGCTTCCCAAGTGATTCTGATGCATGGGAGTTTCAAGAGAATGAATTCATGAATGCCCGGGAGAGATTGAGGTCGATTCGTGCAAAGCTGGCTGTGCTTGAGGGGAAAGTGACACTTGCAATGATGTCTGGTCACGTCTCACTCATCTTAATATACATACTTTAGACTAGATATCTTAACCAAAACTGAGTTTTCCTACCATACATTTTCAGTGGTGCGCAGAAGATGTTAGACGAGAAGCTGAAGAAGATTGATAGGGCTAGTAAAGCTTTACAGCTTCTTCGTACTGCTCAGATTGTTTGGACTAACTCCGCCTCGGAGGTTCTTCTAGCAGGTTCTTTTGATGGATGGAAAACTCAGGTTTCATCTTGCTTCCACATCAGTGATATGAAATAGGAGACATCGCTTTACTGTCAAAACGTCAAGCATAGTTTCATCTTAATCTTATTTTTGTTGTTTAAGATGAAGATGTGTTACCAATGATTACTGTAAGGACATCATCTTCTGCTTGGTTTAGTGTAGAAGTGTCACCTATAGAGTCAACATCTAGCTTTTCTTGTGGACAATGTGAGAGAAGTTCACAACTTAGTCATGTTAGGCTAGAGCAGGAAAGTTAAAGATTCTCTTTTAGGGGATAAACCCAACTAATATCCAGTGCAATATGCTTTGCTGACTCGACTCCAGCAAATCACATGGCTTATTGCCTTCACTTATTTCCTCTTTTATTTTGTTTGTGGTGGGATCCAAGAAGGGTTTGCAAGAAGAGCTATGGATCTAATCACAACAGTATCTGATCACTTTTTAAGAAAATGGAAGAATATTTAGAACTTGAATATAATCCCTCCGTTTCAATCAATGTGTCTTACTTTCTTTTTTAGTTTATTTCAAAATGCCACCTCTTTGTAATTAGTAAGTTTTTTTTTCTGAACATTCCCATTTTACCTTTAATAATATTCCCTCATAGGAAAAACATGGTATATTTAAGACCACAAGATTTAAGGGGTAACTTTGATATCTTATATAGACTTTTATTTAAGACCACAAGTTTCAAAAGTCTTTCTTACATTCTTAAACTTCGTTCCACACAAATTATGACACAATAAATGAAATGACAGATAGCAAAACTCAGGATTTTCTCAACTTACTAATCCAAATCAGATACAGAGCGTTAGTGACATGGAGACTTCATAGTCAAGGTGCACTTGTTCAATCCTTGCTCAGAACTTTATTAGGATGGCGTACAAAGTGTGATACCTTTGTTTTCCAGAAAGTCACTTGGAAATTAGGAGAGGAACCAGTTTTGTGTGCCATCAGGTCGATTTTACTAAGGTTGTTCCTAAAGCATCAAATGTCTTGAAGAATGATGTCTCGGGGGTCTCTTAATAATGAAAACTGCACATCTCTATTTCTCCTTCTCCTAAAAGGCCTTGTACGAACTTTGTGATGTTGATTTCAAGGAGTTTCTTGACCTTGACTAGCAGCATGACACGATGCATTGAAATGCAGAGAAAGATGGAAAAATCGAGCACAGGTGTTTTTTCTGTAAGCCTAAAGCTGTATCCAGGCAGATATGAGGTAGGTTTTAATGATCGCAATGAATTTGATATCATACTGTGTTATCCTGTGATGTACCAAGCCTCTCATTTATTTTCATGCAGATCAAGTTCGTTGTTGATGGCATATGGAAGGTTGATCCTTTGAGGCCTATTGTTCACAACGATGGACACGAAAACAATCTTTTCATTGTTACATAAGAGCATGTCCCTGCAAAGTTACTTCATTATTCATTGTTACATTAGAGCATGTCCCTGCAAAGTTACTTCGGAATATGAAAGATCAACAGATCCTATGTGGGTAAAAGACTTCGAATTTTACTCTCTTGGAAGTTCTACCAAATCTGCGATAGTCGTTGCTTCTTGACAATTGTTGATCATCTAGTCTTTGGTCCATGTACAATTTTGTAGTCCTTTCCTCACCATTCTTTGACCCCTATCCAATACAGGTTCGTTACCTGGCGATGCAAAGATCTTAGTTAAACTTTATCATTGTTTTAGTAAAAGAAAGTTGAAATTCTATGATACGTTTGGTCATTCTATATATTCGGTTGGTTTGTTTACATGCTAATATCTCCTGAAAGAGTCCCTGCCAAAGCTCTCTCCTTTCCAAATTGAAGGATTGTGACTACATTGTTTTTTTTCTTCGTGTTCTCTCTTTTCCAGGTTTTCGTTCTTGTTTTTTCACAATTTTGGTTCTCATTAGTTATGGAAGATGGAGTTGTGAGCTAATGTTAAGTGTCCCCTGTTACCAAAATGACATTTACAAATAATCCTTCATAAAAAGTGAGATTCATAATCTTGAAATGAAGTAAATCATCTATAAGACTATAACATGTAAAGTTGACCTGATGGTGTAAAACTCATTTATATTGTTGGTGTATACGAGTTAAACACAAAAAAAGAAGAATATGGATTTACATAATTTATCTAATTTTCAGATAACTTCTCTAACTACTTTGATTATGTAACTAATTTTGATTTACCTAATGCAAAAAAAAAACAATGAGGTGGGGGCTATTCGGTTAGATTTACTAGGCTTAATCTTTTGATTTTGGTGGGTTTATAGGTTAAAAATAGTTGTGGGTCTAATTGATAAGGTTAGAAGTTGTAACTTAAGACAACGTGTTCGATTCAAACCAATCGAGGTTGGACATATGAATTATCATCGATCATATATATTCATTTATGTAATGTGAGAATCAATCATGAAATCGGTTACTCGATGTTTCTTGCCAACCTGTTGCATCTATTTGAGTTTGAAATCAGCAATGTGAGCAAAGAGATGCTCCATCATATGTCATATTTTAATGGACAATGTGACCAAACAGAGACAAGGGTGAAACAAATTTTAGGTAACGCATTTTATGAGGAATCATATGTCATATTGTAAATGTAATATGTCAAAAGACATTTCAATATTACTAGATACTCGACAAAATAGCACAAACAGGGGATGTAGCTCAGATGGTAGAGCGCTCGCTTAGCATGCGAGAGGTACGGGGATCGATACCCCGCATCTCCATTTTTTCATATTTTTGGTGCTTTTATCTTTGCTTAAACTGCATATAAAAACTCACTTTTAGCAAAAGGGACTAACAAAACCACCATTTTTTCATATTTTTGGTGCTTTTATCTTTGCTTAAACTGCATATAAAAACTCACTTTTAACAAAAGGGACTAACAAAACCATAATATTCTGCTTCACCTTATTTATAATCTTGTATGCATTTCATGTGGTGCTAGCGTGAACCGTGAGGTTGTACATTTGTAAAGGACAGGCTTCGTGGCGACTAATAGCACAGAAGGAAGTCTGGAACCAGTTTGTACAAGAACTAGCATGTTCTCACACTCATTGACAAGCCTCTCACAGCAACTTTTACTGCAGCAATGACACCACGCTGCCTCAACCCCTGATTCTCCTTAGTCTCGTTATTATCTTCACCCTCAACAGCGACAAAGTATGCAACCTATTAATCAAAATGAGGAACAAACCATTATGACAAGAAATGAGCAGAAAATTAGCCCGGCCTAAGTTAGTGCATATATCTGCAGTTTAGGCTACATTTCTTCTAACTGTGTCTGCAGCAAATGACTTAGTTCGGTGTAACAAAACAATCCAGCAGAAAATAACAAGCTAAATAAAAACAATTCACATTTAAATGTTTGCTGCAATGTGTCCCAACGTTTCAATTGGCTGGATCTCCTACAACCCCCTATATAAAAGGAACTGCTTTCACTTCTCTACTTCCTTTGTCTCCCCAACAACGTCTAACTTAAAGCATTGCTTCCACTATTGTACGTGCAGCCGTATCCACAGAGATTGGCTAGACATTCCAAAATTTCTATTTTCTAGTTTATTTGACTAATTCTAGACACTGCTAACTAGATACAACACCAAATGATCGTCATTCTTAAGTTTATGAAATGTGCCGATACAAACTTAAGATCAAGAGAATTGGGACTCATCCAGCCTACAGGTGACATTAAATTATGATGAGATATCATTTGCTAGCCTAGCCTTAAAGCAAATGAGATTTAGTTTTCATCTGTTACTCTTGATGCCTCAGGCATCATGCCTGAGAACCAACATCGCATCTGAAGTATCTTAGACTACATCAAATCTTGGAAACGGATACGTCAAAAGAATGTACAAATATGGCTTGGCCTCAGCTTACTCATTTTTATGAATTTATTCAAAACTTGTTTAGCCAACTTGCTTATACTATGAACAATATTCTTCTTGAGATAGCTGTCTCCTTTCCTATCTATGCAACAAGTGAACATAGATTAAGTAACAAATAAGCTCGCTTCTACTGGGAAAGAGGTCTCAAAGAAATGTGCAATTACATAAAGTTCATTCATCGGTACTGAAGAATATCACAAGGAATATGACAAGAAAAATCTCCATTCAAATAGGCATTTGAAGATTTTAATGATATGCAAAGACATTTAGCGAATTACTGTCAAGTAATATTACCTTTCCTGAAGCATTCCTGACAGGCGAAATGTGAAGCCAAAATGAGGTTCCGTCTTTTCTGAAAGAAAATATGTAGCCACAAGACACTGAGTATAGAGAAGTAACATTCTGTTATCTAAATAACTACAGGAACAGGAGCCAACCTGTAATTCAACATACGTAGTGTACACGGTTGTTCATTTCGGATACATTCTTTTATCTGCAAAGAGAGAAGCAAAAAATTCGATTTAGATCACGTGGCATTGAAATTGAGCAAATAAGAGCTAATTACAAGAGAAAATTACTTGAAATTGTGAGCCTGAATCTGTGTCCGTCGCACTGAAAGATCTACAGTTATAGCCCAACACTTCGTTTTTGGAAAAACCTATTAAAAAGTGAAGAAAAGAATAATTCCAGTTAGTAACTATCAGTTAAACAAGGATGAAAACTTCCCGTTCAAACAAACAAAAAAATTCGTTAGAAAATTAACTACATCTTTACTACCTGTTAATTTTAGAAAGTTATCACTTGCAAAGACAATTGGCATGTCAGGTAAGTTGGCATCGGTTCTACAAGTTACAGAAAGACAATGCTAGAAGTGTCAAAAACCATCTAGAACCGAATCATATCAATTGTAAAAATGAAAAAGTTAAGAATTACCAAAAAGAAAAACTCACAACACAAAGCTTTGTTTGATTCTACCAAGAGATATATTTAAGGATGCTCCGACCAGACCCGTCCCAGGTTGAGAACGTCTTTTCCCATAGACTAGTCTGCCTGTTGATTCACCGTCATGTACCAACACAGTCAGTATGTTGTTCACAACAGCAGTGGCTTTTCTCTTCTCTAGATCACTTGCATCACAAGGTCCCTCTACATCTACTCCTACGATAGACAAGTTTGTGGAAAACGTCAATCATTTGGACAATAAGCAACGAGATTAGGATGAATATACATAAGAATTTATGAAAAAAGAAGTTAGGTATCGTCCTATCTCACAACACTCTCGTGACACTCCACCGTTTCATCCATCCTATTCAAATCCTAAGTGTTACATCTTCATTGATTATGCTATTCTCCTGAAAGATTTGAGCCTACATATCTAAATTCCTTTCATTTAGGCACCACAACCTCGTTTAATCTCATTCAAATTTGTTCTTCTTATGAGGGATAAATTTTCTGTGCATATATTATGTTCTCTTTCTTTTGATAACAAAAGTTGAGCTCCAAAGAAATGAATCAAAGATAGCCAAGTCTAGATAAGCCTATGTTCTAGTTTTCAATAACTAAGCAAATATCCCACAACCACGTGAACTTATCGAGCCTCCTTTTATACAGTGTATAGCAATTACGCTAATGCAGTACGAATTGCATGACTGGCACAATATGAGTACTATGACCACACTTCCTGTATGTAAAGCATAAACTTCACATAACCTTTTTCACCTAATCGATCGTGGTGAAGAGAGGGAACCTGAGGAAAGTCTACATATAATATATATCTACAGGAGCATATATTTCAATCAAATTGTACCTGTGAAATCCAAGCCTGAACCCGAAGCAAGAGACAGCTCCCGTTCCACGTTCATGGAGTAAACTTCCCTTCGATAACACCTAAGCACAGACTCTCGACAGCCAGCTCCATCTTGGCATAAATTTAGTCCAGGCCTCCTCAAAATTGGAACTTGAACTCCCAAGAAATGAGTCACCCTCCCATCCTTCTCATCAAAAACAGGACACATATGAAACAACATCCAAAATGGTGTCCCATCTTTCCTATAATTCAACAAACTAATTTGTATATCCCTCTCCTCTCGTATCGCCTCACGAACCTCCAAAACCGATCTTTGATTAGTCTTAGGACCCTGAAATATCCTCCCATTCCTCCCAATCACCTCATACTTCGTATATCCAAACATTTCCAAGAACCCCCATGAAGCATAGACAATAGGGTTACCAGAAATGTAAGGATCAGTAATAGTGAAACAACCAGACAATTGATCAAGAGATTCTTGAAAACCTGCTGAGTAACAATCAAATGATTGTTCAATCATAGTACCCCTTTGTGACTCCATAAGTATCTATTACGCCTTCCACATAACTCAATAACTTAACAAAGCCAATGAATATGTATACATAATATATTCAGAATACAATAAACTACTTATCTAATCAATAACACTCATAACTCAAAATTTTGAATCCGCCTCTAACTGATTCCCATGTGACAATTTCAACAATATGCCCTGCAATTGTTAATATAAGCTTTTAGTAAATTGAAATAAAACATGAAGAATACTTGAAAGAAACTTGCAACTACAGAAAACACACCTTATTTTGATTAGAGTTGTTCTACACAACTAAAATTAGTTACAAATGACTTGTCCTATGTCTACCAATTTAAACTCTTTAACATGATAGGGACATATACATCTCCCTTTAACATAGAACCAAAATTTGTGGTTGTGTCTCACCTTAAATATCAAGATATTTTCATGTACTTGTAGCTTGTTCGATTAAACTTTCAAAATTTACTTATTTTGAATTTGAGAACTACAGTTTGAATTTGACTAATCAATTTTAAAAATATTTTTTATCAATATTAAAGCAACAAATTATGATATGAAAAGTACTTTTAGAGAAAAACTACTCAAAAACTATTATTAAAAGATTCATTTATAAATATTTGATCGTGAATTCAATTATCATTGTAAATTAATCTTAAATTAATGTAGAAATCCAAAAACTTCAAATACTGAATTCGATATAAATTTTTTTAAGTGGAAATCATATTTAGTGGCTTACATGTCTTGTGTGAGAGTGAGGACTTGTGAAGTAGAAAATCGATAGTAGAAAAATATCTTGAAGAGAAGCTTTGTTTTGAATGAAGGAGAAGAATTGAGATATGCCCATCAATCGTTTTTTAGATGAATGAATTATTATGGATGGGAAAGGAGGAAAGCAATCTTGAAACTCAAAAAATAATAATAATAATAATAATAATAATAATAATAATAATAATAATAATAATAATAATAATAATAATAATAATAATAATAATAATAATAATAATAATAATATAATAATAATAATAATAATAATAATAATAATAATAATAATAATAATAATAATAATAATAAAATAATAATAAAATAATAATAATAATAATGAATAATAATAATAATAATAATAATAATATAATAATAATAATAATAAAATAATAATAATAATAATAATAATAATAATAATAATAATAATAATAATAATAATAATAATAATAATAATAATTAATAATAATAATAATAATAATAATAATAATAATAATAATAATAATAATAATAATAATAATAATAATAATAAATAATAATAATAATAATAATAATAATAATAATAATAATAATAATAAATAATAATAATAATAATAATAATAATAATAATAATAATAATAATAATAATAATAAATAATAATAATAATAATAATAATAATAATAATAATAATAATAATAATAAATAATAATAATAAATAATAATAATAATAATAATAATAATAATAATAATAATAATAATAATAATAATAATAATAATAATAATAATAATAATAATAATAAAATAATAATAAAATAATATAATAATAATAATAATAATAATAATAATAATAATAATAATAAAATAATAATAATAATAATAAAATAATAATAATAATAATAATAATAATAATAATAATAATAATAAAATAATAATAATAATAATAATAATAATAAAATAATAATAATAATAATAATAATAATAATAATAATAATAATAATAATAATAATAATAATAATAATAATAATAATAATAATAATAATAATAATAATAATAATAATAATAATAATAATAATAATAATAATAATAATAATAATAATAATATAATAATAATAATAATAATAATAATAATAATAATAATAATAATAATAATATAATAATAATAATAATAATAATAATAATAATAATAATAATAATAATAATAATAATAATAATAATAATAATAATAATAATAATAATAATAATAATAATAATAATAATAAGAATAAGAATAATAATAATAATAATAATAATAATAATAATTATTATTATTATTATTTCATTTTGTAGTTTAAACGAAGAATGAGGGAAAAAATAAATCTTCTTAGGGTGTAAATGAAAATGTTTCTTTGAAAAATATTTTTAAATAAGTAGAGAATAATTTTTATATATATATATTTTTGTATTCAACAAATAAAAAAAATTAGTATTATAAACACATTTATATATAATTTAGATAAATGAGAAGTTGGGAGGGGTAGAAGTGTGACTAGATGGAAATAAGATAAATAGAGATGGAAATGAAAATAAGGTGCATTGAATATAAGGTATGCTGGAGAAGAAAAGAAACACAATTAATATAAAATGTCATTTGGACAATAAAATTTGAAATATAAATTGTGAACATAGAATATCATAAGGATTGAATATTGAGGTAGAGATAAATTTTATAATTAATTGAGTAAATTCACTCCGACTTATTAAAATGCGAACTCTTATTTACAAAACTAATTTATGCCCATACTTTATATTCAATGGATCACAAAGCAACAGTTTTTTTTTTTTTTAAAACGAAGGCCATTTTTTAAAAAAAAGAAGTTAAGTGATGCTAAAATCATAAGTTTTTTTAAAATTTTATATATATATATATATAAAAAATCATTTTATTTGAATATAATTAACCCAACTAATTAAATTCGGGTGATTTGCAAGAATAGTTTTTGTAGGAGGTATTTTTGAACTTTTTTGGTACTGTTAAAGATATTGGAAGAAAAGAAATGTTAGATATGTACAAATTAAAAAAGGTAAAAAAACCCAACTATACAATTCAACCATCCAAATTATTCTTATATAACATTAGTTTAACTTTTCACCAACATATAATAGAATTTTTACAAAATTAAAAAATGAAAAATACCAAAATATAATAAAAGGATTTAAAAAAAACACATATTTTTTGTTCCTAGAAAATCTCTTTTTTTTAATCTTCTTCCTAAAATATCTCCCCTCAATATTTTTACTTCCTTATCTTTCTCCTCTTTTTTAATCTTCTCCTAAAATAAGTTGATTCTCTTTTTCTTTCTCCATTCTTTTTTTTTTCATGAAATTTTGCTCTTTCCTTTTCTTATTTCTCTCTCTCTCTCTCTCTTCACTCGTCTCTCTCCTTTCTTTTCTTTTTTCTTTTAACTATTTTTTACCCCATTTTATTTTTCAAAAAATTTCTTTGTTTTTTTTTATTTCTCTTCCTTCATTTTTTTTATTTAAATCATTTTTTATACCATTGTAGATTGGAACATATAACTAAAAATTAACTTTATCATTAATGTATGAATTAATTTTTTAAATTTATTTGGTTATAATTTAGTATAAGTCATTCATTATGGTAAAATTGAATTAAATTAATTTGAACTTGACACCAAAGTTAAATCATATTGCACACCATATAAATTAATTTAATGATACTAAAAGATTGGTACATACTTGATTAGATTATGGTGTTACGTATTATAGAGTTGTAACATATAACTAAAATCAATTTTACCATCTATTATAAATCAATATCTTTTATAGTTCTAAACCAACATATCACCAAAAAATTAATCATATCATACATCAAAATATATATACTTTAACATATTGCAACTTTAAATCAACAAATCACCATTATTTTTTAACCAATAAAATCACCAATTATTTTTAATTGTTATAGTTATTAAAATTTGAACTTGACATAAATGTTACACCACATTGTACACCATGTAAATTAACTTGATGATACTAAAAGGTTGGTACATACTTGATTAGATTATGGCGTTATGCATTGTAGGGTTGGAACATATAACTAAAATCAATCTTACCATCAATTTCTTTATAGTTCTAAATCAACATATCATCAAAAAATTAGCCACACTATTCATCAAGTTTAAATCATCAGATTACAAATATTTTAACTATATCATCCATCAAAATGTATACTCTAAAACATATCACAGTTAAAAATCAACAAATTACCAGTTATTGTACCAGATCAACCACCAAAGATTAATATATATCGCTATTTAAAACAACATATCATCAACAATTGTACCAAATCGACCACCAAAGTGTATACACTAAAATATTTTGTGTTTAAAAATTATTTTGATAATTTATGAACCACATGATACAAATTATATTCACTATGATCATGCGGATCTTCTTCGAATTAACAGTTGTAATTTTTTTTCCTTACCTTCTTTTTTTTGCCAATGTGAAAGTAATAATGAGAGAATTTGCACTAAACTCTTTCTGCTTACCTGTTTTTTTGGTGAATTAGTTGTAACAAAGAAAGAGATTTCACTATTGGTGGCATGAATTGCTCTTTCATATTCACTTATGGAGAATATAGTGAATGCATTCAACTTAAAACGTAATTTAGAACATCCGATGGGGCTGTTAATATTGCGTCAAGGCCTTAACCTAAGACTTTTTCTAGGAGTAGAATCCATGAAATTTTTCATCGTAAAAAATTATAATAAAAATAATTTTTGTTCTTGAATTAGAGGTGATTTAAAAGAAGAAGAAGAAGAAACAAGAATAGAAGAGAACCAAAAATATTATCAAGAATGTAGGTTTTACGTAGATACTAACAATGGAAGAGATGAGAGCGCAATAAGAGAGAAACATATCCTATTAAGAGAGAATATTCTTGTGATTGAGATGAATTATGTAGAAAGAAAAAAGAGATCTTGTTAAGAGTCTCAAAAAATAAGCACACTAACAAAAAAAAAACGTGTAGAACTTTAAATTGCTATATTTGTAATTAAAAACTTAGTTTTGTAAATAAAAAAGAGTATATTTTATACTGTAAATTAAAGTCTTAAACACAATATCCTTATAATTTTCCTTAAAAATATATTGAACTATTAATGAAGAGCATATTTGTATTTTCACATATTTTAATGATATTTTAAATCCTTTTCATTCGTCAATTATTAAATTAGTTTGTTGATGAGTACCATTAAAATAAAATTGTATGAGACAAAAATCGAATCTAGTGGAAAGAACGAATTAAATTATAACACGTAGTGAAATCAAATACAAAGGAATGTTTGCAGATGATTCAGGGAGAATAAAAAAAACTCTCTTGGAAATGTTGCAAGTCTTGAACATCTTTTTAAGAGGGATTTACTCACAATCGGACATTCGAGAGATGCCTCATTCGGAGAAGATCGATTTATAGCTAGAAGTAGTTATAATGAACCTCAGAAGTCCAACAATCAATCTCGACTCACACATTTCAATCAGATTCAAGCGAAGTGTTAAACAAACACATTATTTTATGAGATAGTCTTTTCAATACCCAAGTGTGTCGTGTTTCACATTGAGGTCACAATTCATTTTTTTACACCTATAAAAGGAGGTTTTACAAAAAAAAGAGAAGAAAACATGAGAGAAAATCTAAGAAGCTTTTAGTTGTTATCTGAGAAAATGGTCTAAAGCCCCCCCAACGTATACCCGAAATCCCAACTACACTCTCCAACTTCATGGGTGTCCTATTACCCCCCTGAACATTTTATTTCTCTATTTACTACACACTTGAGTGGTGACCTGTCATAGGAGGTGAGAACACCTCCTCTAGGCGCGTTAGAAGAGGAAAAAACGTTAGAAAAAGCAATAAAAATGGGAGATGGGCAATGGTCATCTTCCCCAAATTAAATAAACCATTGTTCCTTTTTCCCCACCATTAATCATTATTTCTTCATCAATATTTTGACGATTTTCTTTTGGGCTTAGCTAGGGTTTAGTTGTTTATGTTCATTTCAACTTTAAATCTTGAAGTTAGGGTTTGTAATCTGCTCTAATTTCTTATTTAGGTTCTTTAAATTTTCTCTAAATTCGTCAAAAATGGCAAATGAAAACTTGAATAAGCTTTGTATGGATGAATCAGACCCAATGCTCAACGCTGTAGTGAGATGCAAACATGGGATTTTGCTGAATTTGCAAACTTCTTCGTCGAAATTAAATCCGGGAAGAAGATTTTGGTCTTGCCCATGCTATGGTGTATGTGTTTTTCCTTGCATTATTGCTTCACTTTATATTCAATTGATGCTAATGTACTATTTTTCTCTATTTTTCAGTCTAAAAACTGTAAATTTTTTCGATGGAGGGACAAAGAAGAAGTGGATCCAAGATCAAATTTTATCCTTCCAAGATTGGTGAATAAATCAATGAGTTGGAGCAAGAGTTATGGATTAGGCAGGTTCATATTGACAACTTGAGTAACTCTAATTTGATATTGGAGAGGAGGCTCAGTGGAAGGTGGAAATGGTGTAGTAGGTTCCAATGGAAGATGTTTTTGTGTATTTTGATTTGTGTTGTTGCTATGTTCATCAGCAACCAATCTATTCCAAAGTAGTATTTGATTTGTATTATTGCTATGTTTAGAGGAGTTGTCAATGTATGTGACAAATTTTGTATATCTCTCTCAATATATATATCAATCTATCTATGTTTTCAATTGAAGCTTGTGTAAATTGCTTACACTTCATATGTAAACTGTAAATAGCTAACATAATTAAACACAACACCATATGTAAACACAACAGCCTAGCCAACAAAATAGAATAGTTAATTCAATAGCCAACACAACACAATATGTAAACACAACTGAATATCCAACACAATTGAATAGACAACACAATACCATTTATAAACACAGCTGAACACAACATCACCATTCATTCATACTTCAACATCACTATTCAATACCAAAATAAAGTCACATTCATAAGGCCTCACATAAGGCAGAATTTACCAACAAACAAAGACAAACAAAATAAAAAATAGTAGGCCCTTAATGAAATAGTTTGCATGTCTACCGGACTAACTTAAAAAGTGCTTAAATACATCAACACCACTACAATTTCCATGGCATCTTTGACTGTGAAGAAGTGCTATTTTGACTTGGATTATTTGAACTACTTCCCACTGTCTTCTTTCTTTGATTCTCTCTAAGCTCTTGAAGTTTTCTTGTTGAGATTGTTGCTTTGCCATTCCATTTTAGCTTACTTGTAGTACTTTATGTATACCAATGTCAACAGTTACATCAGCTGGTCTTGTCACTTTTGCTTGACCAGTAGAGTAGATCTTACGACTTGGCATGCCAGGCTACAATAAAATTATGAATATAATTCAGATTTTAAACTGTCTAAATTAACAAAATAGTTTAGTTTATGATATAGCAAAGGCTCACATTCATGACTTTGAAGCCATTTCCAGCTTGGAACACACCCATTCTGAAACGACCCCAAAAATGCCCGAAAATGTGCTTCGGAAACACCTACAATTGTAATTTCCATATATCTCAAAATCCGTGCATGATTTCGGAAATTCGACTTCATATTCTTATTTGTGGGGTCAAATTGAGTGGGAAATGGGTCTAACCCGAATTTTAGAGCAACCGTATCAAAATTCAAAAAAATCGCAAAATTGCGATTCGGAGGGTCAACTTTAAAGGGGCATATCTCTTAGCACACAAGGAACTGGAAGGGCTGCAAACTATTAAATTAAAGCTCTTTGAGTTAGCTTTCCAACGCACTTGGTTTCACCTCATTCCGAGTTAGGATGAGGGAGTTATGACCATTTTCGTAAAACCTGTCTGTGCAGATTTGCAATTTCCAGTGAGCTATTTTTTTTAGGCGGGTTGGAGACGTTTTTTTTATAAAAATGGGATATGTCCCATACTTAGTCACTTTTCTTAACTCCAAAAACACTCTCTAAGCCCTCTCCAAAAATTCCACCAAGATCTTCAACCAAATTCAAACATCTCAAGCTCTAATTCCGGATTCAAGACTCAATCTCAAGCTTCGATTCTCCATTCCAATCTTCATCAAGGATTCTCCAAAGTTGAGGTATGTGGGTTTGATTGAGGAAACCTTCCTTTCCACAAGTCCAACCATTTATCCTCCATTTCTACTTCAAGTTTATGGGTCCTTATGATTATTTATGAACTCTTGAATTATGGAATTACTACTACACACCCTATTATGGTCCATTTTGCATATTATCATGAAATGGAATTATTATGTGATGATTATGGTTTACATGCTTCCATGATCAAATTATGAAGGTTGATATATATATGTATGTTGTTGGTGGGCTGATTTATATGGATTTTGGAATTGGTTGGACTTAGTATTCTTGAAATACATGATTTCATTTACATGAACAATTGCCCACCTTGTGTTTGATAAAATGCCCATTTATAGAATTCTTAGGAAAGGAAGGTCCAAGGTACGTCCTATGAGTCGGATGGTTATGTAATTACTGAAATGATGATGAAATGGACACATGTATACGATTTTCTCTATATAAGTGTTGTGAGTCGACCAAGCCTAGTACGGGGGGTAGTAGGCCCGTATAACCGTATCGAGGGGTTGGTACTTGGTTGCCTAGTACGGGGGGTAGTAGGCCCGTATAACCGTATCGAGGGGTTGGTACCTTGGTTGCCTAGTACGGGGGGTAGTAGGCCCGTATAACCATATCGAGGGGTTTGTACCTTGGTCCCTAGCTCGGGGGGTGGTAGGCCCGTGTAACCATATTGAGGGGTTTGTACCTCTTTCGCCTCTCCAAGGGGGTGGTAGGCCTTGGAAATACTATATTGATGGTCACTCGCCACACATGTACTACGTCCCACTAAATATGATTTTTATGTAAGCATCATTATACATATCATTTCATTAATATGCTATCTATTGGGTATGATTACGCATTTTTCCTATGATGTCCATCTAATGTAGCATTGCATTGCATCCCATATACTTAGTACATTCAAATGTACTAACGCATACTCTATGCCTACATGATGTCACCATGTAGGGACCGGAGCACCGCTTGACCATCCTCCTCCGCGTGGCTAGTACGATTTTCTATAGTGGTTATTGGTGAGTCCTCCATTTCGGGGACGTTGCTCATGATCTTTTGCTATGTATAAAACTTTTCCTTTCTAGTTATGTTTTGACTATGAGGGTGAGCCCGGTAGTTTGTCTTGGCCCCCGCTAAGTACTCATGTTTAGAGGTGGTGTTGGACAAGTTGTGTATTATGCTTGAGCTTGACTCATCTATGGTATTTATGTATCATTTTTTTTTCTTGCTCCCTTAGTCCCGATTTCCCCCTTGATTATGCTTATCGCTTATGGTCATTTAATTGCTTCCGCGACCAAGGATGTGTAATGATACGCTATGAGGCTTGTTTGGGGTTCCTTCGGGTTCCCATTCGCCGGTCACATCTAGGCCCTAGGCTTGGGTCGTGACACATTCCCATGACTCTTGGCCTTTTGTTTGGAGATGTGTTTCCCCTGCCCGTACCTATTCCTCTTTTAGTAGTACCAACAGAAGAGGATGCAGGAAAATCAGTGGGTGCAATAGGTAGAGGAGGTGCAGTAGGTAGAGGAGGTGCACTAGGTGCTACTGCTGATGTTTTTTTTGGTCTTCCTCTTCCTCTTTTTAGTGGAGGCTCACCTTCTGATTGTGCTGATGGAGTGTTCTATACAGATAAAGAAAGAGTAAGTTATAAACTTGTTAGAAAATATTTAATGAGTTCAAATATTACCTTGGGTTTGCCTCTTCCCCTGCCTGAACTTGTTGGTTCTGCCCTTACTGATGCACTAGGTGCTGGTGCTGGTGCACTAGGTGCTGGTGGTGTTGATGATGGTGCACTATGTGTTGCTAATGGTGCACTATGTGCTGGTGGAGTGTTCTATACATATAAAGAAAGAGTTAGTTATAAACTAAGAAAAAGTAAAACTTGTTAGAAAATATTTAATGAGTTCAAATATTACCTTGGGTTTGCCTCATCCCCTGCCTGAACTTATTGGTTCTGCCCTTACTGATGCACTAGGTGCTGGTGCACTAGGTGTTGATGATGGTGCACTAGGTGTTGATGATGGTGCACTATGTGTTGCTGATGGTGCACTATGTGCTGGTGGAGTGTTCTATATATATAAAGAAAGAGTAAGTTATAAACTAAGAAAAAGTAAAACTTGTTAGAAAATATTTAATGAGTTCAAATATTACCTTGGGTTTGCCTCTTCCCCTGCCTGAACCTGTTGGTTCTGCCCTTACTGATGCACTAGGTGCTGGTGCACTATGTCTTGTTGATGACTCAACACCTTCTCTATGAGGACACCCTCTCTTGTTATGGCCTCTAACATGGCATATACTACATGTCATTGCAAGTCCAGTCCTAGGCAGCTTTTCAGATTTCTTAGTTTCTCCAGCTTCTTTCCTTCTAGCCTTAGATGGCCTACCAGGCATATTTGTGATTTCTGGTGGTGAAATAGTGGGGTTTGTAGAAACTGGTCACATCTCCATGTTTGTGAGTGGTTCAAGAACATTGGCATAAGTCCTCAAGTAAGTTTCCTTATTGTAGCAGTTTTCTATATGGTCATAAAGAGAAAATTTCTTAAAGTATAATGCAGCCACAACATGTGGACATGGTATGCCCCTTAACTGCCACACCCTACAACTACAAGTCCTCCTGGCAATATCCACTTTGTGTTGACAAAGCCTTCTTTCACTTCAAACCCAGAAACTCCATTAAACTCAATGGTACAGTCCATAGACCTAGTAATGTTCTCCTCTAAAACCTTCATTGCCATTGGAGAGAAATTACACTTCCAAGAACTTGGGAACTCCCTTAAATTGGCTATTCTTGTCATCATCTTCACTCTTATTTCTTCAAGCATAGTAATGATGGTCTTGTGTCTAGAAGCCAAGATCCATGCATTAAAACACTCAGACATGTTGTAGTCTACAGAATCACACTTCACTTCAGTATTAAAGTAAACTTTGCACCAATAATTAATGTTATAGTACATTAAGTCATCCATCATTTGTTCTGAACCTAACAACTTCATCTTCTCTATATTTTTTCTTAATTGAGACTCAAATGTACTCTTAGCTATCTTCCAAAATTGTTGTCTTCTTTGAAGACCCCTCCAATCCTTAGCCCAGTTAGCCAATATGTGCCTAGCACATTTTCTATGTTCACAATGAGGTAATACCACTTCAATTGCTGCATATAGTCCCTGCAATAGATGATAATTAGGTCACAATTAGATATAGAAAGTGAAAATAAATACATACAAATACATATGAAGTTCACATACCTTCTACATATCTGTAATCAAGGTGAGACCTCACCATCTCCAAGTCCTAGGTCATCCCTTATGCACTTCACAAACATGGTCCATGAGTTTCTGTTCTCCTTTTCAACTACTGCCCAAGTAAGTGGCTTCATCTGATTGTTAACATCCTTGGCCACAACAACTAACAACTGGCCTTTACAAACACCTTTAAGGAAACAACCATCTAAGCCTATGCACTTTCTACAATGTGCCCATGCCTTCCTTAAAGCATCAAAACAGATGTAAAAATTCTGAAATATTGAATTGCCAAATGCATCAGGTTCACCAAGTTTTACAACACAACTGGTCCCTGGATTGGTCCTCAACAATTCATTCCTGTAGTCAAGAATTCTTCCAAATTCCACAACATGATCACCCATTATATCTTTCAACACTTTAGCTCTTGCTCTTCTCACAGTAGTCTTGCCAACATAAAGTTTAAAATTTTTCCTAATCATCTCTTACAGCTTGAAGACTCTTATGTTTGGTTGCTAAGTTATTCTTTCTCTGAAGACTTCAGATAAAAACTTTGCATTGCACAAGTAATTTCTAGTTGTCTTGTTGCAAGTATGCTTTGGGTTGTAAGTTTTTATCATGAAATTATTTGTTGTCTTGTCAAGACATCCATACAAAAGCCATGGACAACCATCCTTGCATCTAACTCTAACTTTCTTTGGCTCATTCACCCACTTCTCCACCTGAACCCTCCTTCTTACTGCATATTTAGTTACTGCTGGTCTAAATTCTTTCACATCTTTAAACACCATACCCAACTGCCACACAACTTTTTTGCAGTGGGGTCATGAATGATTGTAGTTGTTGTTTTCCTCTTTTTTCTTGACAACTTTACCCTTCTTGCTCTACCAGATTCAGCCACTTCATGTTCATCATCATCACAACACTCATCTTTATCTAACTCAAAACTATCCTCATCAGAACTTGCAATGTAAGGCTCATCACCTCCTAGCCTTCCTTCGTGACTTATTTTACCTGTTTCAGTTTCATCAAAACCTAGATCTGGTCTAGCTTCACCTACTGGTGCCTCTTCATTGTTAGCTAGTACTCTTTCCCTTCTTTTTCTCCTTTGAAAAGTTCTCTGTTCAGCCCTCAACTCCCTAACCTCCTCATGTACATCACTGCCATACTCTTCCTCCTCATCATCTCCAACTAATTCACCTTCAGACTCAACACTATCCTCAGTTGAATAATCAAAATCCTCTACTTCTTCTGAGAAATCAGATCCAGCAGGACCAATATCTATATCATCATCTAGTGCAATAGCACTATCTGCAGGAGGAAGAGCACCATCTGCAGGAGCATGAGGTGTGGTAGTGAAATGAGGTGAGGTTGAAAAAGTTGCAAAAGGGTCCTCACTGTTTAAATGGTCTTCACCTACCCCAGAGTTAAAGTTTTCACTCTGACTAGGCCTTGTATTAAAAGTTGAACCAGTTTCTCCCATATCCACATGCCTACCATTTTCTATTAGCATGGGCCCCACAATTGGCTCATCAATCAAATGCTTAACATATACCTCCACTACATCTCCATCTTCCAAGGAACACATCATGTCTAAAATATCCATATCATTATCAACATCTACCAAAATGCCACTGTTAGGTGGTTTAATACTAAAGGTGTGCTTTACATAGAAAAAAATATATTTACTACCGTTTCTGATGTAAGTATTATGAATAGGTTTCAAGAAATGAAAACTCGTAGAATACAATTATAAAAACATATCTTAATTGAGCAAACTTTGTTTAGTCGCTTCTTTGTTCATTTTTTAAAATATATATATTGAATCCACTTGATAAAAATCTTAGGTTCGCCATTGTGACTATGACAAGATTTTATTATGACATCCAATTTTTTTAAAAAAATTAAAATTGACATTCGTATTTTGTTATATTATATGTCCTCCTATCAAAACATCTCGCTATAGCAACTAAAAATCTATTTTGACAAATCACATCGTTATAGAGAGATTTTGATTGTACTTGTAACTATAATGTAATAAGCTTGTGCCACGAAGATTGCAACATTATTGTTGGAGTCCCACATCATTTGTGGAATGGGAAGATGAACTCCTTATATGGTCTTAAAAATTATAAAAAATTAATTGAAGATGTAAAGGCGATTGAGTATGGTAGTGTTCCTTTGCCTAATATATTTGAGATAAAGGAGCATTTCCCACTCCAATGAACAATTCATAAATACAGAAATTTAAACACTAAGAACTAAATTAGATAACTAGTAGCCAAATAATTTAGTCCTTTTTAAGAAAATATTCACCCCTGTTCCTCCTTTGTCCAATCTTCCCCTCTTTGTTGATTGTCCAATATAAATCTATAGATTGCAATCTGATGTAAGTGAATATACCCTTATATGAATATTTTTGTAAGAAAGTTATTAAAAAAATAAATTAGATTATTAAAATAATAAACTTAAATTAGCCGTCGAATCAAAAAATAAATTTTTTTATCCCTACATGAATATTTCTTTTTAATAAAAAATTAAATTTTTTATTTAAAATTAAAATTTTCACTCCCGTTAGAGGAAAATGGTATATGTGAGCCATTTATGTAACTATATGGTATATATGGGTCATTTTTATAAACAAGGGTATATTAATTCTAAATGACAAAGTTAAGGGGTATATCAGACCCTTTCCGTAGAAAAAAAAAAGATTATTGCTAGAAGAATAAGTTTTCTTTTTTGTGCTGTATATTTACATAAGCTATGGATCCCTGCAGTCCAAGTCAAGTGGCACTTCACATAAGGGGTCTTGGACAATATTTTCTCCTCCACACCCCGAACCGTGCTGCTAGGCACACAATACTAAGTAATTCAATACCAAGCTAAGCGAAATTTCAATGAATTAATGAAGCCACCAGTATTTGATCATACTAGTATAAAAGTTTTACACGATTGCGCATAATGTAGAAATACTGATAAAATGGTATTTGTGTATAAAGTTAGACTTAAAGTAAATGTACTAAAACTTGATCTTATTTCACCCTCTATATCTGCTACTTGCATTACTATCGAATGTGGTTATGTTTAATCCTATCTAATTTTGTATGACTGCAAAATCACACAGAACAAAATGTTAGTCTCACCTTTACTGCGTGGTATTGAATGTATAGTTAGTGTTCCTATAGATAACCATCTTTAATGAAGTCTAAATTCATAAGTTGTTGCAAGTGAATTAAGAAACTTGATCATTAGTACCTCTAATAGCATTAGATTTATCCCAACTTTCCATAGTTATTTTTAATCAAAAACTAACTATAAAGTAAGATAAAAAGGTTTGAATCACAAACTAAATACTCGAGAGCAATAACCAAATTATTTCCATTCACTACATTAGCGGGATCAATACCAAAAGCTAATGCTTAATTCCGCGACTTGGTTACTCTCAAATTAGTAACAATTAATATGTAAGGTCTCCGATTAGACATTCACTTCATAAATTCTTCTATGTTCGTTTTTTGATTCAGGGCGAGGAAAATGGTTGTATAGGTTTCAGACGGGCAAATTTGCTCAACTAATTCGGGTGCACGTGAATCCATAGTCTTTCTGTCAAACTAGGCAGTTTATATGCATATTCCTAGATATATTCTAATATTATCTGTTGGCTCCCATGTTTCATTTTCCTCATTTTTAAGGAACTTATTTTTTTTAGAGAAAATATTTTCAATTTTTCTGACTAACTGAACATAAAAAAAAAATTGAAAACAATTCTTAGAAAATATTTTTGTCCGTACCAAACACATCCTTAATGACAACTAACAAGAGCAAAATCTTTTTTGTGGAAGGTAAATTGAAAGCAAAATCAATTATATGAGGGATATTATTATTGCATTAATTACTCAAGATGGGAGAGTATTTGACAAGGATATTATTGTAAATATAATTTATACAGTTATTTACTCATAATTGCAGGCCTTCCTTTATTTTCGCTTATCTCTCTGCAACTTAAACTTCAACTTGGTATCAAGAGCACCATGGTTTCCCAAACTTCTTCCGCTCAAACTTCTTCCTCAATTCAAGTCATCTCCTCTCAATCCTCTTTGGGTCTTCCAAATCCTCCTCCAACTATTTCAAACATTAAAGGTTTTGTACCTATTGAGTTGACATATCTTAATTATCTTACCTGGAAGAAGGTTTTTCTTACTGTTCTAAAAAGCCACAATCTTCTTCCCTTGGTTGATGGATCTATTCCATGCCCATCCTCCACTCATGATGAGTATCGTTTGTGGATTGAATGCGACACAATTACTCTAAGTTGGATTAATGCCACTCTCTCCCCTCCAGTTCTTGACTCACTACTCAACTATGCTTGCGACACTTCCAAGCAGGCATGGGATATTCTTGCATCCCTTTATCTAGATCAGGTTTCATCCTCGTCAATTCATCTAAAATCAAAATTTCAGAATTTTAAAAAAGGTTCCCTTTCCATGGAGGATTATCTTCAACAACTGCATTCACTTGCCTGTTCACTTAGAGCAGTTGGAAAACCTGTTACTGATGATGATCTGGTGACCCAAGAATTGCAGGGACTTCCACCTTCTTATCGTACTTTTGTCTCTGGTTTAAATGCGACAGGAACACTTCCGTCTTTTCTTGCTTTGCGTCCACTGTTACTTACTGAAGAAGCGCATATTAATGCGACAGACAATGAAGATTCCACATCTCACACTGTGTTAGTGGCTTCCGCCCAAACACCACCACTTTCTCAACCTCCTTCTTCAAATTCATCTCATGCTAATCAATATCCAAGAGGATCTCATAGTGGACGTGGTCGTGGTAGATCAGGCCGCGGTAGAGGTCGAAATCAACACTCTTCTCGCTCTAATTTTTCTCCTCACTGGGCTGGTTTTCAACCACATTTTCGCCCTCCTTCGGGTGATGGCATTCTTGGGCGACCTCCTTTCACCTCGACTAAACAATGTCAAATCTGCTTCCACTTTAATCATACTGCTTTGGAGTGTAGGAATCGTTTCAATCATTCCTATGCTCCCAATTTACTACCAAAATCATTTGCCGCTATGAATTTGGAGGAGGTACAACCATCGGTATGGTATCCTGATTCTGGTGCTTCTGCACATATGACGAACAATCCATCCCTTTTATCCTCTTCATCTCCTTACAGTGGTTCGTCACAGGTGATGGTTGGCAATGGTAATCTTCTTTCTATTTTATCTACCGGCACTTCTTTCCTTCCAACATCTTCTAAGCCTCTTCAATTAAATAATGTTTTATATGTTCCTTCACTTCAGAAGAATCTAATGTCTGCTCACCGCTTGTGTGTTGACAATAATTGTTTCATTCAGTTCACTGACTCTGGTTTTTTTGTTAAGGACAAGAAGACCAAGCAAGTCTTGCTCCATTGTAAGAATAGTGGCTCTCTCTATCCTGTTCGCCCAACTACCCATCGCTCCTGTCATGTTGCTCTCTCAAGTGCCGTCTCACCTTCCTATCTTTGGCACCAACGTTTAGGCCATCCGGGGAAACGTTCTCTTGCAGCTTTAGTTCGTAGGGGTTTCATTCATTGTAATTCCTCTTCTGGAAATTCTTCTGGTTGTAATATTTGTCATCTAGGAAAACAATCTAAGTTACAATTTCCTCTTTCTCATAATGTTGCACTTGCTCCTTTTCTTTTAATTCATTCAGATGTGTGGCAAGCTCCTTTTAGTTCAAATTCTGCTTTTCGTTATTATATCCTATTTCTGGATGACTACACCAAGTACTCTTGGATTTATTTAATGCGAAACAAGTCAGAGGCATTTGATAAATTTAAAGAATTCTATCACATGGTCGCAAACATTTTTCATTCTTCTATTTCTTATTTTCAATCTGATGGTGGCAGCGAGTATAACAATTCTCTTTTTCGTTCTTTTTTTAGCGAGCATGGAATTATTCTTCGTTTCTCATGTCCATATACCTCTGCTCAAAATGGTCGTGCAGAAAGAAAGCATCGACATGTTAATAATATGATACGATGTCTTCTCTTTCAAGCCTCAATGCCTTATTCATTTTGGGCAGACGCTTCTCTATTTGGGGTTCATTTAATTAATATTACTCCTCTTCCTATTCTTAATTTTACGTCACCTTATGAAAAATTGTATGGTAAATCCCCCGATTACGATTTGCTTAAAGTCTTTGGGTGTTTATGTTATCCTTATGTTGCACATTCTTTTGCTCATAAGTTTCTTCCACGATCTAAAGCTTGTTTATTTCTCGGTGTATCTCCGCAACACAAAGGATTCAAATGTTTGGATCCATCCACTAATCGGATAATTCTGTCACGTCATATAAATTTTAAAGAATCCTCTTTTCCATATAATTCTATGTTTCCACCGACTACTAGTACTCTTAGAGTTCCTCCCTCCCAAACTACCCCTCCTATAGTTTGTCCAGTTCAGTTCCCTAATATATGTGCTTCACAAATTCCTAACTTCGATTTTATTTCCACATCTGACACAACTTCTTCCCCTTCTATCTCTATATCTCCTAAAAACATGTTTATAACTTCTCCTAGCACTCTAACTTCCTCCTGTTCAAATAATCAGTTATCTCAACCAGCTACCCACGTACATGTTGTGCGCAGTTCTCCTATTTTATCTACACCTTCTTCCTTTGTGCCCAATTCACGTATTCTAACTACTCTTCCCTCTTTTCCTTTATCCCCACAAAATCAGCAACCTTTTTCTCGTGAAACTAACTCCACTACAGATCCTGTAATGCGTAATTCTCGCCAAGATGTATCAGCATCTATTTCCTCTCTGGATGTACAATCCTTATCTCCTAATTTAATTACTTCTCCAAATTTAGATCCTAATCACTCAGGTAGCCGTGCCCATGTCATGGTTACTCGTTCGATGACCGGGTCACTAAAGCCATGTGTTTTCCCCTCACTTAATGTCTCTGTTTCCACCACACCAGGTTGAGCCAACATGCTTCACACAATCATCCAAAAACTCTAGGTGGCTTAATGCAATGAGTGAAGAGTTTAATGCTCTCATTCAAAATCATACATGGACATTAGTTCCTCCACCTCCCAATGTGAATATAGTTGGAAATAAATGGGTATATCGGATTAAGTATGGTTCTACTGGCTCTATAGACCGCTTCAAAGCTCGTTTGGTTGCACAGGGCTTTTCTTAGATTATACAGAGACTTGCTCCTGTAATCAAGTTAAGCACTATTCGTGTAGTGTTATCTTTGGCTCTTCTTAAGAATTGGTGTATGCATCAATTAGATGTATCTAATGCCTTTCTACATGGAGAGCTAAATGAAGTTGTTTATATGCGGCAACCCAAAGGTTTTGAACATTCTGATTATCCACAACATGTGTGTAAGCTAAGCCGTGCCATTTATGGGTTGAAACAATCGCCTAGAGCGTGGTTTACTCGACTTGCAACTTATCTTATGGACCTTGGTTTTAAGCAATCTACCGCTGATCACAGCATGTTCATTTTTCGCCAGGACAGTGCTATTTTGATACTTCTTATTTATGTTGACGACATTGCTGTTTTTGGATCCTCAAAGCAGCTTGTTTCTGATTTTCTAGAATCCATGAAAGCTGAATTAGCAATGAAAGATCTTGGTTCCCTTCATTACTTTTTAGGCGTGGAGATAGTTCACAATACTGCTGGGGCTCTTATCCTGCAACGGAAATATATTTCGGACCTTTTGCATCGATTTGATTTGGCTGAAGCTAAGCCTGTCCAAATTCCTCTTTACAGTAAGCTTGATTGGCATTCTGTGGATACCCAACTTCTTGATGATCCTTCTCTGTATCGCAAGATGGTCGGCAGTCTTCAATATTTATCATTCACCCGACCTGATATACAATATGCTGTGAATATGGCTTCACAATTTCTGCATCAACCATGTCTTATCCATCTTCAAGCTGTTAAGCGAATCTTCCGTTATCTTAAAGGCACTCCTGCTCATGGGTTGCAGCTGAACAAAAATTCTTCCAACTCCTTAACTCTATTCTCAGACTCGGACTGGGCGGGATGTACAGCAACTCGTCGCTCTACCTCTGGATTTTGCATTTTCCTGGGAGTAATTTGATATCTTGGTCTACAAAGACACAACCAACTGTTGCGCACTCAAGCACTGAAGCTGAATATCGTGCTCTGGCTGTTGCCACTGCTGATGCTATATGGCTACAATTTCTTCTACGTGACTTGGGTGTATATCTTCCCACTCCTATACTTGCAAAATGTGATAATATTGGAGCTATTCATCTTGCACATTATCCGATTTTTCACTCCAGATCAAAACATGTTGCTTTGGACTATCATTTTATTCGTGAGAAGATTACTCAAGGTGACCTTACTGTTTTTCATGTTCCCACCTCACAACAACTTGCCGATGTTTTTACAAAGGGTGTCTCTGTTACAAAATTCAAGGAGTTTCGGGACAATCTTCATGTTCGTTCCTCCACTTCAGATTGAGGGAGGGTGACAAGGATATTATTGTAAATATAATTTATACAGTTATTTACTTGTAATTGCAGGCCTTCGTTTATTTTCGCTTTATCTCTCTGCAACTTAAACTTCTACTGTATTGTTGCTTATATGATCTATTCATGGTTCAAAAATATCTCTTACTAATTCAGCCATTTAAATTTTTGGACAAACAACTCAATTGATGAGCATTAGTCAACTATTGTTGAGGATATTTCAAAGAGAGAATCCTTTAGTTACTTCTTTTATCACAAGCTCACTTGATTTTATGAATTTATTATATTTTTGTTAAATTCTTTTTTTAATAACTAGTTTGAAACGTGCTTTGCAAGTTTGTCCCTTATTATTTTTTTTAATTATAAAGTTAAATGATAAAATAGCAAATGTTGAAATTAACAATATTAATTTTATTATTTATATTTTATCTATTAAATAATAAAAATATAAAAATGGGACACTGCATTTTCCATCAAATAATAAATATGTGAAGATAGTTAAGTAATATAGTTAAGATGATGTTGATAAATTTCTACTTGAAAAATTAATAAAAGCATGTAAAAGCTTCCAACGAAATTAGCAAATACATAAAGAAGAAATAAATATATTTTTGTAAAACTTTCAAATAAGCACAATAAATATATATTTATTTTATCTTAGCCCAAACATTCAAAAGTAGGATGATTATGTTTAAATTTGGAATATATATTTATACCAAATTTGATTTTATTCTAGTAATTGATAAAATCACAAATATAAAAATATTTTTCAGATTTTGAGCTTATATGAAATACATTCTTCTTTTTTCAAAATTTTTT
The DNA here is from genome assembly GCA_018342035.1 of Solanum appendiculatum. Taxonomy (NCBI): domain Eukaryota; kingdom Viridiplantae; phylum Streptophyta; class Magnoliopsida; order Solanales; family Solanaceae; genus Solanum; species Solanum appendiculatum. The sequence continues at coordinate 99,276 of JAGDQO010000067.1, read as the reverse complement.
TTGGTGAACATTAATCTCGCTAATCAGAAGTTTTCAATACCTCGTTTTTCATGCATATATGATTTTGACCATTGTATTATATGATGTTTGTTCCCATAAGGTGAAAAGTTAATTATATGACCAAAATGATTAAAATAAAACAACTAATTATAATATGCAGTGTTTAATGATTATTATCATTGTTCCAATGCTCAATTAATCATTAGAACTCGATCTTGTATATATATAAAAAAGATTACAAATTTAATATAGAATAAAATGGAGGCAAAGAAGAAGTAGTATTTACTGAATAAAGAGATGGTCACAAATAAGGCAAATATATAATTAAATAAAAATATATCGGTACTTCATAGTGTCTTTTCGAGGAATGAATCAAACTTTGAGTCACATATATAATCATCCCTCTGCTTATTCGACTTCTCTGTTGGAGAGAAGATTTCTTCTTCCTCCATTGACACACAGAAGAAGGGAGAAGATGAGATGATTGGGACAAGACTTGATCAAGGATAATCGTGCCGTAGAAAGACTGAAGTTTGACCTGGGCTGAAGCCTTTATCCTTTGTTTAGGGCCTAATGCAATTGGGCTTAAAATAGAGTATACACAGTACATTCAGCCCAGTGGTGATACAACAAATACACAACAAACATAAGGAATAAAATACCTTCTAGATTAATAGATGATCTGTACAAAAATTAGTTGCAATTAGTTACATAGTTTAGGAATTTATCTTGCAGTCTTTTACATTTTGCAGAATAGTCCTTATTACTTGTATAAAGCTACGTAGTTATTGATCAATACACACCGAAAATTTCCCCAAATCGTCTTCATTTTTTCAATCTTTCATTCTCAAATACATAACGTTTCATAAATATATATCCTTTCCTCTTTTTATCATTTCAGTTATGTTCTATTATTTATGAAGATTTTTAGTTCTCAAGTTTTAGTATTTTACATATGTGATGCGATGGGTTAGTTAGCAACTTTTGGATTTCTTCTGTTAACTGAACATTTGTCTTAAGCATTAGAGTACTATTACTTCGTTATTTATTATTTTATAATAATAATAACAACAACAATAATAATTTAGTATAGGGGTAAAATAGTAATTCAACCTTTAACTTTGTTGCTTCCCACTTTTAGTAATATATATATACATATATATGTATATATATGTATATTATATACATATACATATACATACATATACATACATATACATACATATATATACACATATATACATATATATATATATATATATATATATATGTACACACATATATATATATATATACACATATATATATATGTATGATATGATGATATATGAAAAATAGTAAAGACTATTGGGTAAATTCAATATAATATACGTTTGTTGCCATTCCAGCCTTCCTTCTCCCCCGAAGGAGAATCCAATACTTCTTGGTCATGAATATCTAAATTGGTTGTTTGTTGTTTAAGAATTCTTGTTTAGCCCCTACTCCATACCCATTTTGATTAGTCGTGCCATCAAAGTCAAATTTCCATGCCCTCCTCTCCTTACAGTCAAGTGCTTTCAACTCCTCTTTTGTGACTAAGCAACTATGCTACTATTGGCACCCCAAACTAAAAACTACAACTGGAAATCCAACTTTAGGAGGTCACTCGCATATAACATGGGGAATCTGGTGCGGTTCATACCATCCATATACCAATCAAAGAATAGTACACCTAAAGTCCACGTAAGGAAATCAACCACCTTCTAGGAATGATTCTAGTCTCTCATGCCTCTAAACAAAGCAAAACTATACATCAATTATTCATATCCATTCAAACATCCTATGTGTTGTATTAACTGTCTATAACTAGTTGTTCTTTTATAAACTTTTGATGTCTTACTCTTTCCTTCACCTCTTTTTGAATTGGGAAATTAACACATCAACTTGTGCCATCTATTTCTTGAACTGTTTCCAATTCTTGGCTTTTCAGGTGTGATATACAACAATACAGCGATAAAGTATACATTATCTATGATAAGAAATACTAACACATATAAAAGCCATAAACAGAATACAACAAGTGTTGAGCCAGGATTAGGAGTTTGGGGGTTCTAAATATTAGGACAGAAGAGAAAAACTTTTGTTGATAGTGGGGGGGCTTTGAACCCACAATACTAGTGTAAAAGACATTTCCAACGCCCCTTCCTTGCCACTGAACTGTCAATTAATTTTGTTGGGGGCTCACAAGTTAATATACATATATATTTTTTTAATTTTCTAATACAAATATAGGATCTACGGAAAAGCTAGTGGGTTCGTCCGAACCCAGGAACCCCTACCTAGCTCCGCCTCTGGATGCAGCCATGATACCAACAGAATTACTAGTATATAAAACAAAGGTTTTCTTCTTCTTTACATTCATACACAATAGAAAAGTTCTATTCTTTACAAAGTACTACATCGTCTATGACAATATTTTATTATAACAGCCTAACTTTTATTGAACCTGGCTTTCATATTATGTTATATTATATGTTTTCCTATCACAGCATCTTGCTATAGCAAACGAAAAATATTCAGACAAATCACACCGTTACAGAGAAGTTTAACTATTGTTGTAATAAGATTTTGCCACCAGACATAGAGGATTCTTCTTGTGCATGGTCATACCTGGCAAAGTATCGATATCAATATCTTCTTTTACCATCCCATAAGGCAATTCCCAATCAAATGCATATAGAAGATTGGCGAGCGCGAGCTCCACTGTTGCTACTCCTAGTGAAATCCCGGGACACCCTCTCCTACCACCTCCAAACGGAGTCATTTCAAATTCCCCTGACTTGTAGTCGATGATATCATTGTTGTTTACATCACAAAATCTCTCAGGAATGAACTCGTCTGGATTTTCCCAACATTCAGGATCTCTACCTATTGCCCACGCGTTGATATAAACTGGAGTATTCGGTTTGATTTCATATCCATCTATGGTGCATTTTTCGATTGTTTCTCTTGGTATTAATGGAGCGGGTGGGTACAATCTCAATGTCTCCTTTATAACTGCCCTGAGATAGGGAAGATTTTGGATATCATCTTCGTCTACTTGTCGTTTCTTTCCGGCCAATTCTCTTATACCCTCTTGTAATTTCCTCATCGCGCTTCCCTCCTCCTTCATCAAAGCTGTCATTGCCCACACTAATGCAGCAGCACTCGTGTCCATTCCAGCAATAAATATGTCCTGAAAAAGAAAAAATCGCAACACATTTAGCCAGTTTAGTTAAACTCTGTATACTAAATATCATCAAATGTTCTGATTAATTCTCATAACTAGCTAGATAGAGAAGTGAGAAAAACATTAGCACAGCTTTGATATGATCCCAAGTGAAAATCAAAGACGAAGATGATAAATTTTGATCTCGTAAGACAATTAACGTATCAACAATATCACCATCCATTGATTTTGGCCGAGTTGGGCTAAGGTGTTCCTCAATGAGTTCTTGATAGAACAAGTCCAACTCATTGTAAATCTTTTCGAGTCGAGCAGCCTTTCCTGTGACTATACAATCAATCCAACGTCCAAAAATTGGGATATGATCAGAGAAAAAGAAACCTCCAATCATAGCTTGAGCTTCACATAAAAGTTTGCCAAACCTCCTACTTTCATAGCCTTTCTCATCATATCTCTTCCCAAATCCAACAATACACGATATGTTGCTCGATAGAGACAACATAATCTCACTTAGATTAACCAATTTTGACAATGAAGCAAGCTCTGTTACACGATTGATCATCCTGGATACTTCATCTTCACGAATTGAACGGAAAGATTGCACCTTTGTGGGACTAAAGAGATGTAAGGTACAAATCTTTTTCATCTCCCTCCAATAACTGTTGTAAGGCGAGAAGGCGACATGCAAGCCGTTGTATGATAACTTTCTTTGGCCATGAAATGATGGCCTACTAGAAAATGCTATGTCATGAGTTTTTAGAACTTCTTTAGCAATTCTTGCAGATGAAATAACAACTAGTTGAGAAAAGCCAAGCTTCGTGAACATTAAGGGACCATATTTCTTTGAAAGTTGCCATAGGTATTTATGAGGGGATTCTTGATTTAATTGATACAAGTTTCCAATAAGTGCAAGCCCAGGGGGACCTGGTGGATGATTATGTGTGTATCCAAGTTTTACAAGGAAAATTACAATGACAGGTATAGCTACTAGGAAGAGAAGCAACATTTCCATTTTCCTTCTTGACTTACTTGTGTGTGTGAAAGTCGTATTCAATAGCTTTGATTTAAATTTCATATTTCTCTAAGGAAATCTATTGAACATGTACAAATTCTTAATTTAAAGTCAAGGATAAAAATATCGAACATGTAAACTTCAAATTTTGGCTCGGTCTCTGGCTTATATGCGATCGATTGTCTAGGATGGATGACTAATGCTTATCTTGAAAAGGCATAATACATGAATAGACAACTCAAACTTGGTCTCAACTGGCAAGTAAGCACTCCAGTATGCACATTCTAGACACCTCAACTTATCTCAACTATGTTAGTTAAATACTCCAACTCATAAAATGATCTTCTAGACACCTCCAAAATGTATATTGTCATGCCAGTATGTATTGGATATCAATGAGACATAGTAGGGACGAGTTGACATATTTAGTCTCTAGTTGATACCTAGTTGAAGTGTCTAGATATACATTTTTAAAGTTAGAATGCTTACTTATCAGGTAACGTTAAGAAGTCTAGAATAGAGGCATTGTTGTTATGCTTGTTTGTCTTTTTTCCTTTTTGTATTTTTTGTTATTTTGGCTTTTTTTATCCGCATACATCATTTATGACAAAATTTAAGCCTAATGACAATAGCAGCCATATCCACTGCATAAGTTAAAATTCCTGATGGACCATGTTATTATCCAAAACTATATTTGTCCAAAATGTTCAAAACTCTGCCGTTTATAATATTTTTTCCCTTTTTAATTAATTTTTTTAAAATGACATATTTTTATTATTTAGTTACTTAATTAGCATTTTATTTTACTTTTAATGAGTTGATTTATATCGATGTCAATATATAGTTTACTCCCTCAATTCCAAATATATAGTAACTTTAGCTCAAAAAAAAATAGATGTATCTCAAGGTAATAAAGTCATATACATGAAAGAACCATAAACAACAAAAGGTGCAGTAGCCAGTAAACATCATTGATTAATGAATAAGCAAACAACCAACGACTTTCCTCAATGGATGCACCTTTCTTTATATGTTTTCAATGTATTTAAGAAAATTTATTGGAAATTTGCCTCTGTTCCTCATTTGTACAAGCTTCCCTCTTTGCTGTTCTATTTCTGCACTTATTAATTGACTATATAAATATCGGCATGATACATAAATGTGCCCTTTAACTTGACCTCATTTCACATTTATGCCCTCTAACTTTGGGTGTGCACAAGTAGGCACTTAAACTAGTATAAAATTGAACAAGTAGATACATGAGTCCTACGTGACACAATACACATAGGACACCGCATAGGACAAAAAATGGCATGTGGGATACCACGTTGGACATGTGTGTCTCTTTGTTCAACTTTATACAAGTTTAAGTATTTACTTGTGCATACCCAAAGTTGGAGGGCATAAATGTGATATGAGGTCAAGTTAAATGGCATATTTATGTATTATGCCTATAAATATATATAGATTACAATAGATCATAATTGTCACGTCTAGAGTCTACACCTTGGACATAGCCAAAATTCGATGTTATTGCTGGATCGAGCGTATCTATAACATGATATGAAACTAAACATGAGCAGAATGCATAATTTAAAAATATAATCTTTGAGAAATTGATCATGATAAAGAAAATAAGTCTTCAAATAAAAGTTTTTTTATAAATAAATCATTGAATTTTTGAGGCATAATGACACAAAGGTCAAAACTGGAATACATGACTGACTGTCTATCTATGAAACTTTTAACATGACCGAGTAATGTCTACTAGGACAAGGCCCGATCTACCTTTAGTTAATCAACTAAATACTGAGCTGAACGAAATATGATTAAGTCCTCCGAGAACAATCAAGACTCACTTAAGTTGAGGAAAATGAATCTAACGAATAGTCTAGCGTTAGATCTAAATTCACAAGCCTGCATCATAATCTGATGTCGTACTGAATGACATCAGTACATGAAATGTACGATATCTAAAATAGCTGAATTGAAACGGTACTATAACTAATAAAACTGAAAAACTAAACATGAATATGATAGATATCAAGATCATGAAATATCTTAATACTGAAATGCATTATGATTATCTAAATCCATTAGTGCAACTAAAGAGCTTAAGCTGAACTTCTGAAAGTGAGCAATTGATAATTGGACTTAATATCTATATGCAATGCATTTTTCAGAACTCTTTATAAGCGGTGTCCGAAACTCATCTTTCATAAATCATAACTCATAAGAATAGTTTTTTTTTTTTTAATTTCATAAGATATCTGTTCGAATTCTGACCCCTAGATTTGCCTAAGGAACATCTATATTCTATATGTTCCTTTTAAGATTGTAGCAATTACGTTATGTAAAGCAAATAAAGTAATGACACAATATTTTATCGCAGAAAACCCCGGCTCATAAAGGGTAAAAAATCATGACCTATACCTCTGTAGGATTTAACTCCACTTCATTAAACTCTGAGCCTCAACAAAAGATTACAAACCTATGTAACCTAAGGAATTATAAACTCTAATTCCTAGGATCCAACAACCAACTAGATCATCGACCCCACTTTAAGTTATGAATTCAGATTACAACTCTTGTAATTCTAGGAACTAACTCTAATTCCTAGACTCCAACACAAACCCCCCAAGGTTTATGTTCCAAAGTCTTTAAGTTGGCCCAACTTGAAGACTCTATTCCTACTCTAGTTTATACCTCGCTGGATCTAGATAGAATTAAAGATACAACTCGATAAACACGTAATACAAGCAAACTTGACTTAAGAACTATAAAGCAAATGCTATATATGGATCAAGTTCTTCAATCTTGTTTCCTTGCGTTGGCTGCACTTGGATTTTCAATCAGAACTCTCTCAAATATGAACTCACTCTATTTGATTGTATTCTGCTTGTTACTCTCTGTTTAACTGCGCAAGTTTCTTTGGAGAAAACCTTGCCGTATTTATAGATCAAGGATCTTTCCTTCTTCAATTGGAACTCGGTTACTTTATAGTGGTTCCTACTCCTTGTAGGACTCAGAGTCCCGTGTTAACTGGGCTATTTATTATGCGCTTCCTCTTCCTGGTAGGAATCCTTTATAAAATGAAACTTTATGCGCTTCCTCTTCTTTGTAGGAATCCTTTATAAAAGAAAACTTTTGCACTGTTTTTTGTCAAAAAAGCAACTCATCCACCGCCTTATAACTTCTGCTTCACGTGGTCGATGTTTTCCTTATCCTAGTCGGACTCGGTCTGAAAGGAACATGTCAGCGCAATCTGTTTGTTTCATTTGTTCCCATATTTTTCAATCATCAAAATCTTTCTCGATCTAACAAATTTCCCCTTTTTGATGATGACAAACCATTTGCTTCTTGTGTGCATAGCTCAACCTGTGTTATGTCAGTTTCTTAAAGCACAACAAACAATACAACACATTAGATGATCAGGTCAGACCAATTGGACTATGAATATTACACAAGTATGCATTTTCCCCTTTTTGGCATCATAAAACAGTGTGAAGGCATATAAGACACTAAGAAAAGAAAATTTGACGCTCATGGCCACTAGGGCTATCACCTACACAAACACTTTAAAAATCAAGAACTCAGTTAGCTATAGCAAAGCATTTGCACAAACATAGGAGATAGACATGAACCAGAAACTCAAATCCAACATTAGCATTAATCAAAAAGCATGTACACCACAAATGTAATCAAAACTAAATGATAGAATCAAGCACTTGTGATGAAAAAAATTGGGGAAGTCAAAGGCTAGAGTGGATAGGCAGTAGAAAAAGATCGGGCATGAGAGGAGAAATCAGCATCCTTTTTAAGTTGCTCAAAAAGACCTTTTAGATTAACAAAATTAGTAGTCTTCTCGATTTCAAGGGTAGCCTTGGTCTATGCAATTTCAGCCTTGAGCTATGCGCTTTCCCTCTAGCAGGACTACACGTTCAAGATCATAATGCATATCCAGCTGGTTTATGACATCCTGGTGAGTGACACATATGACTTTAATTTTAGCTTCTTTTTTGTTCGTCTTGTATCACCTAGAAGGAACTGGTTCGACAAACCTTGTGCCCTCAGGAGAAACAATAGTCCATCCATCTTTAACCCCCAAAAACAGTAATCACCTTGCCTAGAGAACTATCTACTTCCCAAAGTTCCCAATCCTAGTTGTACGAGCAACAAGAGTGTCTTCTTATCCAAGAGATTCAGAGGAAGGTGATTCATAATCATCCTATTTACTATCGGTAGTCTTATTGACCAGTTTTGACTTAGCATAATCTTGGAGGAACATATTTCTTAACTTTGATAATTTTGAAAGAGATCTACCTTTGCCTTTTTTTTCCAGCACCATAATCTCCTCATCTATAATATTAACAGGATCAATAAAAGGAACAAATTTTCTTCAGCATCATTCTTTTGCAGAGGAATATGTTCTCCCATTCTGTTCTCTAGATATGGAACTATTAGATGCAGCACCACCTATAATAATTTTTTACATCAACCCTAGATCCTTATTTATATGGAGCCCAATAGAAGAACTAGCTTCGACAGAAGATTCCCCATTGATTCCCCCTCACTAGATGCACCCAAATTGAGCCTAACAACTGAACTTTGTTCAACTGTAGGGTCCCCAAAGTACTCCCCTCACAAGGTGCATCAACCATAACTTCATCAGTATCTTTAGACACACCCAATACAGACTTCCCCTAAGAACCAGCACTACCTATTTTTTACACCACAACCTCTAATTCATAAGGCACCAAAGTAGAGGTGTCATCTACCAAAGCCATCCCAACCATAACATCAGATAGACCATCAACCTGAGAATCTCTAGGAATGTCATTAAGAAACATAAATTGTAATTGATCAAGCACAAACCTGTTTCTTGAAGAACACTTATTCCACAATTTTTAGAAAAAGGAAATTTCTCAATTAAGAAGTTTATGGAAGAGAAAGGTTTGAGTTGTGGAGACAAACTAGGAAAAGGCTTTAAATAGGACTTTAATAAGATAGTTGTTTGGTAGTATTGAGAGTCCTTTGAGATGAAGAGTTTTATCTTGAGTAGATATCTAGTTAGACACACTGACATATTTTATCACAAGAAATTGTGATTTGATAGGATCTTTTTTTTTCTTTTAGAGAATGTCGATAATAGAGCATAGGACACGAATGTATCTTTTGGGACAAGTGGAAGGAATAGGTTCAAGTGCATTGATTTTATATTTAATCATGAACAATTGTAGTACACATACCTTAGATCTCTTGATAATGATGAATTTTGCTCCAATTTTACTAAGTTTCTCTCGTGTGACATATGCAAATACAATGTTATAGTGCATGAGTAGCTTGACTTTAAAAGCGGTATAGAGACACACAGCTTAATGTTCAAGATTGAGCATAAATTCAAGATTAGAGGGCAGTATGCACAATGTTCATTAGCCATTGAGGGATACTCATGTGATCTTAATCATCCCCAAGTTCCAAACTGTTCCTTTAAAAGTGTTTCCCTAGGTTGATCATCCTTCTTAGTTGATGGACTCAACAGTTTCCACACTATGATCATATGAGTGTGCCTCATATGATTTTTCATGTTCGCAATTGTCAGATATTGCATAGGTTGGACCTGTTTCTTTTACATGTTTCTTCATAATTGATTCAGAGATCCTTGGTAACTCATCATCATCCTACATGCTTGTTTCTCTTATTACAAAGTTGTGATATACTGAGTGGATTTTGGTTCATTCCTTCAACATGACGCCCTCTTTCAATTTTGTGTTCTTTAGATTTGCCCATTTTTTCAATTTCTTTGATTTGACCATGCTTTTCACCACCAAAAGCTACTATTTATTCCATCCTTTTCTTCGGCAAGTGAGAGGAATTTCTTCTAGTTTCAATCATGTGTCTGGAGTAACAAGTATTCATATACGAATGTTGTTTGCTTCCTCTCACTTTTTCTGCAAATTTAAAGGTTAGTTTTAGGAATCCAGACTAGCTTGGGTCCTTTGTTTTGATAAAAAAGATAAATGAGATCTCTATTGATCCATATTGGTAAAACATTTTCAGATTTTTCTTTCGCCCCAACATGTTCCTTTGACGTGATTCCTTTCTTTTAACAGGGTTGGTTTTTCTATTTAAGGCATCTTTGAAGTTTTTATTCTTGTGATCTATAACTATTGGACAGGCACCCCTTGAGTAGCCAATATTACCACAGTGTGAGCACAAATAAGAGATTATCTTAGGAGCTTCTTTAACAAAACCTATTCCAGCTTTAGCGTTATGTGTGCTACTACTGAGCTGAGTCACAATCATTGAGGATTGAGTCCATTTATTTGCTCTATCAAGCTCATATATAGTTCTAGTCAGGTCAAGATTTATTCTTCTAGATTTTTCCCTTTCAGAAAATAGTTCATCGTCTCTTTAGATCTTGGTCACATCTGATTTGGTCACCACTAATTTTGCCTTTCTCATTCCCAGTAACACTTTGTTTCAACACTTTAGATTTGAGAGCCGAAGTGCAGGAATCAAGTTGTTGTACATGTTCATTTAGAAATTGATTTTCTTCCTTGAGACCAGAGTTAATTTTTTCAAGGTTAGTATATTCAAATTTTAAACAGGTCAAGGAAGCCAATAAATGATCTCTGTTTTCATTCAAATCTTGAAAATTATCTATGAGAGTTGAAATAAGGAAAGACAATTTTTTCTTTCAAAATCATTTTAGCTTATCTTTAAGGTCAAGAAGATTTACCTCCCTTTTCTCAGTGTCTGATTCAGAGTCCTCCATGGCCATCAAAGCAACGTCTTCTGCATCATCTTCATTTGAGTTGTCTGAACTTGATCCCCAAGCAGCATACATAGCGTTGCCAGATTTTTTTTCTTTGCCTGAGGGTAATTTTTTTCATAGTTTCCACCTTTCTTGAAGATCTTTTTGAGGTTTTTACTGATCATGACTATGTCATCATCATCTAGATCAGATTCATCACTCTCAGTTTCCTTGAAAGAAAAAATCATATCTTTACTTCCTTCACTCATTTTTGTTTTATCAGCATTCATCTCGTAAGTTTTTAGATTCCCTACAAGTTCATCCAAACTCATGGTTGTCAAATCCTTTGCTTCTTTGATTGCAGTGACCTTGATCTCCCACGACCTCGGTAGAGTCCTTAGTACTTTGTCAACATGTTCCTCAGTAGTGTATATTTTCCCCAAAGACACCAGTTCATTTACAATAGTAGTGAATCTAGTAATCATATCTTGAAGTGATTCACCACTCTCCATCTCAAGTGTTTCATATTCAGTGCATAGTCTAGCTATTCTAAATTTTCTTACATGGGGAGTTCCTTCATATGCATTGACCAGTGTGTCCCAAATTTTCTTTGTTGTAGTACAACCAGAAATGCGATTGAACTCGTCAGGTCCAAGTCCACATACAAGGATGCACTTAGCTTTAGCATTCTTTACGAGCATCCTCTAATCAGCTTCTCCATATTGAGCCTTGGGCTTTGGAATGTCTTTCCCTTCAACATCCTTCATCATAGGAATAAGAGGACCATCAGTAACTCTAATCCATAATTCATAGTCCTGAGCTTGCAGAAAATCATTCATTCTTGCCTTCCACTATGCGTAGTAATGTCCATTGAATAGTGGTAGCCTGTTGATGTGTTGACCTTCACTATGTCCAAGAGGAGGTGCAGAATTCATAGTGATCTTATCTTGAGTTATTATACTCTACTAAGATAACGTACTCTAATACCAATTATTGGAATTCTGACCTTGAAATTTGCCTAAGAAACAGGTATATTCTATATGTTCCTTTTTAGATTACAACAGTTACATTATGTAAAGCAAATAAAGTAATGACACAATATTTTATCGCAGAAAACCCCGGCTCATAAAGGATAAAAAACCACGACCTACACCTCTGTAGGATTTAACTCCGCTTCATTAAATTTTGAGCCTCAACAAAAGATTACAAACATATGCAACCTAACGAATTATAAACTCTAATTCCTAGACACCAACAACAAACTAGCTCGTCGACCCCACTTCAAGTTATGAATTCAGATTACAACTCTTGTAATCCTAGGAACTAACTCTAATTCCTAAACTCCAACACAAATCCCCCAAGGTTTATGTTCCCAAGTCTTTAAGTTGCCTCAACTTGAAGACTCTATTCCTACTCTGGTTTATACCTCACTGGATCTAGAAAGAATTAAAGATACAACTCGATAAACACGTAATACAAGAAAACTTTACTTAAGAACTATAAAGCAAAAGCCTATATATGGATCAAGTTCTTCAATCTTGTTTCCTTGCATTGGCTGCACTTGGATCTTCAATCAGAACTCCTCAAATATGAACTCCCTCTATTTGATTGTATTCTGCTTGTAACTTTTTGTTTAAGTGCGCAAGTTTCTTTGGAGAAAACCTTGTCTTATTTATAGATCAAGGATTTTTCCTTCTTCAATTGGAACTCGGTTACTTTAAAGTGGTTCCTACTCCTTGTAGGACTCTGAGTCCCGTGTTAACTGGGCTATTTATTATGCGCTTCCTCTTCCTTGTAGGAATCCTTCATAAAAGGAAACTTTATGCGTTTCCTCTTCTTTGTAGGAATCCTTTATAAAAGGAAACTTTTTGCATTGGTTTCTTGTCGAAAAAGCAACCCATCCACCGTTTTATAACTTCTGCTTCGCGTGGTTGACGTTCTCCTTATCCTAGTCGGGCTCAGTCTGAATGGAACATTTTGGTGCAACCTATTCCTTTCATCTGTTCTTATATTGTCAATCATCAAAATCTTTCTCGATCTAGCAATATCATACCCCGGCAAGTCATCTGGGAGCACATAGAGTCTGATCTTGTTCTAATCAGCTAAACCACCACATGCCTTGCCGGGGTATGAGGCATACATGTCTTGTGGATCCATAATAAGACTGAACCAAGTGCATATAGAGGAGTCGTCTAAACCAACGATACGATCCTTAACCTACACTGCATACATAGTTTCAAACATTTGTTATCTGAACTTATGCCTTCTTGATCTTAACCATTACTCCAAAAACTGTAATGAAATATATCATTATTTTTCATAATGCTAATGAAAAACATTTTTGGCTTGGAAATCTAGAAGTCATAACGTGAATCCTATATATATCTTGTAGAGATCATGAGAGACATGTGTTTGACTTGAAAGTCCATAATTCATAACATGAATCATATACATATCTTGTAGAGATCATGAGAGATACTTATCTGGATTGAAAACTTGAAGTTCATATTTGATACTTCATAGGATAAAATTGTCAAGAAACTCTTGAAGTTCATAAAACATAATCCACAATTTGAAATCATGTCATAAATCATAAGGTTCATATTTTGAATAGAAGTTCATACGGTTCATGCTTTGAAGAGAAGTCGTAAGATCATAATTCATACTTTTGAAATCTCATGGTGAAATATGGACAGACTCTTAAAATAAGATTTCCTTATAGAATGGACGATACCATAGGGAGTCATGAGTACATTAAGATTCTTCATAAGAAACATGACTTTTAATGCATAAATAACTTAATAGATCATGGAAGCAATTGCATAGACATAAAAGAATCAAAATAACTTTCATAAAAGATTTCATAAGGATTCATTAAAAATTAAGGAATCATCAAGAATATCAAGAATTGAAAGTTCTAACAAGAACCCTAGTTCTTTCATGGAGGTGTCTGAGATTTAAAACATGGAGTTATAGGGAAGAACTATTCGCACACTTAAGGTTAACTTTAGATACCTTGAGTCACTCCTATTGAAACTCTAATATTAAAGAGGAATCCCCAAAATCCCTTTTTGAACCTTGACATGAGTTCCCTTATAACCCTAGATTTTTATAGTAGATTTTTGCTATGGATACATACTCATATGTTAGAATCACTTACAAATCATGGAAGTATAATTATGTTGATGTGGAAGGAGGTATAATCTCTTTGATAGATGATGTGTCTTGCTTAAAATAAAGTTTCTTTAACTCTAGAAGTGAGTTTTTGATTTTGCTAGAGATAAGAGGATGATTTGATGATAGAACTTAGTTAAGAATTCATGATTAGAGATTAGGAATGTTTAGAAACACTTGGGATAATGGGTGGAGCATACCTTGGGGTTGGAGGTGAAGGAGAGAAGATGATTTAAGATAAAATAAGCCCTAAATCGTCCAAGATGAGTGGCCTAGTGAACTCCCAACTTAACATTATAAAAATAGTAAATTAACATCATGGACACGAAAAAATGGACTGGCACAGCACGCCCATGCTACAAGGCATGGGTTGCACACGGCTAATATGATTGTCATTCAGTAAAATAAGCACAACATTTTACTCAGAAGTCGGATTGACTTGTTCCGTTGGAACTAGGCTCAAATACCTTTAATTTGATAGATAATAGACCACATAACTCTTCATATTTTAGAAGATATGTTTGTTTGAAGTTGACTTTTGTATAAACTTACACGAAAATCTGATTGTTAAGGAAGCTCTCAACTCACCTTTGTGCTATAGGTTCCTTACGACCTTAACTCACATTCAATACATTTTTCACACTTAGGAATTGACCTTTATACCTAGGAACAACAAAATAAGCTACACACGTAGAACAATTCAAATCTTATCCCAAAAGTCTGAGCTATTACAATAGTAATAAAGAATTAGTTGAAGAAGTAACTGATATCGAGTACGGAAATGTTCCATTACCTCAATATGCGAAGTGATTATACATTATTATAAAAGTTGGTCAAATATATAAATGCTATTGAGTTTGAAAATATTACTTTGCCTCAAAACATATATCCCGTATTGAGACTACAAAACATTTTCAACTGAATAACATTTATTTATTTGGCTAATCTGTTATAATGATATATGATCACTTCTCAAATTGAGGTAAAACAACATTTCCAAACTCAATAGAATTTACATCTTCGACTGATTCTTTATAATGATGTATGATCTCTTGAAGTGACATCACAATCTCCATCAATTCATAACTATCCCAGAGTAGACGATCAATACATTCTCAAATATTTTGTCTCAATCCAGGAGGAACTGTAGAATGTTAAGTTGGTGAAACATTATTGTTGGAGTCCCACATTGTTAGTTGGATGGGAAGATGAACTCCTTATATGGTTTTTGGTATTATAAAAAATCAATTGAAGATTTGTATGTAAAGAATAGCAGAAGAAAAGTATAATTGGGGCGACCTTCTGCTAGCCCAAGATCGTTAACTAAGATCAAAAGATTCAACTAAGGAAGAAGAGGAAGCTACAAAGTTTTAGGAAGAATTTGGCAAGAAGAACTTTGGAATGGAAGAAGACTCTTTAATTGCTTTGATTTTTCTTGAATACAAATGTACAATACCATGCCCTATTTATACTTGTCTATGGATGGTTCTAGAAATTCTTCTAGATATATCTACAAGAAAGTTCTAGTGAACTTATCTTTTAGCAACTACTCTAGAATATCTAGATATTTCTTCAAGGCAACTTCTCTAGAATATATGGATATTTTTTCAAGATAATTTTCTAAGTTTCTACACTAGGAAATTCTAGAGAAATCTATGTTATTTAAAAAATCATATTTAACTTTTTTTCACACTCCCCCTAAAAGTGATTTTTTGAAACTATCCCAATCTTGTCGCAGAAGAACTCAAATGAAGCTTTTGGAAGTGACTTGGTGAAGATATCATCAATATTCTCCTGACTTCGTACCTTTGAAGTATATATAGTTCCATAAAGAACTTCTTCTCGAATGAAATAATGTTCCACCTCAATGTGCTTAGTTCTTGCATGAAATACAGGGTTGTTTGCGAGCTTGATGGCACTTTGGTTGTCTCCAAAGATCATAGTTGGCTTTGATATAGATAGATGCAAATCTTCAGCAAGTCTTTGGAGCCATACACATTCTTTAGCAGTAAGAGCTGCTGCTTTTTATTCCTCCTCCGTAGTTGACAAAGAAACTGAGTCCTGCTTCTTGTTGCACATAGAAATACCTATTCCACCATAGAAAAAAATATAGCCTAATGTAGATCTTCGATTATCCATATCACCACCAAAATATGTGTCGATATACCCGATTAATACCAAGTCATTCTTCTTTTTAAAAAATAGGCCCATATCTAATGTTGAGTTGATATACTTTAGAATCCTCTTTGCAGCTTCCAAGTGCGACTTTCTTGGTGACTGCATAAATCTGCTGACATATCCAACAGAAAAAGCAATGTCCGGCCTTGTAATAGTCAAATACAGGAGACCTCCAACTAGAGCTCGATAAGGCTTGGGATCTACAAGAAGTGAGCCTTCTTCACGCCTTGACCTTGTGCTAGTCTCTAGAGGCGTAGAGCACTTTTTGCTTTGTTTCACCCCAAACCTGTCCACAAGCTTATTGGCATACCCTTCTAGGGTAACAAAGACACCTTTACTCATGTTTGTTACCTCTAAGCCAAGAAAATGATGTAATTCTCCCAACTTCTTGATATCAAATCTTAGGGCAAGCTCCTCTTGAAGCTTTGCAACTTCATCATCATTGTTCTCTGTTATTATCATGTCATCCACGTACAAGAGAACAACCACATGCAAATCTCCTTGTTTCTTAACAAACAAGCTAGGACCTGAATGTGATGTGGTATAGCCACAAAATATAGATATTGCGCAATTTTTTCCATACCATGCTCGTGGAGCCTTCTTAAGTCCATAAAGTGCTTTTAAGTTTGCAAACATAATCAGGATGTAAGTTAGAAACATACCCAGGTGGTTGTTCCATATAAATATCTTTGTCAAGTTCTCCATACAAGAAAGCATTCTTCACGTCAAGTTGCCATAAATTCCAACCATACAAGGCTTCCATGGCTAGTACAACTCGAACTGAGATCATCTTAGCCACCTGATTGAAGATTTCTTTGTAGTCTTCACCATATTTTTGAGAAAAGCCTTGAGCAACCAATCTAGCTTTATATCTGTCTATGTTGCCATCTGCTGTTCTTTTGATTTTGTAAAGCCATTTGCGAGAAACGGGTTGTACATCTCTTGGCTTTGGCACAAGGCTCCAAGTTTGATTTTTCATTAGAGCCTCCATTTCATCATCCATGGCAAGCTTTCACTCTTTGACTCCTTTAGCTTCTTCAAAAGATGAAGGCTCTTCATCGTCAATTGGCCCTGCAAAGAAACAAGAATACGTACTAACAAAGTTTTCATCTCCAAAGCAATCTGGCTTAATAATAGTTCTGTTTGGTCTTTGTGAAACCAATGCATCATCTTCTTGTTGAGTTTCCGGCCTCCCACTTTCGCTTAGCTCCTCAGTAGCTGTATTATCTAGAGAAGTACTTGCGATGGGCAAGTTTGAAACTCCAAGGTTTAGTATTTCAGAACCCTCTCCTTTTGATGAAACTCCATAATAAAATGAGGTTTCATCAAATACGACATCCCTAGAAACAGCAAAGCGATGAGTCTTCAGATCCAAGCACTTCCAACCCTTTCTCCTTTCATCATATCCAACAAAGATGCATTTTCTTGCCTTGGGATCCAACTTCCGTTGAGAATCAGGGATATGAACATAACAGATAGATGTTAGGCTTTTCTCCAAACATCAATTCATAGGGTGACTTCATGTTGTTTGAAGAAAGCGGCATCCTATTGATCACATAAGCTGCACATTTCATACCTTCAGCCCACAGGGCTCTAGGTAAATTTTTGGCATGAAGTCAGCTCTTACATGTCTCTGTTAAATATTGAATCTTTCTTTCTGCAACTACATTTTATTGTGGCGTATCAGCACAAGTAAGTTCTCTTTTAATGCCATGTTGACGACAAAAAGAGAGAAACTTTTCAGAAGTGTACTCACCACCATTATCTGTTCGCAACCTCCTTACTCTTGAGCCAAGCTCACCTTCAACAGTTTCCTTGAATTCCATAAACTTGTTGAGAACTTCTGACTTGTGCTGCACAAAATAAACCCATGTGAATCTAGTAAAATCATCAATAAAAATTAGCATATAAGAACAACCGGAGAATGAAGTAGTTCTTGTTGGCCCCATCAAATCACTATGAATTAGCTCTAGTGGAGCCATGTATCTTGACAAGGATCTATCAAACGGAAGACGATGTGCCTTTCCATATTGATATCCTTCACAAATTTTTCCTCCACCAAAATTGCTTAAGTTAGGTAATACTTTTACTATATTCAATTTTACCATGATTTTAAATTTTTTTCATGTTAAGATGCCCAAGTCTAGCATGCCATAGATATGCAGTATCATTGCTACTTATCTTCTCAATATATGAACTAGAGGCAGATAAAACATATAAATCGTTAACTCTCTTACCTGTATGAATGACATCTGCCTTGAGTTCTTTGATATTTCAAAGGAACTTCACGTCATGTGGGCCAAATAGGAGATAACTTCCTGTATCTATGACATTTGCAACTGAAAATAGATTTTTCCTCATCCCTGGAACATGAAACATACTATTAAGAGTGATTGAGTCTTCCTGCTTCTCATTGATGATAAACGTGCCTTCCTTCTCCACGTGATGAACCGTATTATCTGTTGTTACAATGACATCACGACCATTGTATTTATGGAAGTCGGAAAATTTAAATTCATCTCCGGTGAGATGATGCCCACATCCTGAATCCACAATCCAGTCTCTTTCAAAATTAATGGAGGTCATTGCATATACTACTCGAGTCTTAGCGACGAAACACTTTCCCCAGTATTCTTCTTCTTCACCAACTTTCTCAGTTTGAGCATATTGCTCTCCTTGGCTCGACAAAATCTTTTTATGTGTCCGATTTTGCCACATCAATAACATCTGAGAGTCTTATAGTTATTAATAGACTCTCCCTCCTTTCCTAGTGGAATTGAGCCACTTTGGAATCGAGAGTGTGGCCTATCTCTTACTTCTTTTCCTTTAAATTTACTCTTGTTGGATACAAGAGCATTTTCTTCCCCTTTTTTGATTGATACCCTAGCCATTTGTTTGGCTAGTAGCTCCTCTGATGACAACAGATTTTCAAACTCCTCCAAGGATGGTTGTTGAGCCCATCCTTGAATCGATGTAACAAAGAGAATATATTCTAATTTCAAACCATGAATAATATTTCTTCTTATTCGTGCTTCAAAGATAGCCTCCTCCGGATTCAATAAAGATATCTCAGAAAATAAGTTCTTAATCTTCAAAAAATACTCGGCTATAGAGAGATTACCTTGAGTGGTGTTAGCCAATTCATTCTCCAACATCTGTAGCCGAGCTTCATTTTTCTTGTTGAATAGCTGATCAAGGGTCCTCCAAATTTCATGAGCTGATTTACACCATATAATATGATCAAATAAACTGGAGGATATTGACCTCTTCAGAACGAACTCCGTCTTAGCATTAACCTGCTTCCACTTCTTGTATGTGTAACTATTCTCCAGTCCGTAGGCAGGAGGACTTGTGTTACTCCCATTAACAACATCCCACAAATCCTCGCCAACAAGGTATGATTCCATAGATGTCCTCCATACCTTGTAATTGGACTAGTTCAACAACTCCATCCCCAATCCGTTAGCACGACCATTGAAATCCATATAGAGAAACTAGTTGAATTTTTCACTAACCCGATCTTGAAATAAAAACCATAAGCCAATGTGTCGCTATGGATCTAATACCATGTAAAGAATAGCAGAAGAAAAGTATAATCAGGGAGACCTTCTGCTAGCGCAAGATCGTTAACTAAGATCGGAAGATTCAACTAAGAAAGAAGAGGAAGCTAGAAAGTTTTAGGAAGAATTTGGAAAGAAGAACTTTGTAATGGAAGAAGACTCTTTAATTGCTTTGATTTTTCTAGAATACAAATGAACAATACCATTCCCTATTTATACTTGCCTATGGATGGTTCTAGAAATTTTTCTAGATACATCTACAGGAAAGTTCTAGTGAACTTATCTTCTGGCAACTATTCTAGAATATCTAGATATTTTTAAAAAAAAAAATTTCAAGATAATTTTCTAAGTTTCTACACTAGGACATTCTAGAGAAATCTATGTTATTAAAAAAAACATCTTTAACTTTTTTTCACAGTGTAGATAATTGAGTATGGCGTGTTTCTTTGCCTCATATATCTGATACAAAGGAAAATTCCCTGACCAGATTACCTTTACACGAACAATTAATTCTTTATATTGTCCAAGACCATATAAGATATCCATTTTCCCATAATTCTTTATATTGCCCAAGACAATATAAGGAATGCCATTTTCCCATCCCACAGACTATGTGGGACTCCAACAATGATAATGCAATATTCGCAAATTGATTACTATGTCCAGGGATAATTCTAGAATACACTATTCTCCTCAATCGGTGCTGACTGCTTTTCCGATTACAAGAAAGGCTAGAGCATGATAGGAAAGCTTACAAACATAATTAAATAGTTATCATTTTCCATAGACAATAACTTCTACTAGTGTGTCCGTGTCCAATATAATATTTTTAGTAACCACTAACACTTGAAAAATGAGGAGCCAAACTTATAATCTTCATAATTAGTAGAGAAAAGAAATAAAGGAAGTAGCGGTTCAAAAATCTAAAAGAGGAGTAGCGATAAGAGAGAGTGAGAAAAAGGATATAAGAAGAAAATAATGAAGAATCGAAAAAAAATAACCATTTTTCTAAAACTAGAGCTTATTTAATTAGGGTATGAATTACAACATCTGCTAGTTTGCGTGTGTCTATAGTGGCGCAGCCACACCTTATGACCCTTTAAACTCTTTTCATTTACTGAATTCGGCAGAATCATAAGCTATATTCGAGCTCCGCCCTTGTGTATATGTACAAGTACAAAAACGAGAATAAGCACGAAAAATAATAGTAACAAACTCTTAACAACCTAACAACAATAGAACATAACTACGTACAGTAATGAATATTTTTTGAATAGTTCAAGAAAATGTCAATTCTCATTTTAAATATTTCGTAAGATTTACTAGTTTGTAAAGCTTAAAAAGAAAAATGTGAGACCTTTGTTTCTTTAAGGCTGAAAAATATAAGACTAGTAAGAAACGTGTCCTTTAAAAGAAAAATTAAAGTCCTAAAATCATTATAAAAATAAAACACATTAACTGAAATATGATAAATTACCTTGCTAATTACAATGTAAATTCAATATTAAAGCTTTAAAAGGAAAAAAGAAATACTTATAACTGATTTTTCTCTTTACGTTCTCCTAATACTAATAGAATAAATAATGGAAGGGATTTAGACCTAAAAAGAAAGGGCGTCGAACTTCAGCGGTCGGCTTGTTGAGCAATCAAAACAACGAATAAGATGATGAATTCAAAGAGAAGTGAACTGTCAATTCCTCATGAAATAATTTTTGAAATATTCTCATGGCTTCCTGTCAAGTCGTTAATGCGTTTCAAGTGCGTTTTCAAATTCTGTAATTCTCTTGTATCTGAGTCAGATTTTGTGGATATCCATAGTTGTCGTTGTATGACCAGTTCTAGTGTAACAAAGCTCTTTCTCCATGAAAGGAACTTTTTACGCTACTGAGCAAAAGGAACATGGAAATATGTCTGCCTCCCTTTTTCAAACGGAGCGATTTGATGGACTCTATAGTTGTTCAAATTCTTTTTTGGATTTCGTTAATGGTTTATTTTGCATTTGGGAAACCTCATTTATGCCATGTGCCACAATTTTCAATCCCAGCACAAGAGAAGTAAGATTTCTTCCCGACCCAAATAAAGGTATTTCTTTGCATAAGTATTCATTAGGTTTTGAGCCAGAAGAGAAGAAATATAAAGTGTTTTTGTCAGCAACACTATTACAAGGGTACAAAAAACAATGGGTTTTAACTTTAGGCATAAATGAATCGTGGAGAGAGACTCAAAGCATTACTCATTTTACTCCGCATTATATGTCTAGTGTTTGCATTAGCGGAGTTATCTATCAGTTTGTTAGGGATCGCGAATGTGCTATAGCTGCAATTGATGTTAAATCTGAAAATTTTGAAATTATTGCATTGTGGACATTTCAATGGGTGTTTCCTGACAAGTTGATAGAGGTGAATGGTAAATTAGGGGTTATAGATTATGGGAAATGGGTAAGTGGATTCTTTGGCTTGTGGATTTTCAAGCAGACTCCAAAAAAAGAATGGCAGAGACATATGATTCGATTTCCTTCGATATGGAATGACGTAGTGTATGGACCTATACCATCCTGCACATCATGTGAGGGGGAGATTGTATTCGTGGTCAACTTAAACCCAGGTGTTTTATTCTCGTGTAATGATGTCAATACAAAGATGTGGAGAGAATTAGGAATCAAGGGGCTTCCTGAGGAGGCCAATATCAAAGGCATTTATAGTTATGTAGGAAGAATAGTCATGTAGAGGCTTTATAAGTTTGTTGTGTATGCACTTTGGTATTTGATTAGTTGAAACAAAGCTTATATTGTCAAAATTGTAATATATGATGATGGAAAATATGACTCTCTTTGAGTAATTTTTTACTTGTCATTGGAATGATTTCTATGTCTCAATTTAGAGTTCATTGTAACATTCCAAACTTGTAATCCTATTCATTAATAAACTGATAGATAACTCCACTAATGCAAATAGTGGGCTTAAAATACGGAATAGCAAAGGAAATGTTTTTAGTCTCTCTCCATGATTCGTCTATGCATAAAGTGAAAACCCAGTGTCTTCGTATACAACTTTTATATATTGTAAAAAAAAATTTGAACTTCTTTTCTTCAGGCTCAAAACCTAATGAATAGTTACAAGGAGTAATTTTTTCATCTACGTTGGGAAGAAATCTTACTTCTCTTGTACTCGGATTGAAAATTGCAGCTGGCCGGGTAGATAATGGGTCCCACATGCAACATAAACCATTAACGCAATTCAATTGAGAATAATATGCAAGGCCATGGAGGTAGAGGTCATTAAATCTCGCAATTTGCAAAAGGGAGCGGAGTCTTTTTCATCTTCTCTTTGCTCAGCATTGCAAAAAACTGACTCCCTTTCACGCAGAACGATTCCACCAGGACGGCTTATAGAACGACAAGTATGGATATTCACAAAATTGGATTCCGAGACAAGAGACTTACAAAAATTTTGTACTACACTTGAAACGCAATAAAGATTATACGTTCTGGTTAATGGGTTCATTAATTCTCAGGCAAACTCCATTGTAATACATGATGGGGAAAATATGGCGTTTGATTAGTCATTTATGTAGCTTTCACTGAGTCTGTATGGATGGTATGAAGACATTCTCTGTGCACCGTCTCTATATATGGATCAGTTTACGGTTTCTTTACTCTGCAATTACAGTTTCCTCTTGCTGATCAGTTTATAAATCCTGTTGATCTCGAAAGTTTGCTGTTATGGTTCAACTTTCTGGCCATTGGTGCACTGGGCATTTCGTTTTAAATTACAACGAGAGTATAGTTTTAAATTCAGATGCATATGAGGAACTCTATTGCAAGTGGCCATTTTCTTAATAGCAGTTGAGATGAGGAGAATTTTTGTCCGAGATGGAAGTTTGATGTCACTACGGGTCAGTGGTGAAAAGCTTGATAACAAGCTTACAAGATCCTTGGATTTAGTGGCTAAGAGTCTCATATACTGATAGTAATATGATTGATACATGATTGTGAGTTCCGTTTTCTGGGATTCATTTATATTCAATTTCAAAATTCTTTATATTTTTAACGTTGTTCTGTTTTATTGTCAATACAGCAATGCTTCTTCACTACGGGTCTGTGGTGACAAGCTTATAAGCTCGTTATTGTAATGAAATCAATAATTTTGAATTTTCAATAAAAATATTTGCATCTGTTGAGTAAAATTTATAGACAATTGTTGAATGAACTTTGTTCAAATTTGTTTGTTGAATGAACTTTCTCTAAATTAGTAAGGTTTGGAACTACTACTACTATATATATTTTGATGAAGACCATCACAAGTGTGTATACTTTCAAACTCTGTAACTAGAGATTCTTGTTTATTAATTTTAGGGGAAGTCAGTAACCATGAAGACACATTTTTATTAGCAATATACGTGAAAAGAATATGTCACCTTCATGAAACTACAACAGTCTTAAAAGGGCCTCAGGATGAATCCATTTAACGATGGGTGAGCCCCTAATACTTAACAAACTACAGCCGTCTTAAAAGGGTGTTAGGATGAATCCATTTTTACGATGGGTGAGTTGAAAGGAACAAGCTGTCCAAAAATCAGCTCAATCGGACAAGGAACGAAGCGGGAATTGCAATTTGAAATTGGCTGCTAGTGCTGAAATATGAGTGCGAAAATCTGCACTCTTTTCTCACTTTTCTCTCTTGTGTGGCTGCTGATCGATACTCATGTTCATCAGAAAGTAAGACCTAAAAGAAGTCTTACATATTTATCTTAGGCATATTTATATGCCGGTTTGTCAAATATTGCCCATATTAGTCTTGTGTTTGAGAATAATCTTTAAACTATGTGTTATGTTTTGAGCAACTTGCAATGATTGTGCACTAAGACATGTTATTAGATTATGCAGGAGTTCTTGAGGAAAAATGGAGTCTATGGAAGAAAACGCGAAGAGGGAAGCATGGATACAAGGCAAAGAAGCAAGAGCAAATGGAAAAAAAGAGAAGAATCGGGCCTGGCAGCCTTGGCGTATTGCTGGCGCCCCACGCCAGGCCCAAAACTTCAGAGGAAAATTTCTGGCATACTGCTGGCGCCCTACGCCAGGTAGTAAACCACTGAAGCAGTGCTCTGGGGCTATGCTGGCGCCCCACGCCAGCCTTGGTCCGAAATTTCCAGCGAAAATTGTTTTAAATAGGACTCCTATTTTGGTCTAAATTAGGAAAATTATTTGTGGGAACTCTATATATAGGACCCTAGGGTTATTTTGTAAGGGTTAGCTATTTTTTGGTGTGCAAGAGCAAGGGATTACAATTCATCTTTGGTTTCAATTCTCTACTTCTTCTTTAGGTTTGAATTTTATGAAACTTATTATTGTTGAGTTTATGAATATTATGAGTGGCTAAAAGCCCTTGTTCTGGGGCTGTAGCTACGGGTAATTGTTGAACATTGAATTGCTTTGAATTGATAATTGGTTATCATATACATTACTTTTACATTCTTATTTTAGTATTTCATGCTAGGCCACCATAGAAATAAATCTATTGTCCATTCTTGGACTCGAGAGATGAAGAGGTAGATAGACCAGAGAATGTAAAGAGCTTGTTCTAACTTTGATTAGATTCGTGTTTAGGAGTGACGTCCGGATGAACACCAAGCTTGGTTACGAAACAGAATGAAATATAAATGCTCGCCGATTAGGACTGCCTATCCCCGCTCAACGATGTAGTTAGACAGCTAGTTGGAGTAGGTGATTAGAGGTCGAGAGATCATGATCATAACATTAACCCTGTAAATCAGTAATGTGATAACTAAAATTGATTCTTTGCATAAGATGTGATACATGAAACTCAAAGCATGCTGCAGCCCTGGAATTGTCCCTTAATTGATTAAAACACCGAAATTATAGTTATCCTTGTTAGTTAGTTTATTATTTAAATTGTTCTTAGTAGTGGTAATCAAAACCATATCGTTAATAAGTTCTTTAAGTTGTAGATTTAATCGAATTGATATACATTGATCATAAGTCCCTTGGGTATGACTACCCGGTTCTAAAAGAGCCATTTATTACTTCTGTGACCACGTACACTTGCGTGTGCAATTGGGAGCAACACATATGCACCATAAGAATTGGGCTTATGGGCAAAAGCGGACTGGTCCAAATTAGGCTTAAATTTATCCACATAGGAAGGGAAAAAGACCCAAAACCCAACAATTCTCCCCCTCCCAACTAAGTGGAGGAGATCTTCATCCCGACATCATGCAACATTGTTCAAACTTTCCTCTTGACAAAGGTTTAGTCATCATGTTGGACCCATTATCATCCACGTGAAACTTTTCAAGTTCAACCAACTTAGAATCCAACACATCAATGTGTTTAGACCGACCATGAAATGTAGAATTCTTGCCAAAATGAATAGCACTTTGATTGTCAAAATAAAACACATACCTCTCTTGAGCACAATCAAGTTCCCCCAAAAATCTCTTCATCCAGAGCAACTTTTTGCAAGCTTCAACAACAACAATAAGCCTGGCTTCTGTAGTAGATAAAACAACACATTTTTTGCAATCTAGATTGCCAAGGCACAGCTTCCCTGCAAAAGTAATCAAGTAGCCTGAAGTAAACTTACGAGTATCAACATCACCGGTCATATCTGAATCAGTGTAACCACGAAGAACAGACTTTTCTGTCCCAAAACACAAACCCAGACTAGAAGTGCCACAAAGATATCTCATAATCTACTTTATAACATTCCAATGCTCTCTTCCAGGATTAGAAAGAAAACAACTAACAATACCAACAACATGAGCAATATCTGGTCTTGTACACACCATTGCATACATCAAACTAACAACGGCTGAAGCATAAGGAACTTTCTTTATAGATCATTGGCATAATACATAAATATGCCTTGTAACTTGTCCTCAATTCACAATTATGCCCTCTAACTTTGGATGTGCACAAATAAACACTTACACTTCTATAAGAAACAAATAGACACATGCATCCTACGTGGCATCCTACATGGAAATTTGAGTCTTACGTGGTGTCCTATATGTATTATGCCACGTAGGACTCATGTGTCTACTTATTCAACTTCATACAAGTTTAAGTGTACTTGTGCACACCTAAAGTTGAAGGGCATAAATGTGAAATTAAGTCAAGTTAAAGGGCATATTTATGTATTATGCCTAGATCATTCGTTTTCCTTCAATATGGAATGACATAATGACTGGACCTATGTCATCCTGCACATCCCGTGATGGGGAGATTGTATTCGTCGTTAAATTAAAGTCGGTTTTTTATGCTCGTGTTATGGTGTCATTACAAAGATCAGGAGAGAATTAGGAATCAAGGGGGATCCCGAGGAGACCAATATCAAAGGGATTAATAGTTATGTAGAAATACTAGTAACGTAGAGACTTTAGTTTGTTTTGTATGCACTTTGGCATTTAATTAGTTGGAAACAAAGCATTACTAGCACACCATCTTTCTAATTTGGCTTGTTATTGACAGATAACTAATACTAGATCAATCACTAATCTTCTTCAAATTAGTACTAGTTTTTTTCCCTTTTAAAGCTTTACAGACCCGTTAGTTATCATATTTCTGTTGATTTGTCTCGTTTATGAATGATCTTAGGAAAATTAGTCTCGTTTACACGAGTTCTTTGTTGTTGAATGTGTACTGGTAATTAATGAGTAACTTAAAAGAACTATAATCCCGAATTCATATCGTGGCACCGCCTCTATATATGGATGGTATGAAGTGTAATTTTGAGTTTTTGAACTAAAATATCAGGCAACCTCTGTGCACCACCTCAATATATGGATCTAGTTTTACAGTTTCTTTTACTCTGCAATTACAGTTTCCTCTTGCACATCAGTTTATTAAATCCTGTTGAGCTCTGTTTCTTAAGCACATCATACCATTGAAAGATACAAACATCTGAATTTGTGGGTTCAAGTAAATATTTGTCGATCTGTAGATCAGCTCAACAATCAAACACCAACACTCATTCTCAGTCGTATGCGGCTTCAGTGACTCCAATTGATGAAAGTAATGTAAGCCTTACAGACTCGTAAGTTATGTAAAATTTTCTCTCAAGTTAAAAATCAATTTACATTGTATTTATCAAGGTACAATTTCTTCGTTTCCAGAATATTTCAAAGATCATTTATCAGATTTCAGTTGATTTGTCTCATTTATGAATAATTATAGGAAAATTTGTCTCGTTTACACGAGTTCTTCGTTGTTGAATATGTACTGTGCACAGCCTCTATATATGGATCTAGTTTTACAGTTTCTTTTACTCTGCAATTGCACTTTCCTCTTGCACATCAGTTTATTAAATCCTGTTGATCTCGAAAGTTTGCTGTTATGTTTCGACTTTCTGGCCATCCAAGGATAAGAAAAAATACTGCATACTAAATATGTCAGTTAACTAATTGGGCATCTCATTTTAGATTACAACAGGAGTATCATTTTTTGAATTCAGATGCATATGTGGAACTCAAATACAAGTGACCTTAGCAGCTTTATAATTCATATTGCTGCGATTAATTTGGATTTCATCTTGTAATTTTCATTAATTGATAATTTCAGCAGAGGTTCTTAAAACTTGAGAAACTTTCTACATACCTGAAGTTTAAACTCTATTGGTTATCTAACAGTGAGTTGGATTCTTCACTTCAAAGATTTACTGGATGAATTTGTGTGAACAAAATCTTATCAGAAAATAAAACCGATCCTGAAAGGTTATCAACAAGATATTTGGGTGAAAAGAAGGGTGAAATAATCCTCTGAATATACTTCTATTTGGAGACTTTTAACACCAATGCTACGATCTTATAGGCTTAAGTTACCCAAATTCAACAAAAAAGACATCCAAGCACTCACGATGCCTTCCCGTTTGAACTATATTATCAGAAGGGAACGAGACTTTCAACATAACTATAAATGTCGTTGATGTCCTTTTCCTAGGAAGCCCCTTGATTTTTAATTCCCTCAAACTCCTTCTTGTGACATCATAACAGAAACAACAGACAGTACCTGACCTTAAGTTTAGGACAAAAACAATCTCCCCATCACTGGCCATGCAGGATGACATAAATATATCGTTCCATATCAAGGAAATGCCAATGATATGTCTCTCCCATTCTTTTCTCGGAGTCTGCTCTAAAATCCTCATGTCGATGTATCCACTTAGCCTTCTTTCGTAATCTATGACTACTAATTTACCCTTCACCTCCATCCGCTCTTCATAGTGCACCGACCCAAATGCATTCCACCATGCAATAATTTGAAAATTTCCAGACTTAACATCAGATGCAACTATAGCATATTTGAAATCGCTTATAGCAAACTGATAGATAACTCCACTAATGCAAACACTGGGCCTCCAAGATGGAACACAAGAGAAAATACTTCGAGTCTCTCTCCATGATTTGTCTATGCCTAAAGTGAAAATCCAGTATTTTATGTACCCTTCTTGAGCATGATATGTTGTCAAGACAACTTTGTACTTGTTTCTTTTGGCTCAAAACCTTACAAATAGTTACACCAAGAAATATTTTTATTTGGGATGGGCAGAAATCTTGCTTCTTTTGTGCTGGGACTGAAAATTAGAGGAGATGATGATCCCCAACCATAAAATAAACCATTAACGCAACTGAAACGAGAATATGTAGGGGCACGATTGTAGATTTTATTAAATCTCTCAACATGAAGAAGGGAGGCAGAGGCTTTTCCATTTTTCTTTTCCTCCGCGGTGTAATAACGCTATTAAAAAAACTTTTTTGTTATTTATATTTTTTTGTTGCTTTTTAAAATATAAATTAAAATAAGAACTAAATTAGGTAATTTGTGGCAAAACAATTTGTCCCTTTAAGAAAATATATAGGAGATTTACCTTTGTTCCTCATTTGTCCAAGCTTCCCCTCTTAGTCATTCTATTTCTGCTCTTGATAGTTCATTATAAATGTATGTAAAGAAAACTACAAAAGAAGTACCAGAAAAATTACAAATCCGTGGAGCAACATATTGAAATGGATCTTAATGGCTCACCAAATTGGAAGAACAATTTTGTAAGGCCTTTAAAAGCGATAAAAGTATCGTGAAACTCCAAGTAAAATAGGGATCGTGGCAATAATAGTTCCAAGTATATAGGCAATTCACCTTCTCCAACCATCCTCTCGTCTTCTACTTCTACTTCTTCTCTTGAAATTAAGTCCAATTTATATATTTAGTAACATTATTTTTGGAGTCCCACATCGTTTTTGGGATAGGAATATGAACTCTTTATATGGTCCTGGGCATTATAAAAAGCTAATTAAAGATGTCCAATTGATTGAGTATGGCAATGTTCCTTCGCCTCATATATCTGAGTGAAAGGAACTTTCCCAACCCAATCAAATGAACATCTTCAATTCATTATTTATATATTGCCGAAGACCATATAAAGAGTTCATCTTCCCATCCCACAAACGATGTGGTACTCCGACAATATTGTTGCGATCTTCGCAAATTGATTACTATGTCCGGGGAATTCTAGAATACATTGTTCTGCTCAGTCGGTGCTTGCTTGTTTTCAGATCTACAAGAAAGGCTAGAGCATGATAGGAAAGTTTCCAAACATAATTAAATAGTTTTCATTTTCCATAGTCAAATGCAGAGTGACAGACCTTGTTAGGCTCAAAAACCAACCAAGCAAGAAACAAGCATTTGGTCACAGAGATATGTCAACCAAGGCAATTTTTGAAATCCTTTTTCATTAAATATGAAACTTTACTCAACCAACAAACAATGCGTAAATATCTAAATTTAAACAGAATCAACTAAATTAGATGATCAAGACCAAAACATTAAGAAAATATATAGAAAACTCATCTCTGTCCAATTTATATATTTAGCGAGAGATGGCAACATCACCTCAAAAAATCATACAAAGATGTTGGCTCATCTATGCCATTATCGTTTGAGAAATGACTCATCTATGCCATTATTTTTTAACTCTAGTTTTGCAAAGCCATTTTTTACCTTAACAAGACCTCAAACAACTTTTTTTTTGGTAAATATATCTCTGTATTACCTGGGAAGAATATGTACAAATAAAGCAGAACCCAAGAAGTCAAACATGTTCGACTTTAGGCCAGCACATATCACTAGCCTACAGCTAAAAAAAAAACTAACGAACCAGACTACTTCATCGTTCATCATAGCATCTAGTCCTATATTATTAGGAAAATTCAGCTTGGATAGATATTCATTTGTCTCAGTTGGTCTGCTAACTTTGGAAACAGATAGCCTCTACCATGAATGTCTTGTATGATACTTCTAGTGAGTTGCATTGCAGGCCTTTTCCTTCCTTGGAATTGTCTTTGGTTCCTCTCTAACCATACATAATACACACAAGCAGCAAGTGTCATACGATAGATTCCAGCCTTAGTACTTTGTCCCTTAGCATTAATCCTTGCCCAGTCAATCTCTTGTTGCTATCCCATTGGATTTCTACCAATCCCTTGCCAATGGAGCAGTGCTTTCCATACAGTCTTGGAGTAGATGCATTGGAAGAACAAGTGATCAGTTGTTTCATCCTCTACCTCACACAGGGCACAATTCTTATTATGTATCATATCCCAAGTAGCTAGTCGATCCTTAGTATATAATCTTCCCAACATCGCTAATTGTAGTATGAGTCACCATTTTGGACAGCCATCGTTATTACATGTGAGTTTCCACCACTCCACTTTAGGGAAGTCCCCTCTTAGCTTGTGGTACATCTGGCTAATAGAATAGTGCTCCTGCCTAATAATGTCATCATTGGAGAATCCAGCCCTTTCTAGGGTACGTTTCGCCTTCAATATCTTTCTTACTACCAATGATGCTTGTCTTGGGTCAGTATCCCTTGTATTTCCCCCTTTGATATAGTAGATGTGGACCCATTGGATCCATAATCTATCTTTCTTATTGCACAGGTTTCAGAGATGCTTTCCAATAGACGCTTGATTCCAAGTTTCTAAGTGCATAACATTGAATCCCTTTTAACCTCAAACAACTTTTAACACTTTTCAATTGGGGTTTTAAATCAAATGTACTTTTTTTGCTTCGTCTTCCTCAAGAACACCAAGAACACATGAAGAACATCAAGAACTCTCAAATTTCCAACTTCTTCAATCTTCACAAAATCACCTCAAATTTACTTTTTCATTTCACATAATCCTTCCTCAAAGAGTAAAATTTAATTGAATATATTACTTAATACAAGAAAATATTAAGTCTGCTAATATGTTGGTGGTAAACAAGTCTCTGCTGTTTATGGTGCTCCTATTTTCGCTCTTTCTGCCACTCTGCAGTTTCGGTATGTGATAAGCTCCTTTTGCACTTACCCAGAAACTAGTTAAATAAGAAGTGCATCTCTTCAGCTATCAAGTTTTTTATTTTTTATTGGTTGAGATAAACTTGATCGTTCTTTTGTTGTACATAAGTTTGTTGAGATTGGTACGAGTTTGGCATTAATATTTCGGTTAAAAAATTGTTTTCGATATTAACCTTTTAACTAAAATTTGTCGTTATTTTTAACGGCTTCTTTAAAGTAAAAAAATCATAAAATATTTATTTATTACATGGTCTGATTTGATTTGTCTAAATTTAAACTCTTCTAAAATAAATAATAAAAGCATATATGATCCATATTTTGACCCGATACGCCTGAAAATAATAGTCAAAAAATTATTAATTTCATGATATCTTCATATTGACCTATTTCAAATCAATTCCTATTTTATTAGAACCCAACTCATAACCCAAAATCCAACTAAAATTCATACTACTCCGTGTAATTGGTCCATCTAATTTTTTTTTCATCTTTTATTAATATAAAGTGTTAGTGTAATATACCACAAATACAAAATATTAAAGTTTAAAATAGAATGACAAAAATAAATAAATAAATCATTCAGGCTAAGGCGCGGATATCTCACTCTCTTTGAGGAGATTCAATCCCACTGCGGCATAATCTACACCGATCCAGGAGTAATACTCTTGACTTTTCCCCTCCAGGATTCAACAGTCCAACAACGTATATAACTCAATCAACTCTGGATTAGTTGAAGAGTCCAAAGCTCCACATAAGAACACCTTCTTTCAGCATATAAATATTCTCTTTTATATAGTAAATATAGTTGAAGACTTAGAATATTTTTTTTATCTCAACTCTCTCTTTCACTACACTAATCTCAATATAAACACAATATAGTATTCCTCATCTTTTTCACTCTGTATTTTCTTGTATATCTCTTCTTATACTTAACACAAAAGAAGACCACATTATTTATAGGTGAGGAATTCTTCCTTTCAATAAATAGGAAGATAATGGATAGTTCATAGGCTAAGAGAATAGCCTAAAGGTTTCAAGAATAAAGAGGTAGAATAATGGGTGAAATGAAGAGTTGGTGGTTACAATAGTTTCTACAACTTATGACCACATTCTTCCACAATTGATGAGAGTAAAGAGGCACAAAGGTAATGTCCATCAATGGACATAACATGATACATAATGTGATATATGATACATTTTTATTAATATTAAAATGTCACGCTAACAATCCTCCACTCATTTTAATATTAAGATAAGAGAGTACTTCACAATTCAGTTGAATGTAGACTATTATGCATAATGAAGGTGTGCTCTGCATTGAACCTTCACTTAGTAAAACATTAATCTCTACTCCAGAGTAAGTAGTGATCTCAGACTTGAACTATGAATGCTTAAGGGAAATAAAGTATCATTGCTTACACACAATAATCAAGGTGTTGACACAAGCTTTAATAGTGAGCACATTACGACCTTATTCTATCCCGGTTTTCATGAGTGTTTTTAGAACAATCTCATTCTCATAGAAAGTGGCCTACTTTCACACTCACATAAGTGAAATCTGTCAAGGGTGCTCCCTTAATTTGACACCCCACTCATAGGAGATACAGACTTTCATTAAGAGTTCATAGACTCAACCTCCATTTATTATTATAGGATAAATGCACTCACATCATAGGGGTTGAATAAAATTAATATTAGTAAACAAGCTGATCTTGGGGGCATATTTATATGCCAAATTATGACAAATTACCCATCTCTATCTTAGTTTCAAGGGCATGTTCTAATCTATTTGTTGTGGTTTGAGTGATTATTGCGATGATTGCACACTAATGTACATGATTAGCCATTTTTCAGGGTTCCTAAGAGACATGTGAGCATGATGAGAGCAAAGGAAACAAGGACGACAAAGTACGCCAAAAGAGAAGCCGGGCGTAAGGCCCCAACCTGTATGGCGCATAAGGGGCGCAAGGCCCCAGCCTTCCTGGCATGTTGGTGGTGCCCTGTGCCAGAAGGAAAATTCGGAGACTCATTTTGGGTGCACTGCAGGCGCAGTGCGCCAGCCCCAAAACTTCAGAGACGCAATCTTGGCGCACTGGCCCAGCCTTGGGACGATTTTCTGGACAAAATTGAGTTAATTTAGGATTTCTACTTGGGCCAGAATTAGGATTTTATTTCCAAAACTCTATAAATAGGACCCTATAGTTATTTTGCAAGGGGTTCAACTACTTTTTGGTGTGCAAGAGCAAAAGATTACAATTCATCTTAGGTTTTAATTCTTTACTTCTTCTTTAAGTTTGAATTTGATGAAAACTATTTTTTTGAGTTTATGAACATTATGAGTGGCTAAACGCCTTTGTTCTGGGGCTGTAGCTATGGGTGATTTTTGAATATCAAATTGCTTTTGAATTAATTGTTGGTTATCTTCCAAGTTACTTTTGTATTCTTGTTTCAGTACTTCATGATTGGCTAGCATAGAAATAAACATATTGTCTATTCTTGGACTCGGAAGACGATAAGGTAGATAAACTAAAGAATACAAAGGGCTTGATCTAACTTGCATATCACTTGTTTAGATTCATGTTTAGGAATGAAATATAAATGCTCACCAATTAGGACTGACTATCCCCGCTCAACATTGTAGTTAAGCAGCTAATTAGGGTAGGCGATCAGAGGTCGGGAGACCATGATCATAAAATCAACCCTGTATATCAGTAATTTGATAACCTTAGTTAATTCATTACATGAGATATGATACATGAAACCCAAAGCATGCTGCAGCCCTGGAATTGCCTCTTACTTGGTTAACACACTGAAAATCAAAGTTGTCCACACTAGCTAGTTACTTTTACTTTATCACATTAGTAGTATAGAAAATCTCAAGTTCCTACTTCGCTTGTGTTACTTTATAGATTGATAGAATTGAATACAAGTTGGTTATAAGTTCCTTGGGTATGACAACCCGGTTTTAAAAGATCCAGTTATTACTTCTGCGATCACGTACACTTGCGTGTGCAATTAGGAGCAACAAGTTTTTGGCGCCGTTGCCAGGAACTTTAGAATTAATTTATATTTAATTCTCTTAAGTCTACTATTCAATTGTTCAAGTGTTAATTACTTGATCTTAGCTGTTCCATATTATAGGCAATTGGATTCTGAAGTCTGGCTAAAAAAGGAGACATTGTTGAACCAGGCAACGAACCTGAAAGAGCGCTTCGACTACTAAGAAAGCTGGCGAATCAAGGGCGGGAATGAGAATTAGGACTAGGTCTCCCAGAACATTGGGAAGAAAACCTAGCTGACGGTCGCGAGGAATGCATGGAAGGAGAACAGGTGGCGATACCGGTAGTGATTGCTGCAAGGCCAGTCCGTGACGTGGCAGTCCCACTCACCACCAATGTTACATCGAGCATTCGAAAACCACCACCTGGTGGCCAATTTGAGCTGAAACAAGCTATGATGCAACTCATTCATTCCACTGGGAAATTCACTAGCTGCCCCATGAAGATCCCCAAGTGCACATCAGGAATTTTATGGATATAAGTGATTCTTATAATCCGCATGGGGTGTCAATTTATTATGTGCGACTGACTCTCTTCCCATTTTCACTATTGGGAGAAGCGAGGCAGTGGTTAGATTATGAGCCACCCAATTCCATCACCACATGGGACTATTTAGCGAAGAAGTTCCTTAATCGATTCTTTTCATCTAGCAGAACAACAAGATTACGAAGTGCTATCTTGAGTTTCAAGCAGAAAAGCATGGAGAACATGTACCAAGCTTTGGATCGATTTAAGCAAATGTTACTTTCTTGTCCACATCATTATCAGGCGAACGAAGTACTAGCTCACACATTTATTGAAGGTCTTGAGTATAATGCAAGGGTACTATTGAATACTGCAATAGGTGGGCAAATTTTTGAAAATACCTATGTGAACTCATTGAACTCTTGGACAAACTGTCCGAAGGCAACCTGGATTGGAATGGGGATACGCAAAGGAACACTATGCAGAAGGCTACATGTATGTTAGAAGTGGATCAAGCAACTGCACTAAATGCGAAGCTGGATGCTTTAGCAAATCACATTACCACGCAGTTCAAGCAGTTAAAAGTAGGGGAGCAACAGTCACAGGTAAATGATGTACACCAACCGCAGAGATGGTGTGAGGTTTGCGAAAGTGGAGACCACGTGGCTGAATATTGTGGCTCAAACCCAGACTCTATAAACTATCTAGGGAATGCCCAAAGAGGTGGAGGCATGCAAAACTATGATAACACTTATAACTCGAGTAGGAGGAATCACCCCAACTTCTCATGGGGTGGAAATCAGAATCAGCACCAAAACCAGGCATAAGGGCAAAACCAATACAGATCACAAGGGAACGGGCCGCAGTATCAACATCATAGCCAATGTATTAATCAAGGTACAAAGCAAGGAGACATGACTAATGAGGAGCTGTTTCAAAAGCTGAGTACAGAGATAAATACCAAGGTGGATAAGATAGGAGAAGAGTTGAGAAGCACCTAGTTGTCGCAGAAAACTCTCGAAAGGTAGTTTGCACAATTCGCTAACGCTATAAATTTGTGGCCACAAGGAGGTCTTCCGGGTGACACGGATCCAAATCCAAAATAATTGAATGCGGTGAGTACAAGAAATGGGTTACAACTAGAAGAGCTAGCCCCAAAGAAGACAAGTCCTGAAATAGTGAGTGGAGAGAAGAAATCAGAAGAGGTGGTACAAAATTCAAGTGCTGAACCACCTCCTCCTTTTCCACAAAAGTTCAAAAAGCAGAATGTTGATGAATGCTTTGGTAAGTTTCTCTCTCTTCTCAAACAAGTTCACATAAATCTACCTTAGGTTGATGTTTTGTAGGGAATTCCTAAATACGTCAAGTATGTGAAGGAGATAGTGGCGAACAAGAGGAGATTGACCGAGTACGAAACTGTGGCACTCACTAAAGAGTGCATTTCTAGAATTCAGAATAGACTACCCAAAAAGTTAAAAGATCCGGGTAGCTTCACGGTCCAAATCACCATTGGTCAAAGTGTTCATGCATGGGGGTTATGTGATTTGGGTGCTAGTATAAACCTCATGTCGGCATCCTTGTACACGAAACTTGGGTTGGGTAGTCCAAAATCGACCACGATCATCCTCCAACTGGCTGATCCATCTGTGGCGAGGCCGGAAGGAGTAGTAGAAGATGTGTTGGTCCAAGTGGGGTCGCTGATCTTTCCAGTGGACTTTGTGGTCCTAAATTTTGAGCCCGATCCTGAAGTTCCATTTATTTTGGGATGACCATTCTTAGCCACGGGGCGAGCATTGATTGATGTAATAGCAGGGCAGTTGACCATGAGAGCTCATGATAAGGTGGAGGTGTTAGATGTCTATCACACCTTGAAATTGCCTTCTATCTATGAAGAGTTGTCTGCCATTATTGTTGATCTAGCTGCAGAATCACATTGTATGACTTCTAAAGATTCTTTGGAAAGAGTCTTGGTGGGACATGAAATAGATGGGGATACAGAAGCTCAAGAACTAGCCGCTTGTCTCAATGTGGCGCTAGTTCAAACACAAAAAGGTGTGGTGGAACCATTAGAGCGAGTGTTGGGTCCTCCTCCCAAACCCTCAATTGAAGAGGCACCCAAACTGGAGTTAAAATCTCTTCCGGCGCACTTAAGGTATGCATACTTAGGCAACAATGAAACTTTACATGTGATACTTTCTACAAAACTATCTCAAGCACAGGTTGATGCGGCACTGATGATTTTGAAGTGAAGGAAGAAAGCTATTGGGTGGCAGATGGCTGATATTCATGGGATTAGTTCGGCATTGTGTATGCATATAATCTACATAGAGGAAGACCACAAGCCTAGTGCACAACGCCAACATTGGCTAAATCCATTAATGAAAGAAGTAGTGAGAAAAGAAGTGATCAAGTGGTTAGATGCTGGCATTGTGTACCCTATCTCCGATAGTAAATGGGTAAGTCCTATGCAGTGTGTACCAAAGAAAGGTGGGATGACAGTGGTGAAGAATGAAAAGAATGAGTTGATTCCCACAAGACTCTTACTAAATGGAGGATCTGCATGGACTACCGGAAATTGAATGATGCTACTAGAAAGGATCAGTATCCTATCCCTTTCATTGATCAAATGCTTGACCGCTTAGCAGGGTAGGAGTATTATTGCTTTTTAGATGGATATTCCGGATATAATCAGATCTTGATTGCACCTGAGGATCAAGAAAAAATCACTTTCACTTGTCCCTATGGCACATATGCGTTTAAGCGCATGCCATTTGGGCTTTGCAATGTTCCTACCACGTTCCAGACGTGCATGATGGCTATTTTCCATGATATGGTGGAGGACTATTTAGAGGTCTTTATGGATGACTTCTCTGTCTTTTGGAAGTCTTTTGAGGTATGTCTGTGAAACCTTGATAAAGTACTTGCTCGTTGTGAAGATACCAACTTAGTGCTTAATTGGGAGAAGTGTCACTTCCTTGTTTGAGAAGGCATAGTGCTGGGTCACAAAGTGTCAAAGTAAGGACTCGAGGTTGATAAAGCCAAGGTGGAGGTTATTGAAAAATTGCCCCATTCAATTTCTGTCAAAGGGGTACGAAGTTTCCTTGGGCATGCTGGTTTTTACCAAAGATTCATCAATGATTTTTCCAAGAATGCTAGGCCTGTGTGCAGTCTCTTGGAGAAGGAGGTGAAATTCGAGTTCAATGAGATGTGTTTAAAAGCTTTGAGATGCTGAAGCGGAACTTAATTGAAGCTCCAATCTTGATTGTTCCTAATTAGGAGCTACCATTTGAATGCATATGTGATGCATGCGATGTGGCAGTACGTGCAGTCTTTGGGGAAAAGAAAGGACAAAGTGTTCCATTCAATCTATTATGCAAGCAAGACTCTTGACGCTGCTCAAGCTAATTACACAATGACTGAGAAGGAGATGTTGGCTCTAGTGTTCGCCTTCGACAAGTTCAGATCGCATTTGGTAGGTACCAAGGTTATTGTTTATACTGACCATGCAGCTATTAGGTACCTATTCAACAAGAAGGATGCTAATCCACGACTAATTCGGTGGATATTGCTTCTCCAAGAATTTGACCTTGAAATCAAAGACCAGAAGGGCACTGAAAATCAAATAGTTGATCATTTGTCAAGGTTAGAAGACTTTTCTCATGTGCATGAAGGGGAGCAGATATGTGAAGAGTTTCCGAATGAGGAGTTGATGGTATTGGACTTCTCCCAAGTGTCGTGGTATGCCTACATCATGAATTTATTGGTGAGTGGAGTGTTCCCACCAGGGGCAACAACCCAACAAAGAAAGAAGTTGACGCATGATGCTAAATTCTATATCTGGGATGAACCATTCTTGTTTAAACAAGGAGTGGATCGAGTGGTGAGAAGATGGATTTCGCAGAATGAGGTCAAGCAAGTACAAGAGAGTTGTCATGTGAGTCCTTATGGGGCGTACCATGGATGAGAGCGCACGGCTCACAAGGTATTGCAATCTGGCTTCTTTTGGCCCACTCTATTTAAAGACTCTATGGCGTATGTGAAGGGGTGTGATCAATGCCAAAGGTTGGGCACTATATCGCGAAGACATGAGATGCCACTAAATAATATTCTTTAGGTAGAGATCTTTGATGTGTGGGGTATTGACTTCATGGGTTCCTTCCCACCATCGAGTGGAAACTAATATATTCTTGTGGTTGTTGATTATGTGTCCAAATGGGTTGAGGCTGTAGCTCTTCCCACGAATGATTCAAGAGTGGTGATTAAATTCATCAAGAAGCATATTTTCACGCGTTTTGGTACTCCAAGGGCGATCATAAGTGATGGAGGTAAGCACTTCATTAACCATCTAGTGAAGAATCTTCTTGCCAAGTATGGTATACGACATAAGGTAGCTACGCTTATCACCCCCAAACTAGTGGTTAAGTCGAAGTATCAAATCGCGAAGTGAAGCAAATACTATAGAAAACGGTGAATGCGCAGCGTAAAAATGGGTCTGAGAAGCTTGATGATGCATTATGGGCATATAGGACTACATATAAAATACCAATAGGGACTTCTCCCTATCACATGGTGTTCGAAAAAACATGTCATCTTCCGGCAGAATTAGAACTCCAAGCATATTAAGCAATAAAAAAGTTGAATCTTGACTCTAAACTAGCCGCTAGGAAGAGACTTGGTCAATTATACGAACTTGAGGAGTTTAGGCTCCACACTTATGAAAATGTAAAGATATACAAAAAGAAGACCAATAGATGGCATGACAAGCACATAATCCCTCGCACTTTCACTCCGGGCCAAAAGGTACTACTCTTTAACTCTAGACTTAGATTATTCCCTGGAAAATTAAGGTCTAAATGGAGTGAACCCTTCGAAGTGATAAGGATGACTCAACATGGCGATGTAGAGCTTAAAGGCAAAAATGTCCCGTCGTTCTTGGTGATTGGGCAAAGGGTCAAGCACTATTTTGGGGAGGATACAGATCAAGATCGAGAAGCTCTTGAGCTAAACGATAAATGATCCAAGCTGGGTCGAGCCGCGACGTTAAACCAGGCGCTCCACGGGAGGCAACCCGTGAAAATATGTAATATTTAGTTAGTTTTTGTTTAGATTTGATTTTTAATTTTTTTTATTTAGTTTGAGTTTTCTTAGGATTTAGTTGAAACTTTCTAGTTTGGTATGATGTTAGTCCAAGTTGATTCATTTGTAATAGTTAGGAACTATAAATGAGAAAAAAAATACATAAAGAAGAGTCATGCCACGACCGAAACTACGGTGTTGGGTGGGAGGCATCCCACTATTAACATAGTTTGGTTGATGGGCAGGAGTTAGAAGGTGTACCACTCGAAATGTAGATCATGGGAGCAAGCAAAACGACCGAACGACGTCCAGCCCAGGCCAGGCGCAGGCCAAGCGTGCCGCGCCAAGAGGCAAACTTTAGAGGCACTGGGCGGGCGCACTACAGGCGCGCCGCCCCACCATCACGCCAGGCACAAATGTAAAGCGCCATTTCAGCACTCGGGCACAAGGCGCCAAGGTGCAA
Source organism: Solanum appendiculatum (assembly GCA_018342035.1). NCBI lineage: Eukaryota > Viridiplantae > Streptophyta > Magnoliopsida > Solanales > Solanaceae > Solanum > Solanum appendiculatum. The sequence goes on along the minus strand of JAGDQO010000067.1, from coordinate 57,977 downwards.
ACTTCAGAGGCCCATTTTGGGCGTACTTCAAGGGCATTGCCCCCTAAATGAGCCAGCCTTTTCCGAACTTTTTTTTTAAAATTGGTAGGGCCCACTTGAAATTCACCCATACCAAATCAAAAAGTCTTCCTTTAAGCCTAATTTCTCTCACTTTTTGTCTCTCTACCCGACCCCTCTCCTCAAATTCTCTCAACTTTCCCAAATTTTTCTTCTTCTTCTCCACCCACTTTCTTCCCCAAATCTCCAATTTCTCCATTAAAGCTTCCCAAAACCTTCTTCTCATCACTTTTCCTCCATCCCCAACCACCAAGAACCACTAATTTCCAAAGAAAAATTAAAACCCACAATACCCCTGCCCTACCCGATCCCTTCCGCTCTATTCTCTCAACTCTTCAAATTTTTTGTTCTTCTTCTTCTTCACTCAAGCTCTTCCCCAATATTTCAATTCCTCCATTAAACCTTCCCACAACCTTCTTCCCATCACTTTTCCTCCATCCTCAACTACCATAATCCACTAATTTCCAAAGGAAAAATCAAAACCCATAATACCCCACCCCCACCCCACTGCCTACCCGACCCCCCTCTTCCTCACCCCAAAAAAAAAAAAAAAAAAACTCTTCTCTTTTCTTCCATATTTAAGGGTGGAATGGCTCCTAATGGAAAGAATGTTGAGGGTGGCGCGGGTAGCAAACGGAGTCGTAAAGGGTCCTCCGTCGAAACTTCTAGTCAGGCTCTTAACGGCTTGCCTCCACAAAAATTTGGTAAGCAAGCGGTAGTGCCCTATGGAGAGGAGTGGCATGGTTTTCAACAGGAAGCGAAGTATTAGGGTGATGAGCATGTGCATGAAGGGCGGTTGCGAGCTGAATTCCCTCGAATTCACACCAAAGTTCACGCCTTGGGACTCCAGTACATCTTTATTGATCAAGGTGAGTGCAATTTGAGCCTTGTGCTTTAATTTTATGCTAATTGGAATACGTACCATTTGAATCACAGTCAGGGTGTTATTCGGGGTCATCGTGTGAGATTTTCTGTGGAAGCTTTGAATATTTCTTAGGTTCACCTAATTGTGATCACAATGAGTTCCAAGATATGATAGAATGACCTTCGTATCGTGATATAATTCGTCACACTCTGTGTTGGGCGAACTCTATTTTTAGGTGGGAAAGAACAAAATATTCAGGTCGACATTCAACTCTTCACTATTCCCACTTGAACCAAAAAGCACGGGTTTGGTTGAAAATTGTGTCAAGTACCCTGTTGCCATGCAAGCACACTTCGGAGGTTACTAGAGAAAGAGTTGTTCTTATTTATCGTCTTATGAAGGGGCTGCCTGTGAAAGTGGGTGCGATTTTGCGTCATAATATGCTAAAATTTGGGAGCAATAAGAGATGGCATTTTTGTTATGGGAGCTTGCTCACTAGATACCTACGTGCGTTAGAAATTGAGGAGGAGGTACATGATGTGTATCCACCCCGCGCCCCTCATTTGGTTTGTCATGTGGTAGATACTACAAGGACTAAGGCGCATGATGTGTTCCATGTGCAAGTGTTATCTCTGGTGGATAGGCAAGCGCGTTATGATAGTTGGATGGGCAGAATGTATGGAATGGCCGAGCTTCAATTGCGGATTGGTGGTCGTTCGGTGACTGAGGAAGAAATGGTGACATTAGCTGAGCATTACCCTTTGACGGGTAGCGCAATGTATATATGTTGTGTGGGTCCAGCATTCCAGGAGCCTATCAATGATGATGATGCCACGACAGATGAGGAGGATGAGTCGGAGGATGATGCTAATGCGAGAGATGATGACTCCGGTGCTTGTGATGGTGATATAGCCTTAATGGCTGCAGATTTTGCCACGAATGTGGCAACTGCGGATTGAGAGCACGAGGCCTAGAGGCCATACAAGGAGTTATCTTTCACTCTTACTTTGTTTGAAATTATGCCCTAGGGACAGTGCAATCTTTAAGTGTGGGATGGGGGATGAACTTCTTTGTACATATTTTATCGCTTTATCGAGTTTTTTTGTAATTTTTAGACGGGTTCCTTGGTTTTTGTTTTCGGTACTTTTCCTAAGGATAGTCCTATTGAACCGACTAGGACTAGTGTTTGCTTAATTTTGTTGAGTTTTAGAGTCGTCATAGAAGTGACAGTTCCCAATGATTGATGGATGACGACCGTCTTAAGGGAAAATTAGTCACTAAGAGTAGGAGATTGAGAAGCCGACCCTTTGATGCTTTGAAACCTTGTCTTAAAAGTTAGCCAGACATCATGGTAGTCACATTTGTATGCAACTTGAAATGAAGTAGTAACTTTGAAACAAACGTAGGCTCTTTGTTTTGAATCTAAATGAATGAAGTTGAGCTTAATTGTGTGGAAACACCGCAATGTGAGCTATATAAGCATGCTAAAGTGATTGTGTCGTTACGTATGTCGTGATGCCATGTGTGGTAAGCAATTGCTTAGTTCTTGCATTGAATGACATCTAGAACTTGCCCCGTGTGTGCTTAATAAGTAACTTGTATGAATTATGGAACATGATTGAGGCGTTTTTTTGAATAGCCAATTCTCACTCTTTTATACGCTTCCAAACGAATGATCCTTAGTTAAGCCCCTTTGAGCCTTTTAGCCTTTATTTTTTTTATTAAACCACATATTGAGCCTAATCCATTTTTATTGATACCATGACCTTGTTTGATCCTTAATGCACTATGTTAAGAAGAAAAATGCAAAGAATGGTAGAAGTGAAATAGGGTGAAAAGGTTTGTTGTGTGGTGGACCCCAAGAAAAGAGGTGGAAAAAGATGGCCCATGATCTTCAATTGTAAAAGCACTTTTGATGAGAAAAAGAACATTAAAAAAATGATATTGCTTGAAAAAAGAATAAATAAATAAAAAAGAAGTGCGTAAATAAACAAAAAAGGGCAAAGCTTGAAACACTTGAAACATGAAGGATTTGAGTGAGGGGTGTACCACAAGAGCAGAAGAAGTGGACGAAGAAGTATGTCGTAAAAATAAAACATGTGCATTAGGGAGAAATAGTCACTAGTTGTATCTTAAATGTATCCTCCCTTACCTTAAGCCGGCATTACAACCAAATTCAAGTCCTCTTGATTCCATGATGAATACTTTGCGAAAATTGATGTACACTAAGGGCAAGCTTATGGAATGCTAGGATATGTAGAAATTTCATTTGTGAGAGTGAGCATTCAATGTTGAAAAATAGGCCTTGTTTTGAAATACAATGTGCAAACATGATGTTTGTAAGAGGGGAAGGCTATACTAAAATCTGGCGAGGGCATTCATGACTTATGTTTGGACGTATTATAGTTGGTATGTTTGTATGGTTACATTGGCCCAGAAATATTTATGAAAAAGTCATTCATATAGGCCATGTGTTGTTGATTGGTAAACTAACATGTGAGCGAAAATGTTACTTTGTTGCATAGAGTGTCGATTACAAAAGCATGATTAAACTAACATTTATATCAAATGTATTTTTTTTGCTTCGTCTTCATCAAGAACACATGAAAGTACTCTCAAATTTCCAATTTCTTCAATCTTCACAAAATCACCTCAAATTTTACTTTTTCATTTCGCATAAATCTTCCTCAAAGAGTAAAATTTAATTGAACATATTACTTAATACAAGAAAATATGAGTTTTGCTAATATGTTGGTGGTAAACTAGTCTCTGTTGTTTATGGTGCTCCTGGTTTCGCTCTTTCTACCACTCTGCAGTTGCGGTATGCGATAAGCTCCTTTTGCACTTACCCAGAAACTAGTTAAATAAGAAGTGCATCTCTTCAGCTACCAAGTTTTGTATTTTTTATTGGTTGAGATGAACTTGATCTTTCTTTTGTTGTTCATAAGTTTGTTGAGATTGGTACGAATTTGGCATTAATATTTCGGTTCAAATATTATTTTCGATATTAACCTTTTAACTCAAATTTGTCGTTATTTTTAACGGCTTCTTTAAAGTTAAAAAATCATAAAATATTTATTTATTACATGGTCTGATTTGATTTGTCTAAATTTAAACTCTTCCAAAATAAATAATAAAAGCATATATGATCCATATTTTGACCCGATACGCCTGAAAATAATATTCAAAAAATTATTAATTTCATGATATCTTCATATTGACCTATTTCAAATCAATTCCTATTTTATTAGAACCCAACTCATAACCCAAAATCATACTAAAATTCATACTACTCCGTTTAATTAGTCCATCTAAATTTTTTTTCATCTTTTATTAATATAAAGTGTTAGTGTAATATACCACAAATACAAAATATTAAAGTTTAAAATAGAATGACAAAAATAAATAAATAAATCATTCAGGCTGAGGCGCGGATATCTCACTCTCTTTAAGGAGATTCAATGCCACTGCGGCATAATCTACACCGATCCAGCAGTAATACTCTTGACTTTTCCCCTCCAGGATTCAACAGTCCAACAACGTGTATAACTCAATCAACTCTGGATTAGTTGAAGAGTCCAAAGCTCCACATAAGAGCACCTTCTTTCAGCATATAAATATTCTCTTTTATATAGTAAATATAGTTGAAGACTTAGAATATTGTTTTTATCTCAACTCTCTCTTCCACTACACTAATCTCAATATAAACACAATATAGTATTCCTCATCTTTTTCACTCTGTATTTTCTTGTATATCTCTTCTTGTACTCAACACAAAAGAAGACCACATTATTTATAGGTGAAGAATTATTCCTTTCAATAAATAGGAAGATAATGGATAGTTCATAGGCTAAGAGAATAGCCTAAAGGTTAAAAGAATAAAAAGGTAGAATAATGGGTGAAATGAAGAGTTGGTGGTTACAATAGTTTCTACAACTTATGACCACATTCTTCCACAATTGATGATAGTAAAGAGGCACAAAGGTAATTCCCACCAATGGACATAACATGATACATAATGTGACATATGATACATTTTTATTAATATTAAAATGTCACGCTAACAATCCTCCACTCATTTTAATATTAAGATAAGAGAGTACTTCACAATTTAGTTGAATGTAGACTATTTTGCATAATGTAGGTGTGCTCGGCATTGAACCTTCACTTAGTAAAACAGTAATCTCTACTCCAGAGTCAGTAGTGATCTCAAACTTGAAATATGAATGCTTAAGGGAAATAAATTATCACTGCTTACATACAATAATCAAGGTGTTGACACAAGCTTTAATAGCGAGCACATTATGGCCTTATTCTATCCGGATTTTCATGAGTGTTTTTAGAACAAGCCCATCCTCATAGAAAGTGTCCAACTTTCACACTCACATAATTGAAATCTGTCAAAGGTGCTCCTTTAATTTGACACCCCACTCATACGAGACACAAACTTTCATTAAGAGTTCATAGACTCAACCTCCACATATCATTATAGGATAAATGCACTCACATCATAGGGGTTGAATAAAATTAATATTAGTAAACAAGCTGATCTTGGGGGCATATTTATATGCCAAATTATGACAAATTACCCATCTCTATCTTAGTTTCAAGGGCATGTTCTAATCTATTTGTTGTGGTTTGAGTGATTATTGCGATGATTGCACACTAATGTATATGATTAGCCATTTTTCAGGATTCCTAAGAGACATGTGCGCATGATGAAAGCAAAGGAAACAAGGACGACAAAGTATGCCAAAGGAGAAGCCGGGCCCAAGGCCCCAACCTGCTTGGGGCATTGGGGGCGCAAGGCCCCAGCCTTCCTGGCGCGTTGGTGGCGCCCTGCTCCAGAAGGAAAATTCAGAGACTCATTTTGGGTGCGCTGCAGGCGCAGTGCGCCAGCCCCAAAACTTCAAAGACGCATTCCTGGCGCACTGCAAGCGCACTGCCCCAGCCTTGGGCTGATTTTCTGGACAAAATTGAGTTAATTTAGGATTTCTACTTGGGCCAGAATTAGGATTTTATTTCCAAAATTCTATAAATAGGACCCTAGGGTTATTTTGCAAGGGGTTCGACTACTTTTTGGTGTGCAAGAGCAAAAGATTACAATTCATCTTAGGTTTCAATTCTCTACCTCTTCTTTAAGTTTGAATTTGATGAAAACTATTGTTTTTGAGTTTATGAACATTATGAGTGGCTAAACGCCTTTGTTTTGGGGTTGTAGCTACGGGTGATTGTTGAATGTCAAATTGCTTTTGAATTAATTGTTGGTTATCTTCCAAATTACTTTTGTATTCTTGTTTTAGTATTCATGATTGGCCACCATAGAAATAAACATATTGTCTATTCTTGGAATCGGGAGACGATAAGGTAGATTGTCCAAAGAATACAAAGAGCTTGATCTAACTTGCATATCACTTGATTAGATTCGTGTTTAGGAGTGAAATATAAATGCTCACCAATTAGGACTGCCTATCCCCGCTCAACATTGTAGTTAGGCAGCTAATTAGGGTAGGCGATTAGAGGTCGGGAGACCATGATCATAAAATCAACCATGTAAATCACTAATTTGATAACCTTAGTTAATTCATTGCATGAGATATGATACATGAAACCCAAAGCATGTTGCAGCCCTGGAATTTCCTCTTACTTGGTTAACACACCGAAAATCAAAGTTTCCACACTAGTTACTTTTACTTTATCGCATTAGTAGTATAGAAAATCTCAAGTTCCTACTTTACTTGTGTTACTTTATAGATTTGATAGAATTGAATACAAATTGATTACAAGTCCCTTAGGTACGACAACCGAGTTCTAAAAGAGCTAGTTATTACTTTTGCGACCACATACACTTGCGTGTGCAATTGGGAGCAACACAAGCCATCATATGAGTCGTTCTTCCTATTAAACCTTGTTGTAGGATTTCTAGTCCGCGGGTTGGGTTTCCTCATATATGACTGAGAAATTTATGAGCTTCAATTTCATCCCCCTCAATGTGCTTCAGACCCAATATCTTGCTAAGGCCTTAATTTATAAATCTTCAAGATTATCACAAGTTTTAACACAATTAATATTGATGGTATACTAGTGATCAATATGATCTCATAATATTGTGTTTTCTCATTATGAGTTTGAGTTTACCGTTATAATAATGATTTTGTACTCTACCATTATATTGGTGCTATCACAATTAATCAAAATTAGAAAAATTAACTTCTCAAAAAAAATTGCACATACAAATTATTGATTATGCAGATGCCGGGAACTATGTAATTTTTCTTTGAAAAGGGATATTCTAGTCATCATGTACGAAGATAATGCTCCATGTATAACTCGCTTGAAGGAAGGATACATCAAAGGAAACTGAACAAAGTATATTTCACCAATGTTCTTCTTCACACATGATCTTCAACAAAATGATGAGATAGAAGTTCAACAAATCTGTTCAAGTGATGATCTTGCAGACTTATTTACTAAGGCATTGCCAATATCAACATTTGAGAAGTTGAGATATGAGATTGGAATGCATTGTCTCCGAGATATCAAGTAAAACTTTCATCAAGGGGAGTGAAATACGCATTGTACTCTTTTCCTTAACTATGGTTTTGTCCCAATAGAGTTTTCCTAGTAAGGTTTTCAATGAGGCAGCATTCAAGGCGTATTATGAGATGTGTAATCTTTTTCCTTCATTAGGCATTTTCCTATTAAGGTTTTAACGAGACACATTATCTATGGACATCCAAGGGGGAGTGTTATAAATCCATTGAATGAGTGGATTGTCCATTGAATTAATACATGAACTACTTTCATTCATGTATACATATTCCCTAGGTTCTATGAACCTTTTTGAATAAGAATATATCTATTTATTATGACACTTAATATGGTGACTTTGATAAGATGATCTCTACATTCTACTCTTCATACCTCTTGTCTATATTTCTTGTAGTATATTGCTTATATTTTACAATAGTAAAAATTATTACATTTTATTTGTGAGGAATAGCATCTAAAAGGACAATTGTGTGTTGTGATTTTTCAGGCAAATCAACGAGCGGCCAAAATCATTTTTGTGTTACTTTCCTCATTTGCTTTCTTGTTTTACGTGTTTTTTTCAGATTTGTTTTCTCATGAGTCTTGATACCAAATCCTTCTTCTTTTTTTTCTTAATTTGCTTTCTTTAAAAAAAAATTATTTTGGTTTATAATACGTGCTAGACTTTTTCTTTCCTAACATAGAATGGTTTTTCCTTTCTTTCGTTTCTATTTTAAGGTGTTTGGTGAGGACAAAATTATTTTCAGAATATATTTTTAATTTCTTTTTTTTATGTTTGTTGATTAAAATATTTTGAAAAATATCTATTTTCTTAAAATGATAATTTATTCAAAAATTAGAAAAATGATTTAAATCAAATTTTGGTCTTTCAATGAATAATTATTGTAGAAATAAATTTAGGATAAGTATTGATACTATTATTTATCATTCCCATAATATGTGAGCTTTTAGTAGTGTCAATATTTCTGCTTCTCTTGTGAGTAAAAGAGACATTGCTATGAAGTGTTTTGTGTATGTCATATCTCTCCTTTGATCCGTTGTCTTTTATAAAGATTAAAAAAATAAGTTAAACTATTTTATTAGACATACATCCATATCATATATACTTAATTTATTTGTACTTTAAAATAACTACCTATATTCCCAATAATTAAGATTTTTATATCATATTTTAAATTAGATACATTGAGATAGGTTATTTTTTAAAAATTAGCCTAGATTACAGCAATTGAGTATCGCCTCCATTCTCTCTTCTTTCCTTTTTCCTCACACAATTTTTCCATTAAACCATAAAACTCCTATGTATCTAATTTATCATTTAAATGTATGTGAACCTATTTTATGTATCTTATTTTTTTTTAGGCATAATACATAAACATGACTCTTAACTTGGCGTCAGCTGGCAACTATGACCTTTAACTTTGGGTGTGCACAAGTAGGCACTTTAACTTGTGTAAAATTGAACAAATAGACACATTCATCTTACATGGCACCTACATGGCAATTTTGTGTCCTACGTGTATTATGCCATGTAGGACATGTGTGTCTACTTGTTCAATTCTATACAAGTTTAAGTGCCTACTTGTGCACACCCAAAGTTAAAGGTCATAGTTGGCAGCTGACGCCAAGTTAAGGGTCATGTTTATGTATTATGCCTTTTTTTTATATGTATCAATTAAATGCATTTGAACTTATTTTATGTATCTATGTATTTTTTTTATATGTATCAATTTATGTATTTGAACTTATTTGTATCTTCTTTAAATGTATAATGTTATATTTTAAACTAACGTGAAGGAAAGTAATTTACTCCTAAATTAATGAGGATTTTGTTGTTTACCCCAAAAAATATCATATAATGTTGTGTGTGTGTTTTTTTTTAAAAAAAAAAGAAAGAACCAGAAGGAATCCCCTCTTTGTGACAACATTGCCATAAGGTTGTTTTCTCTTTTTCCTTTCTAATTTTTTTCTATATATATATATATATATACTCTTATTGAGCATTTATATCAAATCAATAAAAATAATTTATAAGATAAGTGATGAGGATGTTAAAGTAGAAAGAAGCAATTTTCTTTTTTATTATTAAAAAAAAAGGTAAATTTTAGGGATAGCAAACATAAAAATCATATTAGTGCTCTATAGCTACAGTTTTGTTATTTGCGCTCCATGGCAAACATAATTTGTTATGGAGCATCTGAATTGTATAAATCGGACGTTTATGTCTATGAAAATTGCGTTTATGTATGTATATATTCTTTGTGTTAGGCTAGAGTGGCGAGCGAGATTAGGAGAGAGAGGAGAAAGGCGAGCGAGAGAGGACAAAGAGTAGAGAAAGGTGAATTGTATATGTATATTGGTCAGATAATTGTATATACGTAACTACTATGTATATGTATCAATGATTGTGTTGTATATCTGCATAAAATTTGGATTTGTATATAATTGAATCGAGTTAAAACATTTGTATTTGTATATCATATCTCTCTCGCTTTATACAAACACAAATTGTACATTGTATGTGTATAATTTGTGTTTGTATAAAGCGAGAGAGAGAAAGGCAAAAGAGAACTCGGCAAGGGAAGATTTGTATTAGTATAATTATAAATGTACAGGACGGAGAAATATGTATTTGTATTTGTATATACAGTCTCTTTCGCTTTATACAAACACAAACACAATTTAAACATTTGTATTTGTATAAAAGTGAGAGAGGCGAGGGAGAGAATTGAGAGTGGCGAGCGAGATTCAGGGGAGAGAGGTGAGAATGGCAATGTGTTTGCTACGAATTAGAATTAAATGAAACCGTAGCTATAACATTTATTTTGAATTAATAGTTTGCTATAATGCACAATTTTCCCTTCAAACAATGGAGAGTAATCTTGGACTACAAAACAAGAATTAGGGAAACAAGAAAATAAAGAAATAAAGGAATTAGCGTCCAGAAAAATAAAAAGAGGAATAGCGATAAGAGAGAGTGAGACCTTTGTTTCTTAAGGCTTTAACGGATGGTATAGAAGAACCTTTTCTCAAAGTTCGATGACATATTTGAACCTTTTTCCTTCTAAAACTTTCATAAGATTTACTAGTTTGTAAAGCTTAAAAACAAGGGAAAAAACTCAAATATGCCATTGAACTTTGAGAAAATGCTCATTTATGTCATCCGTTAAAAGTTTGGCTCTTCTATGTCATTGTTATTTGAGAAAAGGTTCATCCATACCATTATTTTTAACTCTAATTTTGCAAAACCATTTTATACCTCAACAAGACCCCAAACAATACTTAACATTTTTCAGTTTGGGCTTTGAATCAAATGTACTCCTTTTTCTTCCGTGAGTCTTTTCCCTAAAAACAAAAATGTGAGACCTTTGTTCATTTAAGGCTGAAAAATATAAGACTTATTACTATTTATTTATTTTTGGTTATCTTCTCCTAGCTACTAGCTAGTAACAAACATGCAATTCTTAAAAAAGAAAATAAAGTTCTAAAATCATTAAAAAAGAATATCAAGACATATTAAGTTATTAACTGAAATGTGATAAATTACCTTGCTAAATACAATGTAAATTGAATTTTAATGCTTTAAAAGAACAATAAAAAAAACTCATCACTAATAAATAATGAAAGGGTTTTAGACCTAAAAATCAGCCAGTCACTTCAGCAAGCCGGCCTGCTTGAATGATGAATTTTAAGAAAAGTCAACAGTCGATTCCTCAAGAAATAATTTTTGAAATATTCTCATGGCTTCCTGTCAAATCGTTAATGCGTTTCAAATGTCTTTCCAGATTTTGTAATTCTCTTGTATCTGAATTAGATTTTACGAATATCCATGAACGTCGTTCTATGATCCGTCCTGGTGGAACAAAATTCTTTCTACACGAAAAAGTATCAGAATCAGTTTTCTACGGTGTTGAGAAAAAAGAAGATGGAAAAGACTTTGCCTCCTTTCTTCAAATTGAGAGATTTAATGAACTCTATGACGGTGGCCTCCTTTCTGGGTTGGATTGCCTTAATGGTTTGTTTTGCATTTGGGGATCATTACCTGCTGCAATTTTCAATCCCAGTACAAGAGAGACAAGATTTCTCCCCAACATAAATGAAGAATTTCATCCGATGTACTATTCATTAGGTTTTGTGTCAGAAGAAAACAAGTGCAAAGTTCTTTCCACAACATATCATATTCGAGAACAGTACTGTAGAAACTGGGTTTTCACTTTAGGCATAGACAAATCATGGAGAGTGACCAAAAGTTCCCCCGCTATTGTGTGTGATCGCGGGGTTTACATGAATGGAGTTATCTATAAGTTTGTTATCCACGACCGAATTGTTATAGCTGCATTTGATGCTACAACTGAAAATATCAAAATTATTGCATTGTGGAATAATGCATATCATCACTCGTGGCATTACAACTTGATAGAGGTGAAGGGTCAACTAGGCGTCATTGAATATGAAACACGACGTAGACATATCCACTTGCGAGTTTTAGAACAAACTCAAGAAGAAGAAGTATGGAAGAGCCATATCATTCACTTTCCTTCGATATGGAAGGACATACGACCCAATGTCAAATTATCATGCACGTCCTCTGATGGAGAGATTTTATTCATCGTGAACATACAGTCGGGTACTTTATGTTTCTGTTATGATGTCACGAGACAAAATTGGAGAAAATTAGAAATTAAGGGGCTTCCTAAGGAGAGCTACATCCATGGCATTTATAGTTGTGTAGAAAGACTATTTATGTAGAAATTAAGTCTCTTTTCATTTGAGAAAACTTGCAATTCATATGTCCTTTTTATTGCATTTTGATATCAAGCCAATATATATGATTTTACTGTTCTGTCAAATTATTTGTTTTTCTTCAATATGGAACGATGTAACGTATATGGTCTTATCATCCTGCATAACACATGATGGGGATATTATCGTATACACTATGCACTCAAGGTCAGGTAATTTATGTTTGTATTATGATATCATGGAGATCGAGCTGCATTCACGAGATTTATATTTATATAGAAATTAAATACTTTTCCATTTGAGAGGTACTGTGTTTGCAAGTTTAACTTGTTTGTTTCTTTTCTTTGATTTGTATTACAAGTCTCCCAATAGAATATAAACAGATAAGAGTTACAATCTGAATACAAGCATTTTCCGTACTGTATGCCCAGTGTTTGCATTAGTGGAGTTATCTATCAGTTTGTTAGCAATCACAAACATGCTATAGCTGCATTTGATGTTAAATCTGAAAGTTTCGAAATTATTGCATTGTGGAATGCAACTAAGTTTGTGTACTATTACGAGATGACAGAGGTGAAAGGTAAATTAATAGTCATGGATTATGAAAAATGGGTAAGTGGATACATTGACTTGTGGATTTTAGAGCAGACTCCAAGAAAGAATGAGAGAGACATATCATTGGCGTTCCCATGATATGGAACGATATAAAACCTAGATTTGCATCATCTTTCATGGCCCATGATGGAGAGATTGTATTCGTCCTGAACTTAAAGTCAGGTGCTTTATGTTGTTTCTGTTATGATCATGTCACAAGAAAGAATTGGAGGGAATTAAAATCAAGGGGCTTCCTAAGGAAAGCTACACAAATGACATTTATAGTTATGTCGAAAGTCTCATTTCCTTCGGATAAATTTGTTCAAACTGGAAGGTTTCGTGAGTGCTTGTATGTCCTTTTTCTTTAATTTGGGTAACTTCAGCCTATAAGATCCTATACAGAATCCTATAGAATTTTCACTTGCATTTGAGTTCTTCATATGCATCTGAATTCAAAGTGATACTCCCGATGTAATTTATTCACTCGCATATTTAGTATGCAATATTTTTCTTATCCAGAAAATTGAACCATAATAGCAAACTTTCCTATCAGGATTTAATAAACTAATCTTGCAGAGTAAAGTAAACTGTAAAACTGTTAAAAAACTCAAAATTACACTTCATACCATACATACAGATTCAGTAAAAGCTACATAAATTCCCGTCATGTTAATCGTAGAATCTACTCACCCCTTTTCTGTGTTAAAGCATTACTTATTAAGCTTGTGTGTATCAACAACATTTTAGTCTCTCTGGGTGCAGCAGGTAATGACCCCCAAATGCAAGATAAATTGCAGCAGGTAAGACCGACTTTTGCACCATCGAATTTTTGGTACATAAATAAAACATAACAAGGGAAAATAACACACCAGTACTCAAACTAAATATTTGCATATCCTTGTATTGGGATACTAATTAATGGATTGGGTGTTAACACAATTCAAACGAGAATCAACAGGGATATGAAAGTGGAGTTCATCAAAACACTCAATTTTGAAGAATGGAAACAGTGGTTTTTCCACCTTCCTTTAGATCAGCAGTGTAATAAATTAATTAGTATGGATAGGCCAAAAACAGATTCAGCAACAAGAGAATTTAGTAGCAAACTTGAAACGCATTAAGCACTTAGCAGGGAACCATGAGAATAGGACTTAGCAGGAAATCATGAGAATATTTCAATTACTATTTCTTGGGGATTTGATGTTTTTCTTTCCCAGAATTCAACTTTGTGACCATTGGCGATTGTTGAAGGTGTGCTGCTGAAGCGTTTATGTTTCTTAAGAAAAGATCACTTCTCTTCATTTTTAAATCCTCTGTTCCACTGAAATATTTTTCAGACAGCAATATTTGCAAATAATGTCCAAGTGCCTACACACATCTTCATAGTTCATTTTTGCCATCAAGCTCCTAAATGACAGACATTTGTTTTTCGACAAAAGCTCCTACTGTTATTTTCTTCATGCTTGTTAATTGGAGAGCATCATAAGTGAGTGTTTGGGCCTCCTCCTTAAAGTTAAATGATGATCAGCCTTGGGACTTCTTCACCACTTCCCATCGACAGAAAAAATAGCGCATTGGAAGATGGAAACTGTATTACCTTTGTCTACCAAGATGAAGTTGAAGGTCTTCGATTGAGCAACTTTTGCATACAAGACAGAACTTGTAGTAAGATGGTTGGGGCATAAGGCACAACTGGTTCGCTCGGTACTGTTAGACTGTCAATTGAATATGTATGTGTTATTAATCAGTAATTTAAAAGAACTAAAATCCTGAATTCATAAGCTTTCACATCTTCGCCCTGCCTCTGTATATGGATGGTAAATAAAAATATCAAATATCCTCTGTGCAATTTACCAATTCAGAATTTATCCATGGTGTGAGGGTTGGATTTCTAAGTTCCTCTATTTTACGCATCCATCATTTTTGAATTAGACTTATACATTGGGAATAAGCAATTAATCAATGCCATCTGTTCAATATTTGTCTTGCAGATCTGTTATTAAATCCTTTGATTCAACAGCAGAAAAGATATAGTAGTAGAAATTCTTAAACCGATCCATGATGGTTCACCTGTAGGAGCGTGGCACATGATGTGTGAAGAAAGGTAGAGAGGTAGGTTCATTATCCACCGAGGAGTTCAAAACTTGTGTCGACTGGCTCTTGGCAATTTCTTGGTTATTAGAAAGAAGAACTACTACAAGAATCAAGGTGTCGATAATTCTGAAGACTGAGATCAAATCTCATGTGCATGTTATTGAGATACAAATTAATGCTATATGACATGAAAGAAAAATAGCAAACAAAGATATGCAACACAGTTGGTAATAGAATTACGAGTGATTCAGCATTCACTTTTCGTGTTTGATATAACAACTCTTAGATTGTTCTCAAATTCTCCTAATCTCAACTGCTGTTAAGAATATGGTAACTTGCATTTGAGTTCTGCATATGCATCCAAATTCAAAATGATACTCCCGGTGTAATTTAAAACAAAACACCAATTGGTTCACTGGCATATTTAGTATGCAACTTCTTTTCTTATCCAGAATTTGATTTAATAAACTGATGTGCAAGAGGAAATTGTAATTGCAGAGTAAAGGAAAAAACTGTAAAACTCGACTGGTGATTTAATAATTTGATCCCACATTGCTCTCTCAACTGCAGAGTAAAGGAAAAATGTATATGCGGAACTCAATTGCTAGTGACCATTTTCTTAATAGCAGTCGAGATTAGGAGAATTTTTGTCCGATATGGAAGTTTGAATTCCCTCCAACTCTTTCTTGTGACATCATAACACAAACAACATAAATCACCTGACTTTAAGTTCACAACGAATGCAATCTCCCCATCACGGGCCAAGAAGAATGATGCAAATCTAGGTTCTGTAGTGTTCCATATCAAGGGAACGCCAATTATATACCTCTCCCGTTCTCTTTTTGGAGTCTTCTCTAAAATCCTTAAGTCAAAGTATCCACTTACCCATTTTCTGTAATTGATGACCCCTAATTTACCCTTCACCTCTATCAACTGGTAATAGTACTCGGACTCAATTGCATTCAACAATGCAATAATTTCGATTTTTTCAGATTTAACATCAAATGCAACAATAGATATGTAATCGGCTATAGCAAATTGATTGATGACTCCATAATGCAAACACTGGGCATACAATACGGAATAGTAGGGAAAATGTTCTGAGTGTCTCTCCATGATTTGTCTATGCCTAAAGTGAAAACTCAGTATTTTGTGTGCTTTTCTCGAGGATGATATATTGTCAAGAGAACTTTGTACTTGTTTTCTTCCGGCTCAAAACCTAATGAACATGTATTCCAGCATTCACCTTCATTATTTGGGTTGGGCAGAAATCTTACTTCTTTTGTGCTGGGATTGAAAATTGCAGCAGGTCGCATATATGATGATTCCCAACCACAAAATAAACCATTAACACAATTCAAACGAGAATATGCAGGGACACAGTTGTAAAGATTATTAAATTTCAGTCGAGAGGAAATTCGGATCTTCCAGTCTAACCTTCAGCAATGTGTTGCTAATCGAGGACTGTGATTGACTGATCATATGATTGATCATTGCAATGTGATTCTCAAGTTTCTGGAAGGAACTAATAACACATGGTATAATGAGCAATTCAAGATCTTTGAACCATTGGAGTACAAGTACGATGCTGCGAAGCAATACTTCTGTGGGAACAGTATCGTAACATAATGGAAGTGTTGACAAGAGAATATTTGGATTCTAAACCTTCGACAATTCCTTGGCAATTCTGGAGACCTCTTGAAGATGCAGTTTGGAGAGGAAATTGATAGTCATGATGCAAAATTTCAGGATATAGTAAAAGTAGTCATTTTATGTTGTATTATTCTCGCTTTGAATTTTTTGTATAAACGTATTCATCTAATGTGGCATTATGAATTCTTAGTTATGCCTATTGGCTTTACTAATGACATATTCATCTAATGCGGATGATCATATTAGACATTTGTGGTTGCGCTTTGATCTCATGTTACAATATCATTTATTGGCCATAAGATATCTACTCATACTCTAATACATCATATAAATAAGTTATCTATAGCTTGTTTTGTTTACTGTGGCGAACATGCTACAGTAGCATTTCATGTCAAATTTGAATTATTGCATTGTGGAATGCATCTCGTCACAGTGTGTGTAATTACAAGAAGATGACAAATTTAGAATGCAATTTCTCTTTCTGCCTGAAAGTTGCACCATAACAGCAAACTTTCCTGATGAATCAAACGACTACAGAGATGAAATTAAAATGAGAGAATGAAAGAATGAAGCACCCTGAGAGACTAAAATGTTGCATATATTTGGGATTCACACAAACATATGACAAGTGGAATTGTGCGTTACGTATCCTTATCAATAAAAGACTAAGATGTCTTTCTTTATCTCTCCTGTTCAAATGGACGTTTTAACACAGAAAAGGGGAGAGTAGAGTCTAAGTTCTGGTTTATAGGAACCAACGAATGGCAAGTTCTTTTCCTTGTGTGGATCCTATTTCAATGGGAACTTGATGAGTCGATCCACCTACACGTCTTGCCTTTACTGTTATTCATTAAATTTCAAAAGAATCCACAGCAGACTATCTCACAAGCTAAGAAAATTCTTTTATTTTTCTCTTCTTCTGTTTTATGGGATTCATTAATTGTTACACCTCACGCTTTAAGTTTAAGTTGTAGTTGCATGTTGAGGTGTTATGGCTGCGTATATGAGCATTTAGTGCTTCGAATTTAGTAAGAAATTAGTTTGGAATGATTTGTATATGTTTTGGAGGTTGTATGGGATTAAACCATGGGAAAAAAGAGGAGAAGCAAGCCAAATAAGCAGCCCATCGGCTATTTAACTCTCTTGGGGGCAATTTCATCTTTTCCTTTTTCCTTAACCCCAAGCGTATTAAAAAAAAAAAAAAAAACCCTTCCTTTCAATCTGATTTCATACGCTATTTCATCATTCAACATTCCTCTCTCTTCTTCTTCTCCAAAAAACAAAACTGATGCAAGAAATTCAAGAGACGGCTCAAAGACTCAAGCCTAATATTCCCTCACTTTCGATCACTAGTTCTCGGAACGTTTGAGGTATGTAGAAACTACTTCTATCATCTATTTCTTCAAGTTTTATTTCCCTCCAATTCAAATTACTCTCAAGAGGTCTAGGGTTGAACGAATTCCATGTCTTTATTTGCACTGGAAACAACTCAAGAGTTCATGAACATTTGATAAGTGTTGTGAATTACATAAATCTGTAAATTTCTGCCAGGTTTTCGATTGCTGTACAACATGAAATTTATGGAATCTATGAAGTTTGCAAGTCATCTGTTAAAAATAGTTTGGAATTTGACAGCAACTACACACTTATTCTGTTGAAATTTTCATCGATCTTGGAACTAGTTAGAGGGCGAACTGTTTGCTTATGATCTTTGTGGTTGGTTTTCTGCTGAATATCTTGTGAACTATAGTATTTGAATCTAAATTTTTTGCCAATGAATCATGCTGAAAACTCCAACTACTTGATATGAACATGAACCTTGATAAAACCATCTCAATTTGCTTCTAAGTTTCATAAAGTGTCAATGTAGCTCGGCAGGTCGAAGTAATTCTCCAAGTCAGGAAAATGGTGCGACTAAGAATTTTCAGTTGTGCGTTGATTCCAACTTAATTTTACCAACAAAAAATGTGTTTGAACCATTGTCCGCTATTGGAAAAATTCAACTAGAGCATTGTGCGGAGAAAGGTATGTCATCACTCTCTCATGCTAGTTCGACAAGTGACTTGATTATTTCTAAGGAAAATCAAGGGGAGATAAGTGATCCTAGGTGGGCTGATTTGGTTGATGAAGAAGAGCAGGCTTCACTTCCTCCTTTGAATAGCAAATTAAGTTCAGAAGCTCCAATATTTGTGCCTAAAAGTGCGATTGCAAAGATGAATGAGTTCGGGGACTTAGCATCAGGACTTAGTCAATGTATTGAGTTGGAAAAGGAATTCTTTGAGGAGGATGAGGAAGATAATATGCTCGATATATGCTTTGATAAAGTGGCTAGAGATGGCGATCTTTCACCTGGGCAACAAAGAAGTGGAAGCAATAAAAGCAAAAGGAAGACACATGGAAGGCAACATAGTTGGGATGGTAAGATGACTGAGAAATTTGTTCCAAGGAATCTACCGATGCGAATGGCCAAGCAAAATCATATGACAGTGCCACCAATTTCAACAAGATCCAATAAATCCAAGAGGAAGTGATGAACTATCAAGTGTTATTGGACAGATTTGAAGAAGAAGACAAGCGGAAAATACTTCAAGTTACTTTAGATGGGCAAACTATCTTTTTTAGTTCATACATATATACAAGGAAGTTTGAGATTGATAACTCAACCTTCTTCTTGACGTTTATACTCTTACATTATTTAAGCATCTCTATGATGATCATAGAATACCTAGTTTTCTCTAGCTCTAATTTTCCTCATTCTTGTTAATTAGTAGAGGTTTTTCACCTCATTAGGATTTGTAAGGTAAGGTCTAGCCCCCCTTGCTTGTACTTATTCACGTTGAGGATTTTATTTTATTATTAATAAAAGGCCATTAGACAGAGACACTCTGTCTAATGGTATAAATTCGTAAAAAAAAAAAAAAACTATATTGATTCTCCAAAAATGCTTATTAACTAATATTAGATCATGGATTATGGGTGTAGCATGGTAAAATCTTCAATATGAGCCCTAATGTGGCAAACTTATGACATGAGCCTAATAAGGCTAAAGCATGAACATGAACCGATAAGGCCAAAAATTTCGGTAAATGATCATTAAAATAATTATCTTTCAGTGTGAGCTTAAGGGAGTTAGCTGGTTGATCGAAAAGGCATAAGTCTAAATGACCAATGCGCGAAACTACGTTTGCCGACGTAGGATAGAGATCTTTCCGCAAGTTGAATAACTCTTTAGTGTCCCAAAAAGGGATAATTATGGATCCTTGATAGCAAATCATGTCATGTCATGTCCTATGCCTGGCAAGGAATAGGATGGCTTAGCTGATCGGCCGAGATCAGACTCCATGCGCTCACATGATGGTTTATGTCGGTTCATCACTTGCTCCCATAAATAACTAAAAAGTTTAACTCACTTTATGTTGACAAATATGACTTCAGCTTGTGCTATTATATTTTATTGCTTTACTGGTTCCCCTTTTGTGATTTTGCATACCAATACATTCCATGTATTGATCGTCTTTGGCGCTACATCGTTTTATGATGTAGGTTCAGGTTCTCAGGTTCGTGACCAGGCACATCACTAGGATCTCTCTCTCCTTCTATTGGTGAGCCTCCTTTCCACCAAGGGCAAGTTAGACGTATTAGTTTTTTGGCATAATACATAAACATGACCCTTAACTTGGCGCTAGTGGACAACTATGCCCTCCAACTTTGAGTGTGCACAAGTAGACACTTAAACTTGTATAAAATTGAACAAATAGACACATTTGTCCTACATGGCACCCTACATGGCAATTTTGTGTCCTACATGGCGTCCTACGTGTATTATGCCATGTAGGACGTGTGTGCCTACTTGTTCAATTTTATACAAGTTTAAGTGTCTACTTGTGCACACTCAAAGTTGGAGGGCATAGTTGTCCACTGAAGCCAAGTTAAGGGTCATATTTATGTATTATGCCTAGTTTTTTTAATGTTTATTTCAGTATTAAGGGTATACCGGGGCCTTGTCCCGGCAGATTTCTAGCATTTAGTAGAGGCTTCACAGATTATATTAGATGTCAAACAGTTGATCTTATTTTCCAGAATATGGGTTCATAACTTTCAGTTTAATACATTTATGTAGTCTTAATGTATTGTGATGAAGACTTTCCTCCTTGAAGGGATCGTGTTTAACTTCATATTGTTTTCCGCTTTGTTCAGTTTTTTTTAGTTTCATGCTCCTGTGATATGCCAGAACGTTCGCTCGTACTAGCAATAGTGTCGGGTGCGTGCCACATCCAGGGTCTCGGCTTGGGGCGTGACATTAATTCTCAGGCAAACTCCATTGTAATACATGATGGGGAAAATGTGGCGTTTTATTAGTCATTTAAGTAGCTTTTACTGAATCTGTATGGATGGTTTGATCAGTCTAAATATGGATCAGTTTACAGTTTCCTGTACTCTGCAATTACAGTTTATGCTTCAAATTTCTGGCCATTGGTTCACTGGGGATTTCATTTTAAATTACAACTGGAGTATCGTTTTGAATTCAGATGCATATGAGGAACTCTATTGCAAGTGACCATATTCTTAATAGAAGTCGAGAATTTTTGTCCGAGATGGAAGTTTGATGTCACTAAGAGTCTCATATACTAATAGTAATATGGTTGAATTTCCCAAATTAAGAAACTCCACTAGAGATGTCTAGTTCAAGAGTTCCTTGCTGCTGCGGACCTTCGGAATCTGTTATGTACCTCAAACACAAGCGATTAACAGTTTGTGTTCTGATCAGAACAAAAATACCTCAGACAGGCAGCTTGAATAGTATCCCTAAATTTCCATTTCTTACTGGTTCCATGGACAACCAAGTTGGTCATGTTTCCAATAATTTATGCAGTCCATTGCTGTGTAGAAAATAAGAAGCACCAAAAATGCATCCCAATCGCGTTAGATGATGTAGCGATGGAACATAATGTTGATTTATGGGGTTCAAGTTTTCTAGATCAAATTCCTTCTGAAATCTCTTATCTTTCTAAGTTACACGTTCTGGTTAAGACCATAATACGTGTTTTTTTATTACTGTTAAGGCTCATCGCAGAGTTCTGTATAAGAATACTCCTATTGCTAGACTTCTAATTTGAGAGCAATTCTACTTCTTTGGAGATGGAAAAGATAAAGTCCTAAACTCATTAAAAAATGACAAATCAACTCATAAATGTAGGCAAGGGTTTTAGACCTCAAAAAAAGAAAACAATTACAAAGTTCTTTTGACACGAGATGCTAGCGAATGGTACATAAAACAGTGTGTTTTCACATTAGGCATAGACAAATCATGGAGAAAGACCCAAAGGATTCGCAGATTTGTTATGTTCAAGCCCGGGGTTTGCATCAATGGAGTTATCTATAGGTTTGTTTTCCGTGACGGACTTGCTATAGATGCATTTGATCTTAAAACTGAAAGTTTCAAACTTATTGTATTGAGGAATGCATCTAAGTGGTGGTTTTACGAGTTGATAGAGGTGAAGGGTCAACTAGCAATCATTAATTATGAAAAATGCTCAAGTGAATATATCCACTTGCGGGTTGTAGGACATAGTCAGAGAGAAGAAGAATGGGAGAGTCATATCATTCACTTTCCTTCAATGTGGAAGCACATACCACCAAAAGTCATACCCGTCGTCATATTATCGGGCATGTCTTGTGATGGGCAGATTTTATTCATCCTCAACTTAGAGTCAGGCGCTTTATGCACGTGTTATGATATCACAAGACATAGTTGGAGAAAATTAGAAATAAAGGGGCTTCCTATGAACCACCGCATTAGTGCCTTTTATAGTTACGTAGAAAGACTAGTTATGTAGAAATTAAGTCTCTTTCCGTTTTAGAAATTTTTGCAATTCATATGTTATTTTTATTGCACCTAGATATTTAGCATCATTTAGTGTCAAATTAGTATCTAAATAAAAGTATATGCCAATACAAATTTATTTACCGAGGATGATTTTATTGTTATGTTTTATTAATGTCAACCCCCAGCCCTCCAAGTTAGACTTGTGGATTTTAAAGCAGAAACATATCATTCATTTTCCTTCAACATAATGTCTCAGGACCTATGTCATCTTTCTATTTTCATTTGCATTCTCATTTTCAACTTGCAATTTTCAGTTGCATTCTCATTTTCAACTTGCAATTTTAGTCCAAACCCTCTTGATTACGCCTCAATAGTAGCAACTTACTGATTATTGCAAACACCTGAAGCATTCACAATTTTTTGCTGCTATCTCTCTAGGTTTAGGACATAGAGCTAACTCTCGATCATCTGAAACCTCTAAAACACCTCTCTTTCCAGCAGCTGTTTGATGACCAATATTACCTGTATAAACATCCATTTAGCTACATGATTTTGCTCAGAAGTGGCAGCAACCAATTGCCATCTAAAGTAGTAGCATTACTTTGATCGTCACCTACAACCCTTCTTTTTTTCATTTAATATTTCCCTCGCATCACCTTGATATTTTTCAAATCGCTAGTACCATTCAAAGCAGCTTTAATGGTATCATCAGTTTGTTTGTTATTTAAGATCAAACGGCAAGTAAAGAGGCTTGTTAGTTCCGCCCTACTAAAGAGGCTTACGTAGATGGGAAGAATTTGAAGGTTTTAAAACTGTTAAGCTAAATAACACGGCTAAGGAGTATCAAAGATTGCGGCTGAAACAAAAAAGATGAGAGAGAGAGAGAGCGAAAGAATAGAAGCAGAAGAAGCAGTCTTTCATTAATGCTTCAGGTTAGATATATAAGAACCTAGAATGAAAATAAATAAATAAACAATAACACACAACCTAGCAGCTCACTAAATAACTCCTAAATAATAGGAACACATGACTAACAACTAATTGACTAAGTCTTACTTCAAACAAAAAGCAGTAAAACTAATTTACTGCAGTTCAAAAGCAGATTCCTGACACTCCTCCTTGCTTTGGATACTGCAAACTCCAATTTTCTGTCTAAGAAGCTCGAATTTGTTGATTGGTAAAGGCTTAGTAAACAGGTCTGCTTGCTGGTTTTCAGACTTGCAGTAGACTAGAGTCACTTTCTCCCCTTTGCTGCACTTCTCTCAAGAAATAGAACTTGATGTTGAAATGCTTGGTCTTCTTGTGAAACACCGGATTGTTTGAGATTGCAATAGCTGCATGTAGATCACACATGATCTTTCTAAGCCACAAGGCTTAGTTTACTGCTCCTGTTGCTGCTATGAATTCAGCTTCTGCAGTAGATTGTGCAACAATTTCCTGTTTCTTAGATGACCATGAGAATATTCCTGAACCTAGGCTGAAACAATGGCCAAAGGTACTTCTCATATCATCTGCGGATCCAGCCCAATCACTATCTGAGAATCCAAGTAACTTGAAGCTTGGACACTTCTCAAACTTCACACCATAGTCAATAGTACCTTTAATATATCTTAATATTCTTTTTGCTGCTCTTAAATGCATTTCACTTGCACAGTGCATAAACTGAGATAAGAGACTTACAACAAACAGAATATCGGGCCTTGTTGCAGTGAGATACATTAAGCATCAAATCAAGCTTCTATAATAACCTTCATCAACTTTGTCGGCTCCATCTTCTTTACAGAGCTTCTCATTTTGATTCATCGGCGTGCTCATCGACTTGCATTCGTCTATTTGAAATTTCTTCAGAATTTCCTTTGCATATTTCTTCTGGCAAATGAACACTTCACTTTTGCTTTGCTTGATCTCCATTCCAAGAAAATAGGTCGTAAGACCAAGATCTGTCATTTCAAAAACTTGCATCATTTCTTCTTTAAACTCCTCAACCAGCCTTGTATTATTTCCTGTTACCAGAAGATCATCAACATAAAGTGACATAATAAGGATATCAGTGTCTTTATGTTTTACATACAAAGTGGATTCAGATAAGCTTTTTTCAAAGCCCAAGCTTAACAGATGATCATCTATCCTACTATACCAAGCTCTTGGTGCTTGCTTTAGGCCGTACAGAGCCTTTTTTTAGCAGATAGACTTTGTCTTCATCACCGTGTTTCACAAATCCTGATGGTTGCTCGACATATATTTCCTCCTCCAGTATGCCATTTAAGAAGGCTGATTTGACATCGAGTTGGAACACCTTCCATTCCATTTGTGCTGCTATTGCGAGTAGCAATCTGATTGTGTCTAATCTTGCAAAGTGAGAAAAAGTGTCAGAGTAATCAACACCATAAATTTGTGCGTACCCTTTAACTACAAGCCTCACCTTGTATTTGTTGATGGAACTATCTGGGTTTAACTTTGTTCTGAAGATCCATCTCACACCAATGACTTTTCTATCTTCAGGTTTGTCGACTAACACCCAAGTTTTATTTTTCTCAATCATGGATATCTCCTCCTCCATTGCATTCTTCCATTTTGGGTCTTGAAGAGCTTCTACTGGTTCAGCAGGTTCATAGATAGCGATATTACACCTCTGATAGATATCTGACAACAATCTTCTCCCTTTGACTGGATGATCATCTTCTAGTTCTTGCTGCCAGTGTTCTGTATTTTGCTCTTCAGAAGGGCTGATGTTTGCTTCTAGAGAGCATTTTCCTGATTTCTGAGAGTTCTTCCAGTCCCACTGTTCATTCTCACTAAAATGAACATCTCTTGTAATTGTCATCTTTCCTGTTTGAGGATGATAAACCTTGTAAGCTTTAGAAACTCCACTGTAATCCATAAGGATGCCTATAATTGCCTTCTTGTCAAGTTTGTCACGTTTAACCTGAGGAACATGAACAAAACACACACAACCAAACACTTTAAGAAAATTTAGTGAAGGCTTAAACCCGTACCAAGCTTCAAATGGTGTTTTATCCTTCAAAGCTTTCGTTGGAAGTCGATTCTGCAGAAAAACTGCGGTATTTGCTGCCTCTGCCCAAAATATCTTAGGCAACTCCTTCTCATGCAACATACATCTGGCCATCTCCATTATCCATCTATTTCTTCTTTCACTAACACCATTTTGTTCTGGTGTGTATGGTGTTGTAAGCTAATGCACAATGCCGGCCTCCTCACAGAATGAATCAAATTTCGCTGAAGTGTATTCCTTTCCATTATCAGACCTCAAGGCTTGAATCTTACAATTACTTTGATTTTCCACCAATTTCTTGAATTTCCAGAATACACCAGCAACTTCTGACTTGAATTTCAAGAAACAAATCCAACACATTCTTGTAAAATCGTCAATGAAAAGAATGTAATAGATGCTACCTTGTAGTGATGGAGTTCTTTGAGGCCCTGCGACATCAGTGTGAACTAGTTGTAGCTTTTGTGAGGCTCTCCAGGTTGATTTTGGAAATGGCTTTGTGTGATGTTTACCAAATTGGCAGGCATGACATTCAGTGGAATTTGCTTCCAAATCAAGTAGGTTTTCCACCATCTTCAACTTTTGCATTTTGACAAGCCCTTGATAATGATAGTGCCCGAGTCTCTTATGCCATAACTCAGCGACATTTGCTTTTGCTGAATACAACATCTGCTCTTCCTCAAATGGATCTAATGAGAAACTTTTTCCTCTCATTTTGACTTTAAACAAG
Organism: Solanum appendiculatum; assembly: GCA_018342035.1. Classification (NCBI taxonomy): domain Eukaryota; kingdom Viridiplantae; phylum Streptophyta; class Magnoliopsida; order Solanales; family Solanaceae; genus Solanum; species Solanum appendiculatum. The sequence goes on along the minus strand of JAGDQO010000067.1, from coordinate 31,852 downwards.
TCCTTTCCCGAGGGATCCTTGATCAAGCAATGTTTATTTTCAAAATAAAGTTTGAAATCTTTTTCTAACAATTGTCCAAAGCTTAACAAGTTTTGGTCTAAGTCTGGTATATAAAGAACATTTGTTATTATTTTTGTACGTGCTTGTGTCTCAACTGCAATAGTTCCCATTCTTTTTGCTGGAATGTGACTACCATGGCCTATTCTAACATTTGCAACTCGAGTGGGCTTCAATTCTTCGAAGATTTCTTTATCATGAGTCATGTGATTTGTGTATCCGATATCAATCAGCCACGAATCGCTGGAAACATTGCTTGCAAAACATGATGCAACAAAGAGTTGATCCTCCTCCTGTTCATTAACAACTCGAGCATCTACATCCTGTTGCTGAGTTTTGTTCTTACAAATAATTGCTTCATGCCTAAACTGATTGCACTTACTGCACTTAACTTTAGGCCTTCTCAAACACTTGAAAGGTGCGTGTCCGATCTTGCCACAATGCTTACAAGGAGGGTAGTTTCCTTTGAAGCTACCTGTTTTGTTTTTGTTGTTGCGTGCTGCACCTTCTCCATCTGTTGGTTGGTACTTCTTGTTCTTCTTTTTCTTATATCATCCATCATCTTGATGCTTGGCAGGTAAGGCTCCTTCAACAGCTCCTTCTTGTCTCATAACACGTTGTTGCTCTTGTGCTTGAAAGGCACTTAAGAGCTCTGTTAGTGAAATACTGGACAAGTCCTTAGTATTTTCTAAGGTTGTAATGGTCGCCTCAAATCTTTTAGGTACCATTACAAGGATTTTCTCAACGATCCTTGAATCGTTAAAAGTGGAACCCAACAATCTGACGTGATTGGCTATGTTAAGAAGTCGGTCAGATTATTCCTTTATGGTTTCACTATCCTTCATCCTTTGCAGCTCAAACTCACGTACCAAATTCAGCACTTGCATCCCTCAAATCCTTTCATCTCCTTCATACTCAGTCTTGAGATAATCCCATACCTCTTTTGCCGACTTCAGAGACATGATACGAGTGAAAACAGTGGATGAAACTGCAGCAAATAAACATGCCTTTGCCTTTGATTTCCTAATTTTCCTTTCCTGGTGATTTTTAATTTGCGCCATCGTGGGATTGTTTGGCAAGGGAGCAATGATGTATTCATCTTCTACAGCCTCCCAGAGATCCAAAGCTTCCAGATATGTCTGCATTCTAACAGCCCAGATTCGATAACTTTCTCCACCAAAAGTTGGTGGTGCCATTGAAGAAAAGTTTGCTTCTCCGTTCATGGTATTCACGAAATCTGATTGGCGCACACACACAGGTCCCTTAAGAAATAAAGCTTTGATACCAATTGAAGGTTTTAAAACTGTTAAGCTAAATAACACGGCTAAGGAGAATCAAAGACTGCGGCGGAAACAAAAAAGACGAGAGAGAGAGAGGAAAAGAATAGAAGCAGAAGAAGCAGTCAGCCTTCATTAATGCTTCAGGTTACATATATAAGAACCTAGAATGAAAATAATTAAAAAAACAATAAAACACGACCTAGCAGTTCACTAAATAACTCCTAAATAATAGGAACACATGACTAACAACTAATTGACTAAATCTTACTTAAAACAAAAAGCAGTAAAACTAATTTACTGCAGTTCAAAAGCAGATTCCTAACAGAATTCATCTAGTGTTTTTTTGTCTCTATTGGAATTTGAACTTGAGACCTCATGATTTTTGTTTCTCTTCACTGATCACTAGGCCACATTATTGTTGAACGTGAGGTACATTTTCGGTGCATATTGAATCTGAAATAGGGAGACAAATATGTCCATATACATTATAGGGCTATATATACCAGAACATGAGAAATTATATTTTCTTGTGTAATTTTGTGGCATTTGCATAGGCGAATTCAGCATCAGGGATAGCAGTGAGTGATGAATGCAAGCTGAAATTTTCGGAGTTGAAAACGAAAAGGAACCACAGATATATAGTGTTCAAGATTGATAATTCAATGCATGAAGTTGTGGTTGAGGAAGTTGGGAGACATGATGAGACTCGTGAAGATTTTGCCAATGAGTCACCTGATTACGTAAATAACTTTTTTACACTCAGTGTATAGAACTTAAGCTCTAATTTGTTTATGGAGCTAACTAAAGCATGTTTAATTTTTACAGAACTTAGGCTTTTGTCATTTGTTATTTCTTTGACTATGGTGTTCAATTTTGTCTATGTAGGCTACTAATATGATGATCTTGTGACAAGTTAACCCTCAATGTTCATTTGAATTTTGAACCTACTATATTGCCCTCTGTTTATCAATGAACTCTGTTTCTCATTCTCTAAAAGCCAACGTACTCTTACTTGATTATTAAACTAGATTTCTCTTTTGCCCCAATTTTAGATAAAGTAATGATACTCTAATTGACATATTCAATCAGATGAAGTCTTAATTCTATTTTTAATTACTTCTATTACTTTAAAAATAATTTTGATAATTTGTGTACCTGTTGTTACAGATAAACAGACACAGGCGGTGGCACTTTGCGCACCCCCTTGAAAGAAAGTACTCAGCAAAATGACAAATGAAGAAAAATCGGTTACAGAAAGTGCAATATTTGCATCGACGGAAGAAGAAGAGACGTGGAAGAGAGGAATTTTCCACCATCCTATTGAATGCACAATTCGAACGCTTGGCATTACGAAGCATTCCTTGGCTTACCTCGGCAAAATTTGGCTCAGAGTATCGAATGCATATCTGAGATGTAAGTGTTTTGTGTATAAGGGGTTGCTTGGTAGAGTGTATTAGAAAATATAATGCATACATTAGCTTTGTATATTATTTGTATCTTATTTGGTACATTTTTTCTGTCTATGTAGAACTAATGTTTGCATTAGTTATACAATCTATTGTACATTGAGATGTGTATTACTAATATCATAGATATACATGTATTAATAATACAAAGAGTTCCAATATTAATAATACAAAGAGTTCCAATTAATTAGTGAAGGCATAAACATCAGGTAATTTGTTTTCATTAATTCAAATCTTCGTGGATATAATTATATTTACTTGCGTTCTTAGGAGATAATAAGTGTGTGATAAAATTAATTGATGTGCATGCAAGCTGTTTCGGACATCACATTTTTTTTAGAAGAACAGGGGTAAGTATTCTTACCTTTTTCATGAAGTATTTTGACACGTGTATTCAATTCAAATCACATTAGAGTTTTGTTAGTGGTAAGGATAAATACAAGACAATTTACTAACCATAAAAATATAAGTTATTCCAAAGTATAATGGGGGATAAAATTGAATATTTTTAAATAGTAAATAAATTAATTAATCTTCTTTTTTATTTTTGCTTGCTGCTATCGCCTCTGTTTCATCTTTATTTAAGTCGAGGATCTATAAAAAATAATATGTCATAAGGTCTGCATACACACTAAGAGATTCCACTTATGAGATTACACTGAATTTATTATTATTTGTAGTACATAAATAAATTTTAACTTTTACACTATACATTTGAATGTTATATGTATATGCATACTTGATGCAACAGATTTTAAGGTAATTATGAAAGATGAAAATCAAGTGGAACTTTCATTCACAAGGACTTGGGATTCTTTAAATTCCAAACAACTTTCCATGAATATTGACAAATTACTAATTTTTGTCCTAATATTTTCTTTAGTTATAGTTTAAAGCTTTTATAATTTATTTAAGTGATGCAGTATTCGATTTTCACCATATTTTTATTGTAGATTTATAATATTAAGAGGAATTTCTGGATTTTAGTGCTAAGGAATTTTGGAGCATTATTAGAAGGATGGCCAGCAAATGACGTTTACCAAGGAAGAATTGTCTTCAAGCTCAAGGAAAAATTGTATGTATTTCCTTATCCTATTGTTAAATTCTATTCTATTGGTCACAAATTTGAGTCATGAAAGTAGTCATTAATGTTTGCATTAGGGTAGGTTATCTACATCACACTCCTTGGAGTGTGGTCCTTTACCAGATAACCTTGCTAACACAAAATGTTTTGCACACCGAACTGCCCATTTCTTTTTACCTTATTTTTAGTTTCCTTATTTTTTTTTCATTCTATAAATGCACTTTTTTTCACCTTTAGTGTTTTTAGTATGCTTTTCTTTTTTGAAAATAATTAAAATTAATAATTTTCATTGTTGGGCCAAGTTCCAATAAAGAGAAGCAACTTATCCTCATTTCTATCTGTGTGTACACGTTACTGTGCTTGGAAATTTTTTGTTCCATGTCTCATAGTATTATTTTAGGAAAAGTAGCGTTTTTGTGTTTCCAATTGACAATATTTGTTTAAGCTCTTCATTTCTCTTTTATTTCCCTTCTCTATTTCCACGCTCGTGAGTTGTCTTCTTCATCTAAAACTCTTAAATTGATTACACTTTGTTTTTCGCAAGAAGAAAATGATTTATTATTGTGTTGTATTTCATAATATGAATAGATATATTATTTAACTTATATTTTTTTTGTGAAATTCACAGATGATATTGAATCAAACAAAGAGTATTTGTACGTGAAATTACGATTATGTATAAATCAACTGTATTATTTGATATCATAACTATTAAATATCTTTTTAACAAATAATAACTACTTTTTGCGGTTTTACCTCATGAAATTGATATCTTTCTCCCTTAAAATAAAGGATATCTTTCTATTTCATTACAATAATTAATGGTAAGATTGTTTGTTGCAATGACAATAAATAGTGATCTTTCACGCTCATTATTCATTAGGTTGAGCTTGTAATTTTTTTTTAGATTTCGTGTGATTCAGTGTACACTTACTCTAATATTATATTACGAAAATGTCCTTAACTAATTTTTTAATTAAAAAATACCTTACTAACTTTTAAAATCAAATCAATAATGACAATTAAACTAGACCAAATACATAATTAGATGTTACTACTTATCATTTTTCACTTTTTATTGAGGTTTAAGTATTAGTCCTTTTAGCTTTAAAGCACATGAAATATTGAATAGTTCTTTTGTCTTTCAAGCAAATATTCTAGCAAGAACATTTAAATATACATTTTATAAATATTTTTAAATAATTTTTTTTAATAGAAAAGTGAGAGTTGTAACCTGTATAGCCATAGCAGATGAAAAAGCAAATCAACTTTTCCCTGCAATTATTTCTCTTATATTCCTTTGAATGAATTAATTTCCTCTTTTATTGCTTATGAAACAAATGTCTCTTCCTTTAAGTTTTCAATACATTTCTATAATAACTACTTATATTCTTCATTCTTCATCTATTAGCAAAAAGTAGGAGGTAAATTTATTAAAAACATTTTGGTTCCATTTCGTCAACAAAATCATATCTATCTACAAAATCGGGTAAATTTGTATTTTTTTCTCTATTACTTTCGCATTTATTCACAACTTTTGATGTACACAGTTTCTTCCTTTATAAATTGAACAAAAATGTTAGTCCACTACACTTTTGTATTTCATCATCCGATTATTCTTATGTAATTTTTTATTTATTGGTTATTCTTTCTTATTCTGATTAATATATTATTTTGTTTAAATTTTTTTATTTCGTATGATATGATGACATGTATATTTTATTGTTTTTCAAGTTGGTTTGATATTACAAATGTTTTCTATTCATGAGTTAGGCCTATATAAATTTTATACAGTAATAGAGGCTAAACGTGCAACACACGTTTCAAGAACTAGTCCGCTAGATCTAAATGGCAAAGTTGAAGAGTATATCAGACCATTTTACCTAAAAAGAAAAAAGTAAAAGAAAAAAGTAAAAGAAAAAATTTAAGACTATTTTTTTGCGGTATAATGTACTTAATCTTTTGTATCTAAAGAAGAAATCTGGAGATGTATGATAATTTTTTACAAGAAGATGAATGAAAATAAATAAATTTGATCATTAAGATAATAAATTCAAATTATTTATTGAATTAAAGAAGGTACAAAAAAAATCACGTGCGAGAAGGATCAAATATATCTCTTAACTTTGCAAAAGGATCAAAATACCTACATGGATTTTATTTTATTTTAATAAAAAAATTAAATTAAATTTTTTTTCACTTTCGCTAGACGAAAAGGGTATATCTGGGTCATTTGTGGAACAATAGGATATAAGTGAGCCAGTTTTGTAACGAGGGATATATCAGCTCTAAATCGTAAAGTTAAGGGGTATATCAAACCTAGTTTTGAAAATATTTCTTATGTTTTCATTTCGTCTATATTTTATAGAAGTATTAATTCTCTCAACAAATTTTGATTTCGTAAAAAAAAATTGAAGTTCTTTATTGTGTCTTTATTATTACATTTGTTTATTATAATTTTTTAACATTAATTAAATATTTATAAATATTATGAAAATGAAACGTACAAAAGTTATGAATAATATTTAAGAGTAGAAGTTACAAGTAAGATGAAAAGACATGAGTTATAAATTTTGTTAGACACTAAATGCATTAATAATTATGCATTGATTTTATTTGTAAAAATAAATAAATTAATATGAAAATCAAGAGTGAAAATACAAAACTGAACTAAAAAATAAAATAATTGGTGACTACATAAAAATTGTAAATATATTTCAAACAAAAAAATAATAGTGAGAAAAATAGATCGTTACATACCAAAGAAAATGACATTATAGAATTAACAATTTTTTAATTATTTTTTTTTTTGCAACCATAATAAAAATGAAGCTCCTGATCATCATAATTTTTTTGTTGAAATGAGATAATTATATTAACTATGCTTCATAACCAAAAACAATAGTAGAATAGTAAAGAACTAAATGAGTAGCATTGTCAATACATGTAGCTAAATTATCTATACAAATTAAAGTTAAAAAAAATTCTAACAAAAGTAGCTAAGTTACTACTTACTAATACAACTCAAAGTAAAAAAAATTATAGAAAAAATAATCTCTAATTATGCTTTAAAAAAAATTTCTTCGACCATCTTCCTTTGCAAGTAGATCTGTCATTATATTTTGCTCCATATGTCAAATTCTTTATCATATGCTAACCAATTGAATAAAAAAGCATAATTATGAATAAATAAAATATCATACCAATTAAAAAAAATTATATCAAAAGAAAGAAAGAAATCTAAATTATATGTAATATTTATGTAAATTATTTTTCAATTATACTAACAATAAATAATAATCATATCGTGAAATCTAGCAAATATTGTAATCAAACTACATTATATCCCTGCAAACTGACTATTAGAGAGAACAATCACATACTAACAACACATTATTCCTTAGTACAAAGATATTTTTTATCATACTTGCTTGGAGAATGATAATACATACATAAATAAAATATTAAGAAATCATGTCCAAGTACATAAAAATAAAAAGAAAAATTTGAGAATAAAATATCTCTCACCTTCTTGTACTCTTTTTGGTTACATTTTAGTTAATCCATAAACTATTATGATGAAGAAGAGAAAATGTATTCTTGAATGTGAATCTTCATGAAATTAAATATAAATTTATATAGACAAAATAGAAGAAATGAAAAGAAAGACTTGAGGATAAATATTTCTTACATTCATGTACTTCTTTTTTGCAACATGTTAGTTAATTCACAAAACAATATGATGAAGAAGAGAAAGGATAATCTTGAATGTGAATCTTCATGAAACTAAATATGAATTTATATAGGCAAAATAGAGGAATACCATAAGACATCATAAACTTACAAATTAAAGTTTGAAGGTTATGGACATGAATATTATGGGAGTCATGAATATTATTAAAAGTAAAAATTAAAGAACTGTAAGTCATGGGTAGTAAAAAGAATATGAAGAGTTTTTGTTATAAATGTTCCTCCACTAATAAAATATTTATTTGTAACAAATTAAGTAGTTTACTTTTATAATACAATAATGAATTTAAATAAGAAATAATACCCAAAAAAGGAGCAAAAAGATAAATGCAAATGGAGAGCATAGAGAGGTGCCACATCACCTTGTCTATGTTTCTTCTTTCTTATAGATAGATAGATTCAGTATTCACAACATACCAGAAGAAAATAACATCAAATAAATATCGATCAAATTCTTCATATTGTCACAAAAGCATTCTTTATTCAAAAATAAATAAATTAAAGAGGACAAAAAAATTACGTATACAAGTGCACCTCTCTTTCAACATCACTTTTTCTTGTATCTGCATAGCATACACTGCTGCTAAAAATGAATGAAAAGCACATATATGTATATAAAGAAATTATTGAAGTTTATTGCTCCCAAAACTTAATGCAAAAAAGTTGTTGGGATATATACTATTAATCATATGTTTAGATATAGTATTTATTATAGAATAATTATTTATTCAGTTTTAATAGATCATATATTTGTTTATGATGTCTGTTTACTTATATAGTAGATGATTTAGTGTATAGAGTTTTAGCTTATACACAGAGGATTAAATCATCGGTTCTTATAAGTATAAAGTTTTTTTTCACAATCTAAGATGAAAATTGGACATGCCATCGGTACGATTGTAGCACAAGATTATATATAGTTTATCTTGATTATGGGAATGGTATAGTTCCAACTTCTTGTGCTAGTGCATTTTGTATGTATTGAACGGGATCGAGTAGAGATAGTTGCTTTAAATGTACTTATATTCTTAATCCTGATATAACTATTATGATCTGTATATGTTAATTAGCGTTTTGATTTATTAAAACGTGAGATTCTGAGATGGGTCAATATGTCTGGTAGATTGGATGATAATAATATATATTAGTGAAATAATAAGTTTGTTGACGGAATCCATGTCTCGATATAGAGATTGATGCTATGTTTTTTCAGAAGCTTATAAGTTTTCATCGTGTCAAACCTTGCAAGTGGATTTATGAATCCGACACATGAAATAAGTTAAGCAGTGCTCTAAAGGAAATTAATCTTTGAATTAAATTCGTCAATAATTTAATTTATTGATTAGTATTTGTAATCTTAACATGGCGAATTACATAAGTGTTTAATGGGCAATTTTGAAAAATAAATAAAGGAGTGCAATAACGAATTTCTAGTGAAATGATTTGTAATTTATTCTGGTAAGAACAATTCAAATTAATTATTTGGAATTACTTCCATAATAGGAGGCCTCAGTAATTAATTATGTGGTCTCTACCGTGCCCATATTTAACTAGAACTCAGAATTCTATTCTAAGGGAAAAAGGGAGAACTATGTGTCTTTCTCTATTCTAAGAAAAGGGAGAAGTATGTGTCTTTCTCTATTCTTAGGAAAGGAGAAGTACATGTCTTTTTCTATTCTAAGGAAAGGGAGAAGTATGTGTCTTTTTCTATTCTAAGAAAAGGGAGAAGTACATGTCTTTTTCTATTCTAAGGAAAGACAGTGTGTTTCCTCTCCTCCTTGGACTAGGAAGAAATCTCTATAAATAGGGATTATTCTAACCCTTGAAAGGAGATAAATTTTCTATACGATACTTGCCCACCCAAGTATTGAGAGAGTTCGGAAGTAAACTTAGGATCACTGTAGAAGACCGCAGAACTGCCGTCCACTTTGTGGACTAGCTTGTGGATTCGTTTGAAGGTTCTAGCTTGTGGATTCGCTTGAATGTTCTAGCTTGTGGATTCGCTTGAAGGTTCTAGCTTGTGGATTCGCTTGAAGGTTCTAGCTTGTGGATTCGCTTGAAGGTATCTGTTCACACTTCAAGAGGTAATCCTTGAATTAAATTTTAGAAAGTTTATGTGCTCTAGCATGATTGTATGTGTTCTAGCATAAACGTATGTGTTGTCTATTATTCATGTAAGGAGTATGATTCTAGTATGTTTCCGTTGTGCATATAGTTTTCCAACAAAAGTAAATGCAAGAGTAATTGGTAATTATTTTTTAATACGTAACCAAATAATCTAGTCTTACTATATGGGGGTTATTGGGAGGGGAAAGATGAAGAAACATAGACATTCAATATGAAATATTTATTATTCATTTAAATTGGAGAGGTAAAAATCAACATTAAGGCATGATATTTTACCACTACGAGGGCTGATTTTTATAAATAAAAAAACAATTAAAATATATTATTGTGCTATTATTATATAGTGAAATGGAGAGAGAAATGCCAAGAAAAGGAGAAAAAAGATAAGTATGAATGGAGGTCATAGAGAAGTGTTACAATATCTTATCTGTGTTTCTCCTTTATATTATATATAGATATAGATATACAAAAAAAATCTAGAAAAATGTAACACCCCAAAAACTTCTAAACTAAGGCTCGAACAACTCTTTATTTGCATGTAAAATCATATCGGGTGATTCTTAAATTGCTCATATGTGTAAAGCTCATTTCTTTTATGTTCGAATGGATTTGGATATGACTTAAGGTCACAAGGACCCCCTAGCACTAAGTTGAGTTGAAAACTTCATTTTCGACTGAGTTTTGACATAAGATTCTACTTAGGTCAACTTCAAACAATCCTATCTCTCAGCACATAATGAATTAGGTGGCCCATCACCCATCAAATTAAAGGTCTTTGAGTCCTCTTTCCAACGCCAACAAGTTTGTCTTTTTTCGAGTTTGGAGTAAAACATTATGACCATTTTACCAAAGACTGCCATAGCAGAGTTTCTGAGTCTGTGAACGACGGATCCAACCTACGGTCTGTCGGTTGAACGACGAACCGTACTGTCAAGTCGTCAAAAAGTTCAGAGAACTCAACTTTTGGGACCCAAGACCTACGGATCCAACCAACGGGCCGTAGGTACTACTATAGGCCGTCATTTGGACACATAAGTGTACTTTTTAGCGTTAAAAATTCAATATCAGTTCCACGGATGGTATCTACGGTCTGTAGATCAAACCACGAACCGTAGATGATCCCGCGGACGGTTTTTATCAGCTTTTAAAGAGGGGTAGTTCAGTCTTTTCCCACCCCTTCTAAGCCTAACCCACATCCCCTTTTCACCTAATTAAGGGTCTAAGCAGTGTTAAAACATTATTTTACGTTCTTTAACACTTCAACGACTTAGAGCAAGGATTCAAGAGGAGAAAAGCTAGGGTTTTCAATCGTCCTTCCGATTTCACCAAAAACTTCATTCTTCCCAGGTATGTGAGGCTTTCATTGTGTTGGACTAGTGCATCCACTCACCCTACGTATATCAAAATTTCAGAAAAGAGTAATCTAGGGTGTTATTCCTTGATTTTGAGTAATTTCGAGTTAAGCCTATTGTTGAATTTTAATTCAATTCTTGAGATATTGTATCCATATCATTGAGTATTGTTGTGATATTGTTCATGTCTATATTTCGGTATGAACCCTACTTACTGAGTTGATTTTTGAGTATTTGAAAAGAGATCATTTTAACCATATAATTGCTGGAATTGATTTCTGAAAAGAGTTATAGAACAGTTTCAGAGAAGAGTTTTAAAGAAGAGTTTTGAGAAGAGTAAAGGGAACTGAGTATTCCCAAATGTATCACTTTCTATATTGAGAAAAGAGAAACACTGATTTCCAAATATTTATGAGCTCAAAGATACTTCAGAGCTTTTCCTTTTTAAGAGGATCTTTTTAGAAATTACCTCAAAACAGAGAAAGAGTATGTGTTTACACATTTGAGCATAAGCATATATTATTGGGAGTAGTATTGAGCACCGATATGGGGATGAGTTCAGACAACTCGAATTCCTCATAAACCATGTATGCCAACATGGGTAAAGGATTCATACTTTTTAGATGATTTCCTTATGCATTCGGGTAGAGCTTAGTGGATTCACTTAGTTGAGATTGTTCTATACCCCGACAAGGTATAGGACCCTTCTGGCAGCGTGGGTGAGACGATGTATCATCACTTAGCTCATAGTGATGGTTGTCGGTTAGAGAATCTCCCAAATAAAAGTAAAGTGTAATTTTTTTTGTATTTTTATGCACATCCTAGAGTTAGTATCTTTTATTTACAAAGCTGTAAATATGTCATCTCATATTATTGCTTTGCATTGAGTTGAGTTGAGTTGAGGTGAGTATTCTCCTAGCCTTATCAGTTCAGTTATTGTTTTACTCAGCCATTTTACATACTCGTGCATTCCATGTATTGATGTCATTCGACCTGCATCTTTTTATGATGCAGATACAGGTGTTCAGGGTCATCACCAGGCTCTTCGTTGATACCATTTGCACTCCAGCTAGCTTTGGTGAGCCTCCTTGCTTTCCGGAGGGCTTCACACTTATATTTCTTGTTTTGTTAAGTTGTCGAGGGTCCTGTCCCGACATCTATCTTAGTATTTAGAGGCTTCATAGATAGTTAGAGTTGAGGAGTGTCTCAGTATATTTCCCTTTTGATAAGATGTTTTGAGACTGTTTTGCAAAGTATTCTCATTATTGAACTTAAGTATTTTCAGACAGTTTGAGTTAAGTATTTGTTGGAGTTTGAATGTTCTAAATGTTATTTCTAAGCTTGTTATCACTCGAGTAAATCTTCTGCTAAGTAGTCAGCCAGGCTAAGGGGAACGCTTTGGGACCAGAAATGGTTCTCAAGTGCCGGCCACGTCCAGGGTATAGGTCCGGGGCGTAACAAATCAGGATGGTCAACAAAGAGTGGGTCGTCAGGATGTGACTGATACATCCAGAATCCGTGAATTCTTAAGGATGAATCCCCCAGAGTTCACAGGGTCGAATATCACAGATGATCTGGAGAACTTTGTGGAGGAACTTCAGAAAGTGTTTGAAGTTATGCGTGTTGCTGATAAAGAGCGTGTGGAGCTAGCTTCATATCAACTCAAAATCATTGCTAGAATATGGCATGACCAATGAAAGAAGAACATAGCAGAAGCGGCACCACCTTTGAGTTGGGCGGTGTTTGAAGATGCTTTCTTGGGGCGCTTCTTTCCCCAAAAACTAAGAGAAGCAAAGGTAAGAGAGTTTCTAAATCTGAAGCAGGATTCTATGAGTGTGCAAGAGTACAGCCTCAAGTTCACTCAGCTATCTCGCTATGCTCAAGAGATGGTGGCTGATATGAGGAGTAGGATGAGCTTGTTTGTGTCTGGGCTATCCCGCTTGTCAAGTAAGGAAGGTAAGGCGGCTATGTTGATAGGGGACATGTACATAGCCAAACTCATGATCCATGTGCAACAAGTTGAGGAGGATAAATTGAAAGATAGGGAAGAGTTCCGCACTAAGAGGGCTAAGACAGCAAATCATGAATCTGGTCAGTAGAAGGTCGGAAATGTGAATCGGTCATCTTTTCGACAAAGGTCACCTAGACCTGCTCCATCATCAGCTAGTGCACCTGCACCAAAGAACATAAATGAATTCAAGAAGCAGAACTCCTAGAATTTCAGAGCTCGACCTACTCAATCTCAGGGTAGCGTGGCACAAGGGGTTAATTGGACCCCCACATGTACCAAGTGTGGTAGGAACCACCAAGGAGAGTGTCATGATGGCTCAAGTGGCTGCTTCAAGTGTGGTCAGATGGGTCACTTTATGAGAAAGTGCCCCAAGAACAAGCAGTGTAATGGGGCAATAGAGCCCAATCTTCTTCAGCAGCTCTAGTAGATAGAAATACCCAGAGAGGAGCTACTTCAGGGACAGGTGGAGGAGAAAACCGTCTGTATGCTATAACTAGTCTCCAGGATCAGGAGAACTCACCAGATGTTGTCACTGGTATGCTTAAAGTTTTTACTTTCGAGGTTTATGCCTTAATTGATCCAGGTGCTAGTCTGACTTTTGTGACTCCTTATGTAGCCATGAAGTTCGGCATTTCCCCCAAACCACTTCTTGAGCCTTTCAGTGTTTCAACACCTGTTGGTGAGTCTATTCTAGTAGAAAGAGCCTACCGTGATTGTACCATCTCTTTCTATCACAAGGACACCATGGTTGACTTAGTTGAGCTAGATATGGTGGACTTTGATGTTATTCTAGGTATGGACTGTCTTCATGCTTGTTATGCCTCAGTCGATTGTAGAACTCGAGTAGTCAAGTTTCAATTTCTTTGAACCGAATCTGGCCCAACCAAGGCTGCTTCACCTACTTCGAACCAACCAACTGGAGACCTGCATCAACGCCCATACAGTGCCTCATGAGGGGCCATCTGAATACTAGAATGGAAACTGTTATTATAGGCAAACTCTATGAGAGGTAAGTGATCATCCCAACTACCCTTGAAATCGATCACGCAAGCTCTCAACATGTCTTCTAAGGTCTGAATGGTACGCTCTACCTGACCATCCGTCTGCGGATGAAATGCTATACTGAGATTTACCTGAGTACCAAGACCTTTTTGAAACGATCTCTAGAAATGAGAGGTAAACTGAGGAACTCTATCTGAAATGATAGGAAAAGGAACACCATGCAACCTAACTATGTCGTTGATGTAAAGTCTGGCGTAGTTCTCCGTTGAATCTGTAGTCTTGACTGCCAATAAGTGAGCTGACTTAGTGACTCTGTCCACTATCACCCATATGGAGTCATGCTGTCTGCAAGTACGAGGTAAACCCATAATGAAATCCATGTTTACCACTTCCCACTTCCAAGCAGGAATGCTAATCTCTTGAGTCACACCTCCTGGTTTTTTATGTTCTACCTTAACTTGTTGACAGTTGGGACACTTAGCCACAAAATCTGCGATGTCTCTCTTCATGCCGTTCCACCAATATACTTTCCGTAGATCACGGTACATCTTAGTGGCACCCGGATGAATAGAATATCTGGAATTATGGGCTTCTGTAAGGAACTAATGTCTCAACTCACCCACATTAGGAACACATAAGCGACCCTGGTAACGAAGCACACCATCTCCCCCTTGGGAGAAAACCTAATCTCTCTGATGATGAACTGCACCCTTCAACTGAAGCAATATAGGATCACTATCTTCTTTCTCCTTAACCTCCGCTACCAATGAAGATTCTGATTTATTCTGCACTATCACACCACCATCTAACGTTTCCATCAGGCAAACTCCAAAGCGAGCAAGCCGGTGAACATCTTTGGCTAATTCTTTCTTTTGTTCCTCAACATGTGCCACACTACCCATGGATAGTCTGCTGAGAGTGTCAGCCATTACATTGGCCTTTCTCGAATGGTAGAGCACATTCATATCATAGTCTTTGAGGAATTCGAGCCATCTCTTCTGACGAAGATTCAACTCTTTCTGGGTGAACACATACTGAAGGCTCGTATGATCTGTGAACACATCAACATGAACACCATACAAGTAGTGTCTCCAAATCTTTAGGGCGAACACTACGGCTGCAAGCTCGAGGTCAAGAGTCAGGTAATTCTTCTCATGGACCTTAAGTTGTCTAGAAGCATAAGCTATGACCTTAGCCTGCTACATCAACACACAACCTAGGCTGACCCTGGATGCATCACAATAAACCACATAACCGTCTAAACCCTCTGGAAGAGTCAAGACAGGAGCTGTAG
This sequence comes from Solanum appendiculatum, assembly GCA_018342035.1. Taxonomy (NCBI): domain Eukaryota; kingdom Viridiplantae; phylum Streptophyta; class Magnoliopsida; order Solanales; family Solanaceae; genus Solanum; species Solanum appendiculatum. The sequence goes on along the minus strand of JAGDQO010000067.1, from coordinate 16,429 downwards.
TCAACCTGGTTTTCAATTCTAAGAAGCTTTTCTCACAATTATCTTACCACTAAAATTTGACCTTCTTCTGAGTCAACTTGGTCAATGGGGCAGCTATGGATGAAAACTCTTCAACAAATCTCCTGTAGTAACTGGCCAAACCTAAGAAACTTCTGATATCAGTCATAGAGGTGGGTCTGGGCAGTGCTTTACTGCCTCAATTTTTTGAGAATCCACTCGGATTCCTTTGTTGGATACTACATGGCCTAGGAAAGCGACCGACTGTAACCAGAATTCACATTTGCTAAACTTAGCGAATAGCTGGCGATCTTTGAGGGTTTGCAAAATCACTCTCAGATGAGTCGCATGCTCTTCCTCATTCCGAGAATAAACGAGGATATCATCAATAAAGATGATTATGAACAAGTACAAATACTGCTTGAACACCCTGTTCATTAAGTCCATGAAAGCTGCTGGAGTATTTATTAGTCCAAAAGACATAACTACAAATTCATAGTGACCATACCGAGTCCTGAAGGTTGTCTTAGGGATGTCACTATCTCTGACTCTGAGCTGATGATAACCGGATCTAAGGTCTATCTTAGAAAAGCAACTAGCACCCTGAAGCTGGTCAAAAAAGTCATCAATCTTTGGGATGGGACATTTATTCTTAATTGTGACTTTGTTCAACTGATAATAATCAATGCACATCCTGAGAGAACCATCTTTCTTACGCACGAACAACACTGGAGCACCCCATGGAGAGATGATGGGTCTGATGAAACCCTTATCTAGAAGGTTTTTCAACTATTCCTTCAATTCCTTAAGCTTAGTTGGAGCTATTCTGTAAGGAAGAATTGAGATAGACTGGGTATCTGAAAGGAGATCTATTCCGAATTCAGTTTCCCTTTCGGGAGAAACTCTATGAAGATATTCTGGAAACACTTCTGGAAACTCATTAACCACCGGGACTGACTCAAGAGTTGGGGTTTCAGAGTTTAAGTCCTTAACCGGAACAAAATGATAGATATACCCTTTGGAAATCATTTTTTTGGCCCTAAGGTACGAGATAAATCGACCTGCAGGCACTAGTTACTACTTTTCCACTCTAAGACTGTCTCGTTTGGAAACTAAAATCGAACGATCTTGGTTCTACAATCGACTGAGGCATAACAAGAATGTAACCAATCCATGCCTAGGATGATATCAAAGTCTATCATTTCTAGCTCTACAAGGTCTGCTGAGCTGACTTTTTGAGAAACTGTGATAGGGCAAATTTTGTATACCCGTCTAGCTATAACTGGGTCACCAACTAGAGTAGAGACTGAGAAGGGTTCTGGGAGAGTTTCTGGACTAATATCGAAGTTTACTGCTATATAAGGAGTTACAAAAGAAAGAGTAGCCCCTGGATCTAACAATGTATACACATCTAAATGGAAGACTTGTAACGTACCAGTGACTACATCAGAAGAACCTTCCTGGTTCTGGCGAGCCTGAAGGACATACAACCTGTTCTGGCGCTAACCACCACTTGTACCAGATGAGGCACCTTGCTGAGTGGGGCGACCTGCTGGCGCTGCTGAAGTTGTAGACTGAGCCCTGTTACCTCCTTGTCTTTTCCTGGCAGAAGGGCACTCCTTCAACCTATGACAAGACTGACCGCACCCAAAACATCCATCTCTGTAGCAAGACACTCGCTAGGATGGTTCTTACCACACTTTGGGAAAGATAGACAAGTCTGATTACCTGAAGCACTCCCGTGCGACTTAGAGCCTGATGCCCTCCCTTTTTTATCCTCTCAAAACTTGGGGGATAGAGCGCTAGGTGATAAAGGTGCTGGGGCTATAGACCTCTGCTGAAACTGTGAGCGACTTCCACCACCCGACCTCTGCTGAGAATATTCATAGTTGCCAGTTCTAGCCTTTTTATTATCCTTAGCCATTTCCTTGAGCGTATCTCCCTCAACCTGCTGAGCGTGGGTCATTAGTCTGGAGATATCCATATCCCCTAATAGCATAGCATTCCTGCACTCTGTCTTTACCAGATCGGATACTCTAAACAAGAACCTGTTCATTTGTGCCCTTGGATCGGCCACCATATGTGGAGCATACCTGGAGAGCTGAGTGAACTTCAGCCCATGTTCCTGGATTGACATCGACCCCTGCCTCAAGTTCATAAATTCCTGGGCCTTAGCCTCCCTCAACTCTCTCGGGAAGAACCTGTCCAGAAAAGCTCCAATAAAACAGTCCCATATCATCAGAACTGCATTAACACCCCTATTTTCTTTCCACTGCGTGAACCAGATATGAGCCGCATCCTTGAGTTGATAAGATGCTAGTTCAACACTATCAGTACCAGTCACTTGCATTATCTCAAGAATCTTCTTGATCTCATCAATGAAATTCTATGGGTCCTCACCAACCTTTGACCCTAGAAACTCTGGCGGATTCATACGAACAAAGTTTTGAACCCTGGCTGCAGCTGATCCACCAGTAGAGTTTGCAAGAACTGGGGCCTGCTAATTGTTCTGGTTGGCTACGGTCTGAGCCAACATCTAGAGCGCAGTACGAAACTCTGCATTCGTAACCTCATGGTTCGGGACGGGAGGAACTGCGTTAGCATTCCGTGCGTTAGCATTTCATGTGTTAGCTCTACAAGGAGGCATGATCTGAAATGCATAACGATGGATTAGAAGGGAGAATTTGAATTACAATACAACACACGATAAAGATAGCAAAGGAAATGAAGTTTTTCTTAGAACACTTTGTAGCCTCTCCCTCATAGATGTGGCGCGCTTCACACACATGAAAGAGACTCTACTTAGTGCGGCTTTCAGACACCCTAGGACTCTTAAACGCGATGCTCTGATACCAAGTTTTTCACGCCCCGAAGCTGGCCCTTAGGCGCAACACGGTGCTTAGTGTCACAAGTGACCCCAAGCTAACCCTGAGTCTGGCAAATCATAAGTGTACTAAAATATGACTAAGTAAGCAGAAAACATAACTGTAAAGTAATCAACACTAAAAGAACCTTCAGGTGAGAATTTAACTGAACATATATGGGAAACAACCCAAAACAATTGAATACTAACTCTATGTCTGAAAACCTCTAATACTGATGAGCTGCTGGGATAAGTCCCCAGCTAACTCTATAAATACTAAAAGACTAATAATAGGCTGACTAAACTAAAGGCATAAATAAATGTACTCGAACTATTAGGACTCACCACTGAAGATGCTGAGTACGGATTGGAAATCGAGCTAAGCGCGGTCTGGATGCTAAGCGCCTAAACCTACATCATGAAACAATGTAGCACAAAAGTATGTGTCAGTACTTTGAAAGTACTGAGCATGCAAGATATGCAAGCTGACTAAATATATTTACACATGCTAAAAATACTGGTCAAGTATGTAACCTGATCTAAACTGAAGTACATAGGCCCAAGATACAATAGTGCATAAAAATTAGAATGCAAGAGTAAACTGAAAACATATTAAAAAACTAAGTAAACACAACTATAGGCCTGAAGTACCTTACTGAAGCTAATACTGTGGGAGAGTTTATTAACCTTCATAAACCACGCGAGATAAACGTGGAGTCCAATGTATACGTCCATCGAAAGGACCCAATACAGTTTGCCAGAGTATAAAGGCATGACTGTGGCGTGATCATTAAAACTGATGCCCAACAGATGGGACTTATAAACCAACGGGGGCACGTAGTTCTATGACTTGAGGGTACGCTGAACCCTAGTCCAACTCGGTGCTAAACACTACTCCCAAACTGAATACTATAGCTCATTTTAACTGTAGTTCTAAATTCATGAAACAGAACTAAACTAATTTGAAAATGATTTCTGAGATAAACTGTGGACAGAAACTGACTAAATTTTGTTTTAAAACTTTTAAAACTGAATGCTGGCACCCTAAGCTACATTCGGGAGAAAAGCTAATTCATGTGAAAATACTACAATTTCATGTTATGTTCCACTGTATTGAATTTTCTAGATGGCATAGGATTTATTACTCTCTATTTCCAGTATATTCTTCATTATCGAGTTATATTGCTTATTTTGTTGTTTTGGGGATGTATTGTTCAATTATGCCTTGGGTTTGCTTTGTTAAGACTTGGTTATTTTCAGATGTTATTTAGGATATTTTGAGTTAAATATCTATATTTGTAGTTATTTATGAGTTGTTAGTTAGGTTGTTGTATTATCTGTTATGTTTTATTTATTTTTTTATTTTGGGTTCCTCAACTTCTATTTTCGATACTTTTCTTGAGGAAAGTCCCTTTGAACCGACTAGATTTTATTTTTAGTATTTTTGTTTGATTCTTTTAGGATGAGAAACTTTAGAACAATGAAGATCATCACTACTTAGAAAGGTACTCTAAATAAAGGACTTTGCTAGACTTTATGGGAATTTATTCTTTGAAAAGCATAAAAAGATAGAAGAACATAAGTGTAGAGTCATAAACTTTCTAGCAAAGACTCAAAATACAAAAATAGGTCTTAATAATGCATATCATTCAATGTATGACGACTTCACGATCCATGTGGAGCTTCACGGGCCGTTCAGATATCTGTGGCCCTTTTCCAGTGACCTTGGGTCACTCCCTACCAACTAGGTGACTTGTACGATCCACTTGACGGGCCGTCAAGTCCACCACGAGCCGTCTGGGTCACTGTCAAGGTGACGCCTACATGGGGCAGCTTCTGGAATGAGTTCACGAGGCCCTTAACGGGACGTGGTCCCCTTCACGGACCGTCTAGGGTGCCGTGAAGGGTTCATGGTCCAATTTGGGTTCGTGAACCTTTCCCGCTTTTCCTTTTTAGCCTTTTCAAATTCGAGATGTTACAACTTCCACCCAAGGTTTTCCCAAGTTCTTCCACTCTAAGAACTTCAAATAGAGTTTCTTCTCTCAAGATCAAGTCCCAAGATTTTAATCTCAAGATAAATCAAGTCTCCACCAAAATTTCCGCTCTAAAATCTTCATAATCAGATATGTATGGCTATCATAATGTTGGACTAGTTTGTCGTCACGCCCTACATCTACTTTTAAATAAGTAAAAGAGTAATCTAGGGTTAAGTTCTTGAGCTCCTGATTATTGAATTTCTATTCTTCATTATTGAATTGTTGTATATTGTGCATTGAGATTTATTGAGTTGATTGTTCATGTCTATTTTTTAGCATGAACCCTATCATTGAGTATTCATTGAGTTTTTATTGAGAATCTTTTAAACAAATTTAAATATTTTAAACTGAGTTCTGAGAAAGCAAAGAGGAGTCTCGAGAAAGAGTTTGAAAAATGATTTGAGAAAGAGTATAAGGGAACTAAGTAGTCCCAAATGTATCATTTTGTTACATTGAGAAGAGAATTATTGTTGACATCCTCTAAGAGGGCGCAACATCGCGGTGACTCACAAAAAATAATCACTCAATTTTTAAAAAGAATTTAAAAGAAAAATAGAATTTTTTTAAAAGGGTTAAAAAGGGAAAGGGTTTAAAAGGGGAGTTAAAGGGAGTTACCACCTAATTTTAGGAAAACTAGGAAACCAATTAATAAAAAATGTCTACGAAACCAATAGATTCTAAGTAAGGGTTCAAGTTATTCCGAATGGAAGGTATTAGGCATCCTTTGAATGAATTCATTTTTTTCAAATTGAGGAGGAGATAACAATAATATACAAGTATAATGAATATGAAATATAAACAAATAATAAAGTAAAGAGATAATATAAGAAGCGGCCTAAATTTGCCTAACGTCAATAATATATACATCAATGAATAAAAAATATAATTCTAATAGCTTCCTTGGAAAGCAACTCCGGGTACTTGTAAAGATATTTAGTAAAAGTGTTAGTAAAAAATAAATAAAAATAAAAATAAATGAATCAAATAATAATTTAAAAATAGCAATCCGTCTTATGAACATGGGAGGCCTTGGAAATCGACGGTAATTTCTTCATCGGTCAAGTATTTGACATATAATATTCTACATCTATTTAAGATATCCATAAAATTAATAAAATGAAAAAAATATATTATCTAAAGACAATTCAAAAGAAACAAAGACCAATAATGAAAGGGACCGCAAACTATATAAACTGTATATATATTACCATGAAATCAAACATAATTAATTACCAAAAGAAGTTATAATGGTGCAAAAATTAATCAAAAAAGAAAATGTCAGTGGCATAAAAATAAAAGCAACAGAAACACATTACAATAATCATATTAAACTAAATAAATAAAAACTAACAATAAGGTAGATCTAAATCTGTAAACTAAAAATATGAATGAAAAATAATCAATTAACTAAAACGTATTGAAAATAACAAAAAGGGTTAGATTATAGAGGGACCTAAAATTCTTATTTTTTATTAAGGTTAACAAACAGTAAAAAATAATTTAGAAAAAAAAAACAAGAAGATTAACCAATGAATAAAACAAAAATGCTATGATTGTTGACTATTAGTCCATCGGAGTGAGATCGCCGGAGGTTTATATTCTCCGGGCAGCCAGTGGTACGTGCAACAGTAAACAAACATACAAATATTACTAAAACTAAAAAATCAACAAGAAACAGCCCAACAATATGAAGAATAATAACAATTAGTACAAAGATAAGAATAAAACAGTGATGAAATACAGGTTAACAGAGTTAAGCATTCTCCAACCAGATCTATATGTGTAAACATAATAACAATAGAAAATTAAAAAAACTCAGTTCACTGAAGAAGAAACGTGTGTCAATTAAACCTGAAAGTGGTAACGAAAACAGAAGGAGCAACGGTGGTGTTGTTGTTGTACCACCGGAGATGGCATCGGTATTGGCGGTTGTGCGAGCTTCGAGCTTACTGGCTCCATTGATGGAATTCTGGATCGGTAACAATGGTGAGGGTCTTGTTGCCTATAGTTACTGCTCATCGGAGCTCATGAATTGCTGGTGACCTGCAAAATAAGTAGAAAAACGAAAATGTGGGAAAGGGGAAAGGGGTCTGGACGAGGTGGAGATCTGGTGGTTGTTTAATGGTGGCTTCTGATGAAGTTTCGGTTTGGTTGTTGGGGGGCTGTTGTTGGTCGGTTTGGAGTGATATTTGGTGGAGTTTAGCCGGAGAAGAAGAGAAAAGAGGGTATTGGAACTGGCGGTGGTGATTGGTGGCTCGGTTGTTGGTGATGGTTTTTTGTTGGAAAATGTGGATTGGAAGTGTTGGTTTCTTGCGTTGGTCGGAGAAGAAAGGTGGGCTGGCTGTTTGTCACCGGAAAAGAAAAAAAATATACAAAATTGGGTTTTTGGGTGGACTCACCGGATTCCGATGAAACTCCGGTGAATTTGTCACCGAAAAATTATAAACACTAAAAGAATTTATTAAACACTAAAATCTGAAAATTACTCCTAAAATTTTATCCACCACCCCCTAACTTAATCACCAAGCTATTGCTTAAATAGAAAATTGAAAACCACCAATAGTACAATATCATTATCCTAAAATCGTGGGCCAAAACCACCAGTTAATAAAATATCTGTGTATGAAATCTTATCCATATTTGGATGAATTTTTTAGACTGCGCAAAATATCAAAATGAATATTTACTAAATGTAGCGAATAAAATGAATATTAAAAAATGTAACCAACGGCATATAAAAATGCAATTTAACAAAAATAATGATTTAATCAAACTGAACAAAAATAATGATTTAATCAACCGGTTGTAAGAAAAAATAATGTATTCAAGATTAACCGATAAAAATCCTAATATTTTGATAAATAAGGATAATTATCAACAAATTGCATTAAAATTGCAAAACATGTATTTTGAATTATTTAACAAATAAATACTTTTAAAATATTAACTTAGAAAAATATCAGACCAAAATTTGGTGTCAACAATTATGATTCATGATTAGTATGACAGTCGAGTATGCCATCAATATGCAAGCAATAATATATCTAGATATGCCATCAATGTTTATGCAGTATGACTTCCTGAGTCTTCTATGATCAGATCACAATAAACATTTGTTTTAAACTTTTTTTTTTTGAAAAAGTAAAGCAGAGTTTGAGTAGAATTTAAAGAGAATTTTTTTAGTAAAGTTGAAGGGAAATAATATATTCTCAAATGTATTACTTTTACATTGAGAAAGAAGAACTTTGATTTCTAAATGAGTTTATGAGTTCAGAGATACTTTAGAGCATTACCTCTTTTAAGAGGATATTTTGAGTAATTACCTCAGAATAGAAAAAGAGTATGTTTTATAAATTTGAGCATGAGTATATATATTATTGGGAGTAGTATTGAGCATCGATATGGGGATGAGTTCAGACAACTCAAAATCCTCATAAACTATGTCTTGCCAACATGGGTACATGATCATACTTTTTAGATGAATCCTTATTGCTTAGTGGATCCACTTAGTTGAGAGGTTATATATCTCGGCACGGTGTAGGACAGTTCTGGCAGCGTGGGTGAGAAGTTGTATCATCACATAGCTTATAGTGATGGTTGTCGGTTAAAGAATCTCCCAATAGAGTTAAAGTGTATTTTAATATATCACTTATTATTTTAAGTTCAAAGATGAGTAAGTATTTTGTAAAGCTTTAAATGATTTAGTTCCTTTATTTCTTTACATCCAGCTTGAGTATATTTTATCTATTGCAGTCCTTTCATTCAGTTATTTCGCTTTGACAATATTACATACTCGTACATTCAATGTACTGATGTCGTTCAACCTGCATCTTTTTATGATGCAGATACAGGTGTTCAGGATCATCAACAGGCGCTTCGTTGAGATCACTGTACACTCTAGCTAGCTTTTGGTGAGCCTCCTTGCATTACAGAGGACTTCACATTTACTTTGTAGTCAGCAGTTTTGGGATGTCGTGGGTCTGGTTCCGACATCTTTCTTTAATAGTAGAGGCTTCATAGATAGATAGAGTTGAGGAGTCTCTCAGTACTTTCGTTTCTTTTGAGATGTTTTGCAAACTATCACTATTGCATTGAGTATTTTTCAGACAGTATGAATTGAGTATTTTAAAAGTTTGAGGATTTACTTCTGTTTTAAGCCTTAAAATGATTGAGTCAGTCTTCCGCTAAATAGTCAGTCAGGACAAGGGTTCTCTTGGGGACCAGCAATAGTTCTCGAGTACCGACCACGTCCAGGATGTAGGCTCGGGGCGTGACAGAGTCACTATCATTAAAGGATAAAGACAACCTATCTACAATATGATTAATCCACATACATGTGTCTTCTTTAAAAGACCCTTTACACTATTTTTTATTCAGTGTTAAAAAAAATCGATGAAAATACCCTTCTTCAACAAATTTAAAAAAACAGTGAATCACGATAAATTATATGAAAGCACCGAATAACGGGAGCAATCAACAACTGCTCTGATACCAATGTAATATAGTTAAAGGAGTAAGAACAACAATTGTGTACCTTATAGTTGCAGCGGAATTTGTTGATCTTACTATCAAAAGAATCAGCCCAAAGTCCACTTTCGAATCATTAGGAAACAAAGCGTTTTCCCACAAACTAGATGCCTTTTTGTTTTGTTTTTGTGTTGTGAGAATTCTAATTTCTTTCACGCTCCGGAAGAGAGAATACTGTTTGCCCTTCACGTGTGGCAATTTATTGGATCGGAGTTTCAAATTCTCTAGGAAACCTCCTCCTATTTTATCTTATCTAAATGGGTCAGGTCAGTCCACATGAACGACTCACGGCCCAAATTAATTATCCTGCATAAACACTAGCTTATAACTTCTGGAATGTGTTGCTGGCAAGAAATTTTAATGAAAGACACATTGATTTTTCAATAAAAAGAAATGAAAACAAAAAGGTCCAAATTTTATTATATAGAAGAGAGTTTCAATGGTTTCAAACATCTTTGTCATTAAATGAAAAGATTGTGGATATTATAATCTTTAAAATATTTTGCAATATCAGCTTGCTGAAAAAGATTGTTATTTCTTCTTTATCATGTGGACTGTATCAACAATTCCAAAGAAAACCCACTCTTTAAAATTAAATTACATATTATAACCTGTCCCGTATTGAGATGCATTGAATTTGGTGGGGCCGTTGAGTTTTCTAATCTGACAAGTGTACAAGATGCTCAACTAGTTTTTTCCCTTTAGTTTAATGATACTGGCTATTCTAATCTCTTCAATATAATTTCTCATTTGAATCATGTGAAAAGTAAATAATTTGTTCACTATACCTTCCATTTGAAAACCTAAAATTTTATCACTGTTTAAATTTAATATAATTAGGAAATTTAAAAAATGATAATTTATATTTATAAATATTATATATTTTAAATTTGGTTCTTATACTAAAATATATTTTTTATTTAAGAAAATTGAGAGAAATTTATTATTTTTTCCTAATATTAACTTTATGATTAAGTAATTATATAAAATACTAATAGTCAAATTTAATTTTCAATGCATAATTAATAAAATTAATATAATAAAATAAATTCCTAATAAATATTTTCTTATGACTATGTCAAGTCAATATGGACCAGTAAAACAAAAATGAAAGAAATATTTATTAAGTCGGTGTCTAATAAAATTTTCTTTTTGTAAGGGATAAATATAATTTATCATAAAATAAAATCATTAGGTATAAAAAAAATTGATAACATAAAAAAGTTACAAACTTATGACATGTTTTTCTTCATTAAAAATAATAGTTTTTTTTAATGATTAAGACGACATTACGAAAAAAAAGCAAGAGCACAAAAAAATAAAAATATACTTCTTTCATTCTGATTTATGTGGTGTGTTTGTTAGTTTTTTCATTTTGAATTATATGGTGTACTTTGATTTAAAAAAATATAGTTTTTTAATTTAAATTTATATGATATAGTTTGACTGAATATTGATATACATTTTATCACTCTTTCATATGTTAGAAAATTTTACTTGAAAAAAGAGAAGTTATGTATCAATATATTTGGGTTCATAACAATATGTTTCAATGTATAAGATCTTTGATAAAATAAAATTTTTAAAGTTAAATTATTTTAAAACATATATAATGATTTTTTAAAAGAAATGAAAAAAAAAATCATATAAAATTAAATGAAAAAGATAATAAATTCAACTTTTTTAATGATAAGGTTGAAAAATATCTTTCTCTTGCTATACTCCCTAAATAATTAAGAGTTTTAGACTTCAATTAGGACACTAATAATTATTTATGTTTATTTGAATAAAAATTAAACATTCATATTTATCTTGATATTTGTTGTTTTAACAAAGATATATTAATAATTTCAATTGTTTATAATATTGGGCCGTGTCACGGGCCATTTCGTCTAGTTAACTTTAGAAAATTGATTTGAGTACCTTAGTGGTCAACTTTTTATTTTTCTTTAACGAGTGAAATTTACGTGGTAGTTAAGGAAAATCAAATTTAATTAGGAAAATTTTGGTTTATTTGAATTTTTTAAAATTACAATTCAATAGTGGGTTTATGATAATATTTGAGTTTATTTTTTTTATTATTTACAATATTTATGCCACTTTAAAAAATTAATATCAAAATCGAACCGAATCAGTCCAATTTTTTCGTGTTTCGATATTTAGGTCCACCCTAAATACAAGTATTTTTATGATTGAGCATACTCTTATTCAAAGTTTAAATATATCTTTAGTGAAATTTTTTATTACATCACTAAGTATAGCAGAAGGGTTAGAATGTGTTCATTACTCAGAGATCTGGTACTGTTTAAGCTAGAACTTGGTTCGAAGCATTTATGCCCCTTGGTGAATCTATTTGTTGCGAATCCAAATTAGGCCTCATTTGTTTTCATTAAGATTAAGATGATTTTAAATAGATTTATAAAGGCATCATCGTCTAATTTCAACAACACATATTTATAAAGTTACTTTGCACTTAAATCAAATAAAAATTTTACAATAAATCTTTAACAATTTTGATAAACAAGCAGCATGAACAAAAAATTAAAAGTTGAAGGGAAATAATTTAGATAACTAATAAAGTTGGAGAATGAGAGAGGCTTGAACTTTTTTTGAAGAAAAAAATATAGAGCACAATATATTTCCAAAAATTAAAATGTCTTTAAAAGAGTCTGAATGAGAATAAGACTCTGTCACAGATCTGACTAATTCAGACCCTTTCAGACCCATTAAGAGATTTTTCAGTAAAAAATAAATAAATGCACTTAATGGCTTAATGTCTGAACAATTCAGATTCAGACCTTTATCAAGCGCAAACAAATGAGACCTTAGTTGGACTAGTAAATTTCAAAATACCAAGATCATAAAAGCAAAAAAAAAAAAAAACACAAAACAAAGAATAAAATAAAGGAAAAACTTACATAGATTTGTTATCTTAAGAAAAACATTTATCATTTATAGCAATAACATTTTTTAAAACTTGACACTTATAATACATTTATAATACAGTTTTAATACACTTTATAGAGAACAATTTATAGAACACATATAATACAAGTTTTATTGATGGATAATATATTTATTACACACTTTAATATATTTATAATATATTGTGTTAATTTCTTACCAAATAAGCATAATATATTTTAAAATACTTACAATACATCTAAGCTACAAGCATAATTCACTTTTAATACATAGTCAAATTTATCATAATATTGCTATATATATTGTTATAAATAATAATAAATAAAAAATATCACTAAAACTAATAATTATTTCTTAAAAAGTACTTACCCAAGTAATTTTTAGAAACTCGTCAAACTTTTCCAAGTCAAGAAAACGCGGTAGAACCCAATAGGTATATTTACTTCAAAAAATGGGGTAGCCAATGGACTTATTCAACATTTACTTTTTAAAATGTGGTCCAATAAGCAACAATTTAACTAACGTTGAATTTTCTTTTTCCCTATTTCTTTCTTAAATTTGTTTATGTGGATTGTGGAATATGGCTTTTATTATTGACATAATACATAAATATGTTATTTAAAGTCACATAGAACGTGCGAATTCAAAGGTGGAGCTAAGATTAGGAGCTTGGACCGTGAAAAGAGTTTTTATGACCCTTTTCTTATTCCTAAGCTATCAATTAGTTTTGCCAGGGATTCGCGAGTTAATATACATATATATTTATTTAATTTTCTAGTAAAAATACAGAATCTACAAAAAAGTTACTGAGTTCGTCCGAACCCACCTAGCTCCGCCTTTGCGTGTGATGCGCGTGTCAACTTGTTCAACTCTATACAAATTTAAGTGTCTACTTATGTAATTATGTATTGTTGGTTATTGAGCATTTTAATATTATTATTTATATTAAAGTTGCTCATTATTTGTGTGTCTATATGCTGCCTTATTCCTCATGTTTTTGGTCATTGGCTTAGTGGTCATCTAATGCCAATTAGATGTGACTTTATTGGCAGAAACGTTTTGACTTAGTGGTCATCTAATGCCAATTACATTTGGCAGAAACGTTTCAGTGAACGTTGGAGTCTAGGGCAGTTTCTTGGCATTTGTTACCCCTTATATTATTTCACTCTTTATTCCTCTATTATACCTTGTAACCTATGTAATCCCTAGACCATTTATCTTAACTATTTACTACTCCATTATCTTCCTATTCATTGTTAGGAAGACTTCTTCTACTATAAATAGTGTGGTCTTCATTTGGTTTACACACACAAGAAAATATAAAGTGCATAAAAGTTAGTCAAAAAGAGAGTTCTTATTAGTTGAAGGGAGATGTTCTTTTTGTGGAGCTTTGGACTCAACTCTTGTCCAGAGTTTGTTGAGTTATACTTTGTGATAGGTTGTTGTATCCTGGAGGAGACAAGTCAAGAGGACTACTGCTGGACCGGTGAAAAACATTTGCTTCAGTGGGCTTGAATCTCCTTAAAGAGAGTGAGATATTCGCGCCTCAGCCTGATGAGATTTTATTTTCTTCATTTTATTTTCAATTGTAATCTTGTAATATTGTGATTTTCACCAACATGTACACCCAAAATTAAAGGACATAATTGTTAAATGAGTCCAAGTTAAAAGACAGTTTATGTAATATGCCTCTGACTATTTTCCCCTGCAGGCAACATTATATTTGTAACTTATAGGTGTACATAATATCCATTTAGAACTTTGCCTCTTTCTTACATGACTTTTGCAGCTATGCTTCTTGTTGGTCTCTTATTGTTTCCCCTTTCAGCCATTGCTCAATCTTACCAAAATGTTAGTTTGGGTTCATCAATCACTACAAGTGATGTTACTAGCTTTTGGCCATCCCCATCTGAAGAATTTGCTTTCGGCTTCCAAAAAATTGGAAATGAATCAAGGTACTTACTAGCCATATGGTTCAACAAAATCACAGACAAAACCATAGTTTGGTCAGCCAATAGGAATAATCTTGCCTTAGATGGATCCAAAGTTCATCTCTCCGCGGATGGAAGACTAGTCCTCAATGATCCAAATGGTCAAGAGATGTGGGCTCGTGGCATGGCGAATGCTGAATTGGCCTATGGAGCTATGCTTGACAATGGAAACTTTGTGCTAGCAACTAGTAGTTCAGATACTCTATGGGAGAGTTTTAATGAGCCCACAGATACGATTTTGCCTGGTCAAGTACTTAATCAAGGAACCAGTCTTGTTTCAAGTTTCTCTGGCACGAATGTATCGAGTGGGAGGTTTAAGTTCATACTTCAAAAAGATGGAGATCTGGTGCTTTACACAGTCAATTATCCAACTGAGGTAACAAATGCTGCATATTGGTCAACTATGTCAGTTGGCGGTGGTTATCAGGTGATCTTCAATCAATCCGGCTTTATTTTTCTTCAAGCAAAGAATGGAACTTTGATAAATTCGATATCTTCTAATGTGGAAAACTCAAGAAGACAATCAATGTATCATCGAGCGATTCTTGAATATGATGGGGTTTTTAGGCACTATGTCTATCCGAAATCTTCTGATGGGAAACCGATGGCATGGTCTAGTTTGTATAACATTCCTGATAACATCTGTTTGTCTATCAGGCAAGGTACAGGAGGGGGTGCCTGTGGTTTCAACAGCCTATGCTCAATAGGAACTGGTCAGAGGCCAAGATGTGATTGTCCACTCGGGTATATCTTGGATGATCCGAATGACAAATTAGGAAACTGCAGACGAAGTTTCTCTGAGCAAAACTGTAACCTTGAATCGCGAGAAGTTGAGTCTTTCATATTCCAAGAAATGTTGGATACTAACTGGCCTGACTCTGATTATGAGTTTCACGGGGAAGTTTCGGAGGATTGGTGCAGAGAGAATTGTTTGAGTGATTGTTTTTGTGCTGTTGCCATTTTTAGTGATGACAACATTTGTTGGAAGAAAAGGTATCCTCTTTCAAATGGGAGAGTAGGTCCAACAATTGGAGGGAAGGCTTTGATAAAAATAAGGAAAGATAACTCCACGGTGCGATCACCAAATGTTGAAATAAGAAAAAAGAAAAATCAATCTACTCTGATCATTTCTGGTTCTGTGTTGTTGGCCAGTTCAGTTTTCATGAATTTGTTCTTAATTCTTTTGGCCTTTGTGTACATTTTTAAGTTTAAAGGGACAAAACGAAAGAGGATTGCACTGTATTCAGCTGTTCCAGGCGTGAACTTAAGAAGTTTTAGCTACAAAGAGCTAGAACAAGCTACAGATGGATTCAAGGAAGAATTAGGAACTGGAGCTTACTCAACAGTTTATAAAGCGGTTCTTGATGATGAAAATGGGAAAGTCATTGCTGTCAAGAAACTCCGAAACATGGTAACAGAAGGAGAAGAAGAGGAAGGATTTGAAGCTGAAGTGAATTCAATCAGCAGGACTAATCACAAGAACTTGGTCCAACTCCTTGGATTCTGCAACGAAGGCCAACACCGCCTTTTGGTATATGAATACATGAAAGCCGGCTCAATAGCACACTTGCTATTCAAAGATTCTAGGCTTAGTTGGTCCAAAAGGGTACAAGTTGCCATCGACACTGCCAAAGGACTTTGCTATTTGCATGAAGAGTGCAGTACCCAAATTATACATTGTGACATCAAGCCCCAAAATGTGCTTTTGGATGAAAGTTTGACAGCAAAAATAGCAGATTTTGGTATGGCCAAGCTTCTGAAAAAACATCAGACTCAAACAACCACTAGGATACGTGGAACGAAAGGGTATGTAGCCCCAGACTGGTTCAGAAGCATGCCTGTAACTGTCAAGGTGGATGTGTACAGCTTCGGGGTCTTGCTCTTAGAGTTGATTTGCTGCAGAAAAAACTATGAGCAGGATGTGGCAAACGAGAAAGAAATGATACTACTGGAGTGGGCTTGTGATTGCTATAAAAGAAATGAGTTGCATTTACTTGTAGGCGATGATGAAGAGACATTAGAAGATATCAAGAGATTCGAGAAGTTCTTGTTGGTTGCTATTTGGTGCATTCAAGAAAATCCAGCATCAA